>JAFNEN010000283.1:0-600000 GCA_019343175.1 Oedothorax gibbosus
TAAAAAAAATACCATACATACAATTAAATTTTTATATACGCACGTTTGTACAAAGCACTATCTTTTTCCCATAACTCCCTTTTACCATAACTCCCTTTATCTCAAAAACTATCTTAAAAAATACATACAACCCACTTACTTTAGTCACGCGATATTTTGGGCAAATTTAAATGGTTTTATAAAAATCAAGTTCAAATATAAAACCTTAAACCTTTAAAACCTAACCTGTGACTTAAGGGGTTTTTACAAAAAATGAGGACTTAAAATACTTTTTTTAAAAAATTTCAGGCCCCCTTAGAAGTAAAACCGAACTTTTTGAAAAATTTAGGGTTAGTAAGTAGTGCCTTTTTACCACAAACCTCTCCCATGCAAAACCCCAAAAAAACATTAAACCACTCAATTTTTATTTTAAACGCGTATTTTGTCCATGGAATTATGGGCACGCGACATTTTGTCCAGCAATATTTTGCCCCCTTTTTGCAGGGCGACATTAGGGGGCACGCGATATTTTGGCCCCGATATTATGTCCGGCGATTTTTTTCCCGGTTTTGGCCGCAAATTTTTTGCCCCAAACCCATTTCCCAACCATGCAGTCACTGTCATCGAGATAATAAGTCTTTTTCCCTGTAAATCAGGGGGAAGGTTTTTGAATAAGATGGGCCACGGGCCCATTTCTGGGGCGAAACCTCCATTTGATCTTTCCCCTAAAGCCGGTGATTAGCCTTAGCTTCTTCAGTTGAGCAGCACCGCTAAAAAAATTTCATCAACATAGAATTGATTGAGTGGGCCCCTAAAGCCCTGGGAACATCCCTTTCATCGGGGCGAGCTGACGCAAAGTTCTTGTAAAAGGGAAATGGAGCTGAAGCTTTTTCCCAAGGTCACAGTGACTAGACAATATTCCGAACAGGTTCTGATTTCCTCCAGAGAACCCGTTTCCAGTCGGATTTTTGGTTTTGAATTCTAATATGTCGAACTCTTGGAATGCCCGCACAGACAGCGACTCGATAAGTTCAACTGGTAGAATCAGGAATAGTTCTGGCTGTGTTCGAGCCAACCAGAGCAATTTTTTAGTATTTCCGGCAGATGTCTTGTGGACCCACCGAACACGACTTTTAAATTTTGTTGTATTTGAAGGCAGTATGACAGCAGGTGAGGTAGGTAGTACGATTAGTGTTTTCGATGTGATATCTGGTACCGATGCTTGGGGTTTTTAAGTTCAAATATTCTTTCTAAAAATTCCGTACCGTGGTATTTATCTAAGTTAGAAGAGATACGTTCGAACTTAAACTATCTTAAAAGGTTTTGTCAGGAATTCCAATTTTGGTGGGGGCGTGTGAAAGGGTAACCTTACATATCTGCCAATCTCATCTCTCAAATGGGTCGCGAAAAAAACCCTTTCGCATTTTTTTTTTCCAGAGGAGTTAGTGTTTTTAAAACCGGTACGGAATCAAAAAAAAACCCCAGATTTAGGATGGTATCGTCGGAAACTACTCGATTTTTTTTACATAAGGCGAATTTTGTTTTCTGAAAGGTACAGCGGGGAAAAAAAAAACGATCCACCTTCGTTTTTGCTGCTATTGATCGGGGAAAATTTTGTTTAGTGTCAATTTTTCGGGAAATAGCGAAGGAATCAGAACGGAAAACCAAAATTGTATAAGGGTCGTTACATATTAAAAGGAGTACAAAATTTTGAAAATTCCAATAGCAAACCCCTTTTTTATAAAAATATTTACATTTTTAAAAAATCCCCCAATAAAAAAAAATTTAAAATTTGCATTATTTGTTGGATATAAGATTCGAATTTGAAAGCCCATAATTTTAAAAAAGTTTCACAAACTTTATTCTACCCCCAAAAAATAAAATGAAAAAACCCAAATTTTTTTTTTCATTATAACTTCTAATTTTCCCAAAAAAACAAATCAACAAGTTTTTTCAAAAAATTTTTAATTTTTATTTTTTTTTTTATTTAAATTTAAATAAAAAAAAAAAACATGAATAGAACCCAAATTTTTGTTACATAATCGAAAAAAGTGATCAAGTAGAACCGAAACCCCAATTTTTTATGCAACAACAATTTTTGCCGAGTTATTGTAAAAAAACTAAAAAAAAAACAAATTTTTGGGGCCCGTGAAAAAAATTTACTTAGAAAAATTGGATTAATTTGCATTCGTTTGGGGGTTGAAAGCGTTTTTGGTAAATGTTTATTCAAATATTGATTTTGCAAAGTCTAAAATCTTTTCTTATTTCAAGTGCATACAATGTATTTTTTTTGTATAATTAACTTAAAATTATATGTTACAAGTTTTTGAATGTATTTTTATTTCCAATATTTTTATAATTTTTTTATTATAAAATTTCCAAAAATTTTATTCCTCGTTTTTTTTTTAAATTATTAGAGATTACTTATTTATTTAGTTATTTAGCAGTTAGTTATTTGGGCGTTAGTCAGTCCGTTTTAGTCAGTCAGTTAGCCGCGTCGGTTAGTTAGTTAGTCAGTGGGTTTAGTTAGTGGGTCAGTTATTAGTCAGTCCGTTAGTTAGTCAGCCCCGTAATTAGTCTCCGTAAGTTAGTCGTCAGTAAGGTTAGTCAGTAGTCGTTTTAGCAGTCAGTTAGTCCATTAGTTACCCAGAAAATAAATTTAGTTAGTCGGTGGTCAGTCGTTGTCCGTTAGTTAGCCAGTCAGTCAATTAGTTGGTCATGAGTCAGTCAGTTCCTGCTAACTAATTGACAGTCAGTTAGCTAAGGTATCAGTCTGGAAAACAAAGGGGAGTGACTAACAACGATGATTTTTGACTGACGACTAACTAACTGACTAACTGACTGACTGACTTACTAACTAACGGACTGACTAACTGAAAAACAAACCGACTGACTAAGGACTAACTAACGGCTGACTGACTGACAAACTAACTGATGATTAACTAATTGACTAATTAACTGAGTTTAATAACTGACTGATTAATGACAAATGACTGACTAACTAACTGATGATGCTAATTACTGACTGATAACTTACTGACTGACTAACTAATACTGAGGGCAAAAATAACTAACTGATGACTAACTAACTGATAACCTTTAAAAAACGATAAATAACTAAATAAAAAAAATAATCTCTAATATTTAAAAAAATCGAGAAATGGAAAAAAAATCTATTTCGGGATTTAGACCCATTCGGGTTTTTTTCCTTTTTTTTCTTTGGGGATTCGGCTTGTCCGGGATATGTCCCAGACCCATTGCCAATTTTAAACCAACCTTTGGGTAGGGAATATGAAAAAACAAAAAATTTGAAAAAGGTAAAAAAACATAAATGTAATAATCTGTTTGTCTGATTGTAACTAATCGGCATTTGAAAAATCGTTCGTTATAAATAAATTGGGTATATTGACTTAATTTAAAAAAAATTAAAAACCCTTTTTCTCGTCAAAATTTTTTTATTTCTGATTTTTTTAAAAACCCAAAAAATTTAAAAAAAAAAAAGGTAAAACAAAAAAAAAAATCACAATATTAGTGAAGAAGGTTTAATTTAGCATTTTTTGGCGAGATTAGGGAAACCCCTTTTGTAGCGTCTTTCGAAAAAAACCCCTAAATATTCCTTTATAATTTGGAGATTTCCCCCAAAAACGAATTTGAAATTAAATTTTTAATACTCACAAAAAATGCAAAAATGAATAATTTTTTTTTATACCTGGGGTATTTCGAATTTGCTGAACTTTTTATGAAAAAAAAAATTGGGTGTTGCTAGGAATTTTCAAGGTTGGTACTCTTTTTAATATTAGACACCCCTTTAAAATTTTTGGGTTTTGCCAGTTTTTAAAAATTCCTTCGCTATTTCCTGAAAAATGACCCCTTGCAAAAAATTTCCCTTTCCCCAAAGCAGCCGAAATATGAAGGGTGGATCTTTTTTTTTTTTTCCCCAGCTGTACTACCCAATTATCCAACCGATTTCGAACGAACGAAAATGGTTTATCTCTGTCAAATTATAGCATTTGTCCCTTTAGTAAGGGAAAGGGGAGATCAAATCCCAGAAGGATATCTACGGGGTAAACGTGGGGTTTGGATCGGCCAGTTTTAGATCTGAAAATTTGGGCGTAAAAAGAAGGGGCAAGGGGTGGTGAGGGGGAAAAACCAACTATTTTTTTCACCACTTTCACGGAAGCAGAATAGTCACGGAAGCGAACACTTTCCCTCCGAAAGTGCGTCGTTTTAAAAGTATTTTGGATATCCCTTTGTTCGAGCATCTGTACTCCAGACAAAAAATGCGGATATTGCGTTTTTTTTTATTTAGCCCCAACCTTTCTAGAATTTACTATTTATGAGGACGCCTGACTACCATTATCGAGTAAACATCTACAAGTCTGATAGTTACCCAAAAAAACTTTTACAGGGAAAAGGGGTTGCAGAGAAGATATGGTTACCCTGGATCAACATTTGGGAAAGCAAGTACAAGATTAGTAGTTTTCCAGAAATCCGATGCTTCAATGGAAGTGCTCTCATTTGAAAAAAACCGGGGGGGAATTTGGGGAAAGTCAATCAAAATTCCCTCTAGTATCGAACTTCCTGATTCGCCTCCCCTGGAACCAGAACCCACCATTGGAGTAACGTTTGGTGGGGTTTTTTACACGTTCTGCATCTAAAGTACTTTTACCACGATTTTTAGGCGTGAAAATTTGGGGTTAAAAATTGAAACAAACATTACTCGCCTTTACGAATTCTTCGCCCAAAAACTTTGAATGGGCAAATTAGTAAAGCCTTCGCATTTCCTAGGTTAAGATTGTGACAGAAAGGACACTGTGACTGAATGTTTGGTGAACCATAGTCACTTTTTTTTTTAAGTTTATTTTAGTATTTTTAGTTCCCGTTATTATTTACCTCGCATGGTCGAAATAAATTAAGCAATTCCCCCAAATTTTGGAAATTGTCGCTTTAAGTGTTCTTTTAAACCATGTTCTAGTCTAGGGTTTGCTTTAAAAGAACGAAAAACATCAAGAAAGTTCGGCAGTTTATCTTAGTAAACTCTAGAGACTCTAAAGTTCTCACGAAATTTTGTGTGGAATCTACTAAAATTTTGCATTTGCGAATGGACTCTGATTAAGAGTGATGCCCAAAATTTATTAATTTTTTCATTACCCAACAAGTATATATCTCGCTTATTAAATACCCTTCAGTTATTTTTTGGTTGTCGGAAAATGCAGCCTTAAACAGATTGAAAAGGTTTAATGACTCCTAAAGAAAAACAGGTAAGGTAAAGTGGAAAAAATTTAATATTGGGGTTGGCCAAGTTTTTGGAAATTTTTAGGTTTGGCCCACAAAAGTTTTTTCGAATGGCCAAATAATTTGAGCCCCCCAAAATTTTCCAATAGTCAAAACCGTTTTTTCTTGAATAATTAAAATTTTAAATTAAAAAACACTTGGAAAAAAAATACCCCCGTAAATTTGTGGCTTTTCCCCCACCGCAACCTCAATTTAAAAAAAATATTATTTAACCAGTTTACCAAATATTCCGTTTGTTTAAATATAATAAGCCCAAAAATCTTCCACCCTTGAACCTTTTTTGGTAGACTTGGGTTACTGACCCCTTTTAAAGGAATGCATTGAGAGTTCACAAAACATTAATCCTTAAAACCTCCAAGTTTCGAAAAAAAGATTATTCGAGCGTGCATTGCACTGGCAAAAAATGTTTTTTAGGGGATTAGTACATCATCAAAAAAATTAAATAAAAAAAAACTAAATTTGAAAAATATTGGGAAAAAAGTTTAGATTGTTTTTTGGGGGTTTTAAAATTTGTGGGGGGGTGCCTTTTTTGGTTTTTTTTTTAAAAGTTTTTTAAAAAACAATGGCCCAAAAAACCCAGGGAAAAGAAAAGGGAAAAAATTCAAACAGTTAGTTTTTTTTTTTGGGTTTTTTTTTCTTTAAAAAAAAGTTTTTTATTTTTTTTCAAATTGGGGGAAAAAAATTTTTCCCAAAAAAAATTTTTGGGTTTTTGGGTTAAAGAAAATTTCAAATTTTTTTAAAAATGGGAAAAAAAAATTAAAAAAAATTTGGATTATTTTTAAAAAATGGGGGGGAAAAAAAAAAAAAACCCCATAAAATTTTAAAAAAATCCAAAACATTCCCCAAACTTTTTTCCAAAAAAACCAAAATTTTTGTTTTTTGAAAAATCAATTTTTTAAAAAATTTTTTATTTTTAAAAATTAAAAAAAAAAAATTTTTTTTTAAAATTTTTCCCTAAAAAAAAAAAAAAAACGGCCAAAATAAAAAAACCCTTTTTTTAATTTTTTTTCAAGTGGCAAACCTTCTTTTTTTTTTATTTAAACCCTCTTTTTTTTTTAAATTTTTATTTTTCGTTCGCAGAAAACCCCCCAACGGTAAAAGTTTTTATTTTATTTTTTTTATTTATCCTGAAAATGTATTCTTTGTTTGCAAAAAAATTTACTTTGGCACACCAAAATATGTAAACATTCCTTTTTTTTTTTTTTTAAAAAATTTTTTAAATGTTTCCCCAATTAGGGAAGTAAAAAATATGGAACATTTTAATTCCTTGGGGGGGGGGGGCAAATTTAAAAGTTTCCCTTGAAAACCTTGTTTTTTGATTTATTGGGTGCCCCCTTTTTGCGAAATGGTTTTTTAGTTCCCCCCCTCCGTTTTTTTAAAAATTGGAAGGTATTAAAAACCCGCAAAATCCATCTGTCTGCCCCCCCCTTTTCCCCTTAAACGAACCGAAAGCCCCCCCCCGGGGGGTCCCATTTTTTTTGAAGCCAAAAAATCAGGCTAGGTTCCCCCAAAAAATTTCCCCTTAAAAAAAATTTTCAATTAGAAAAAATTTTTAAAATTTAAATAAAAAAAATTAATTTTTTACATTGAAAAAAAAAAAATTTTCCCCAAAACCCATTTTCTTTAAAATATTTTCATTTTTTGCCATTTTCGTAAAACGAACAAAAATTTAAAAAAATATTTATTTATTGTTTTTATTTTTTTGGTTTTTTAAAATTAATATTACAATGGGGGGGTTTTAAGCAAAATGATGAGTTTTATAATGTTAAATTTTCCTTAAAAATTTCAAAGGTTAAATTTTAAAATTTTAAATTTTTTGGCGTTTAAAAATTTTTTGATTTTAGAAATAAATTTAAAAACCTGAACCCATGTTTTGGCGAATTTTTTTTCGGGGGGGTAACGAATTTCTTCTGGGGTGTAAATATTCGTTTTTTGTTGAGCACAATATTGTATGGAAGATTTAAGGGGGAAGATTCTGTAACCAGAGGGCCGTTTTCCCCCCCAAAAACTAACGCGAAAACCCCCCAAAATTTTTTTTTAACCCCCCCCCCCCCCCCCCCAAAAAAAAAAAAAACCCCCCGGTTGGGGGGTTTTTATATTTTATTTGGGGTTTTTTTATTATGAAACCCAAAAAAATTTTCACCACACAGTGTATATAAAATGGAAAACTTTACGGTGTATACATAAAACCCTTTTTGAAAAATTTTTTTAAGTACCACGAATGGAAAACTTTTTCCTAAAAGGGGAAAACACAAAAAACTGATTTCCCCCTTAATTTTTTTTTTTTAAAAGATGGGGGCAACGCAGGTTTCCCCTAATTGAAAAGGAAAGCACATTTTAATAGCTTTTTTTATTAGGGGAAATTAAAAAATTATTTTAAAAATTTCCTTTAAAAAAAGTTTTTTTTTTTTCGGGGAAAAGTTTTTCGGGAATCAAAAAACCAGTAAAAATTCCCGCCCAAAAATTTTGTATTATATAATTTTTTTAAATTTTTAAAAATAGCCCGGCCCGTGTTTTCCCAAACAAAAACAGCACCCCAAATTTCCCTTCTTTTAAAAATTTTAAAACCCAAAAAAGCTCTTTTTGTTTTTTTTTAAAATAATCAACACATTTAAAATTATAAAAAAATATAGGAATTATTCTATTATGTTTACAGTTTTTTTTCACTTTTAAAAAAAATCCCCCTTTTTTTTTAATTACTAAATTTTAAATTAAAAATTTTTAAAAAGTAAAAAAATTCCCTTTTCCCTAAAAAATGGGGAAATTTAACTTTCTTAACTATATTAAAACACCCACAAAATTTGACCCCTAAACAAAAAGTATCTTCCAAATTTTTTCTAACAAGGGCCAAGGCCCGGGGAAAAGGCTTGGGCCCCGAGTATGTATACTAACCCAAAATTTTTTATCCAAGGGGCTTCCCCTTTATAGAAAATGTTTATAAAAAAATTCTGAATATTTATGATGTCTGCTTAAAAAGCTAAACCCGTGATTAAGAATTTTTAAGGGGAATAATTGTCAGCCCCTTGGGTTTTTTTTCCGACCCGGGGGCCCCTTTTTTAAAATAAAAATTTTTTCTTTTTTTGGGTTGTTAAAGTTTTTTATTTGTGTTCCCCTTTTTTATTGTGATTTAAAATTTAAATTTGAAAATTTTCGAATCTTTTTGTTAGAAAAATTTTTTTTTTTTTGTTTTTTTTGTCGTTGTTTAATTTAAACATGAAGTTCTTTTATAATTGATCACACTTATTTAGTGCCAAAATACTGTTTTTTTTTTAAAACAACTTCACAAAACTTCAAAAATTTTTAAACAAAACCCCCGGCCGATTTGCTTAGGAAAACCCGATCCCCCCGGGGGGGGAATTTTCAAAATTATTTCCTTTTTTTAGATTGACATAAGAACTCCCCCTTTTAAATCAAAAATTAAAAAATTTTGGGGGGATGGGGAAAACGAAATTTATTTTTTTTTTCAATTTGGGGCCCACATGCCCGCCCCGGTTTAAAAAAACCCCAAAAAATTTTCTTTTTCCAAAATTTAAAAATTTTTTAAATAAAAAAAAAGGGGAACTAATGGAAAAAAAAACGAAGCCGCTATAAGGCTTTTTTCCTTTTTAAAAGGGAAAAAGGTCCCCCAAATTTTTTTTAAAATTGAAAAAAGAAATTTGCAAAGCTCTTTGTTAAATATTTCCCCTTTTAAATATTTTTTAAAAATTAAGGAAAAAATCAATAAATTTGTTGTTAAACTATAAAAAATCTATAATTTTAAAAAATTTAATAAGAGAAAAGGGGCTTTTAAAATTTTTTTTTTAATGCAAAAACTGAAGGTTTTAAAATTTTTTGTAAAAAAATTTTTTTTAAATCCCCTTTAAACCCAAATTTTCCCGTAAAAACCCAAAAAAATTTAAAAATTCTCATTTTTAAAAACCTTTCTGTATTTTGCCAAAAACCTTTGACCCCCCCAAAAACCCCCTCAAATGCTTTTTTTTTCCCCGCAACACCAAAATTTTTTTAAAATTTTTTATAAATTTAATAATTTTTTTTTTAAATTTTCCCCAAAAATTTAAAGCATGGGGGAAAATTTTTTTTTAACCACCTACTACAGAAATAAAATTTTTTTTTTAATTGGGGAAATTTTTAAATTTTTTTTTAAAAAATTTTAATTTAAAAACTCGGAAAATAAAAAAGTTTACATTTCGGGGCCAATTTTTTTTTTTGAGGGTTAGCAAGATTAAAATTTTAAAATTACAAAATCTTCCCGGGGAAAACACTGCCATAACCTTAAAAAATAACTTGGGTATTTTATAGTCGTGCTTTTAACTTCATTTACGTTTAAAAATATCAAATCAATCATTTAATAAAGTGTATCTTTGATTTGATGCTTCCCTCCGTTTCGAAAGCAACCAATCTAAAGCTAACACCTATATATATTTTTTATAGACAACAATTTAAGCGGGAAAATTGCACGACGAATTATATGTTATAACAGACTGCGTGAGATTTATGGCATGAGAAGGGCAGCTGCAATTTTTTTGGTTTCAGCTTTTAAAGAAGTTATTGAGGGTTGTTTATGGGTAATAAATGTCAAAAATATTCGCCAGGCGCAGACACGACCATATCCCATTATCTATGTTCTTCTTTTCGTAATGTTTTTTTGATTTTGGTTACCATTTTTGATTCTTGAAGGTTGGGGCGGGGGGGGGTATGTATGGGGGGGGAGAGAGACAGATGATTAGAAAGAACTAGAATTTGTTAGAGTTGTATCTTAGATAAAATAAACCATTTACATTAAAAAAAAAATTAATTTTTTCGCACCCCCCCCCCCTTAAAAATTTCAACGACGCAGTCTGCGTCGTTTGACCCCCCCCCCCCCCCCCCCTGTAGGCACCCCTGCTGTAACCAAACCTACTTTTTAGTTTTATTATTTTTCGTTTGCGAGAGGCCGTTTTTTGTAAGGACTCCCTACGTGTTTACGTTCACCATTTTTTGTTTACCTAAATGATAGTGTTTTTGTCTTTATGTTCTGTCCTTGGTCTACTTAACTTTAAGGTCACAGAAGCTCTTAGGATGTCACGCCATCCGACCGGTCCCGCAATGTAAGCAATTTCCAAGATAAAAAGTACGAATACATTATATTTACGTACATTATATATATATATTATATATTATATATATATAATATTATATTATTAATTTATATATTATTATATTAATTATATATATTATATATTATAAGTATATATATATATTATTATATATATAGTATATTTATATATATTATATATTATATATATATAATAATGTAGTATATAATATATTATATATATAAAAATAGTTATATATAATAGTGGTGTATCATTAGTTTGTTTCCTGTTGAGCACAAATATTGTCTGGAAGCGATTTTAGTGACAGATTCTGTAACAAACCTACTTGTTTTATAGAAATAGGAAAGGGGAAAATATACAGTCGAACCTCGAACTCGCTTAACACGAAATTTTGCTTCAGATGAACTGAAACGTTTTCCCAGCCTATAAAGCTTTAAGCTAATGCTAAAAATTCTGTTAACACGAAATCGTTTAGGCGAAATTTCGCTTAACCAAAATAATAAGCGATAAACAGCGCCAACCTGGCACTCCTAACGCCCAAATCATCCCGAAACTAGGCTTCATAGCCAACGTCAATTTCATTCTTTCAGGTCTTAAGCTTTTAATACTGAATCAAAATAAATTATTTCTCGCGATTAGTGAATCTATGTCACTTGGGAACAGTGCACTAATTTATTGCACCAATCAATGGAAACGGAGGGCTGAAAGCTGGAAATACGTCACCTGAAACAAGCCAATTTCTGAAAAATATATTTTCTATTCACTTTCTTTTTACTGTGTTTTGTTTTGGCAATAAAAAATGTAAATAAACCGCTCCGTCCGAAGTTCGTCTTTTAAATAGGATAAACATCTTTATTCAGACAAATATATTTTTATTACTGAAGTATGTAGAATAGAAATCCTTCTCAAAGTCTAGTATAACAAAAAATTTATAATTTCTGAGTGTCTTCAGTCTTGTCAATTGTTATGCAGTATCACACTTTGTTCCCAACTTTAGTTTTGTTTTGGTTCCAGCGCTTCCCATGGATAAACCACAAGAGAATAGTGATCGATCTATAAGATCGAAGAAAAACAATGAGCAGAAAAAGTGTTCTCGTGAACCTTACATTCCGAGTAATATCGAAAGTAACAAGGGGGCCCAGTTGGTCTGCAAACCAGATGACATCTGGCTTAATGAATATGAAACAGATCTAAAGCGTACTCTGACATTCAGTTCTGAAAATGAACAAAGTGCCAAACGTCCGCAAACACAAGATATCCTGAAGGATATTGAATGTAACTTTGACAATGAACCTGTACTCGAGTCTATTGACGGTTCTCCAAAAGCTAACGAACTAAAAGTAGATGTTCTACAACAATTAATTTTCAGCAGTGACTCTGACGAAGATCAAGATGCCAACTTTTGCACCCCTCAGGTGAGTAACCGTGACAATGAATCGGCAGAGAAACTGATTGATTGCTCTCCTGAAGAAAATGAAGAGGAAACAACTGCTCGTCGACAAATAACTTTCAGCATAGACTCTGACGAAGGGCGAGAGGACAGTGCCTGTCAAAAATCTGACAGTCAGGATGAGGAAATCAGCTCAGGTAGGCCAATAGATGATTGGCTAAATGAAGATGAGACTCCGGTGTCTTTTTGTAGGTTCGATTCCGCCGAAATCCGATGCATTTCTAGGAAGAAGAAAGTGAAAATGATCGGGAAATATGTCATGGGAGATGTTCTTGGAGAGGGATCCTATGGGAAAGTGAAAGAAGTTTTAGATTCAACAACACTCTGTCGAAGAGCTGTGAAAATCTTGAAGAAGAGAAAACTTCGGAAAATCCCATGTGGTGAAAGAAATGTACAAAGGTAATTGGCATATTCAGTTAAGAAGGGGTCTATAAATTGCATGATGTATTCAAGGAACAACAGCAGTTGTAATTCTCTTTAATAATTATTGGTTAGTAAATTGCAATCCTACGGTGCTTCTTGACGCTTTTTTAAAAACTCACCAACTTGGCGACCTGCTAAACTCTCATGTTTTTTCATTGTTGCAATTCTTTATGCTAATACATTAACCCTAAAATGGTAAACAAATCAAACTCGCCACACAATGGGCTAGTAGTGGCAAAGCAGTACACACTCGTTTGGAGCTCCGGGCAGTTTTGTTTTCCGTAAAAAACCTCAGTATCCACCATGTAGCAGTAATGTAAGGCCCATTGAAAGAATAAACACTTCTTTGAGACACTGGACAATTTGGTTTTTGTTTTTATACAGACAATTGTTTGGTCTCCGGCGACTTTGTTTATTTAAAAAAAAACAAAGTAAACTCAAGGCAATTTTGAAAACATCTAAAAAAACTCGGAATTCAAATATGTACCATCCATAATAATAACATTCAATAACCAAATCTGCCTTCAGAACAAACTGAAACTCTAAAAAATGATGAAAAAACATTTTTAAAAAATTCTCATGCATGCAGTACCAGTGCCACCTACCCACAATGCATTTCGCCAGAAAATTCTGTATGACCACAAAAACATTTATCTCCTTGTAGAAATCTGCGAAATTCTTGGCGACAGAAGTACTGTCTGATTATTATTAACCTAATGGGTAAACAATTTATGAATGAATTATTATTTGCGCTGTTATCTCGGCTTATATGTAGGTAGCTGACAATAGTGTTAATGTTAATCTTTGATTTGCATGTAAGTATATTATTAAACAATTATTGAAAATACTTTAATTTATTTTATATTTTGTTTTTCAGAGAAATTTCATTGTTACGCCGGTTAAATCATAAAAATGTGATACAGTTGATAGAGGTTATGTATAATGAAGAAAAGCAAAAGTTATACTTATTTTTTGAATATTGTGTTTCTGTATTGCAAGAGCTTTTAGATTCAGTTCCTGAAAAAAAGTTTCCTATATGGAAAGCTCATGGGTAAGTAGTCTAAAGAATAAGTCTTCTTCTTAATGCAATGCAAGTTAATTTCTTTTTGTTGCATTTAACATTTAAAATAATAATTCTTTTAATAGGTTAGAATCTATAATTTGTTAAAGTATATACAGACCATCTACCTTGTAAAGCAATGTCCAGTTCATTCCTTGTGAGAGGTGCCTCTTAATTGGTGATATGTGCATACATTTGGCTCACTTCAAAAGGGGGCGAATCCATCTTTCTTTCAATCAGGGTTGGGTTTTTCCTGTCCAAAACTAATATTTCCTATCCCAGTGGGAAAAATTGGTAAATACCAAAAAAATTGGTAAAAATGGGAAATACTTGAAAACCAACAGATTTGTGAATAGATTTTAATTTTCGTAGTTCTTACTACAATCCCTATTCATTTTTACTGTTTTTTACTAGGTTCCCATAGGGTAGCTAATGATTGGCTAAAACCACATCTTAAATCCACTTTAGTAGGCAGGCTCCTTCTTTGTATTTAAAAAACAATCCCATAATATGGATAGAAATCCATATCTAAAACTAGATGTAGGTACCACTGTCTGGGTGGGGCATCCCTTGTCAAGCTGACATTTTTTCCCCCTCGTTCCCACTTTGGCCGTTATAATTTGTCAAAGCCTAATAAAGTCGTACAATTTTATTTCTAGGTTTAGTAGACTTGTCCCGTCCTAAACTAATGTTCTTACTATAACTTATTCTTAAATCTATATCCCAGTTTTCCTGTCTATTTATCAATTTTTACTGGTATTTACCAGTTTTTCCCACTGGAATGGGATATATTAGTTTTAGATAGGACTCGATATGTAAAATAAATACAGAGAGTTTGTAAATTTTCAGAAATTAACAAATTGTACCTACATGGTCGATTGCATTAGAAGACATTATGTCAACAGAAGACATTATGAACCTTTAATTTAGCAACAACAAAGAAAAAATGCTATTTACATCATTTTTATAGAATAATTTACTCTACTAAATAAAATATTAAGTTTATGATAGGTATTTATTAAAATGAAAATTAATTATTTTTATTTAGGCCTGTTGAGTAACATTTAATAATTTATCTTTGTTTCAATCATAATTTTTCCAGGTGGGAAATCATAATTTTCCCCAAGACGTTAAATACTGGTTTTTACCGAGGGCGGTAAATACCCAGCTGCCAACCCAGCTTTCAATTGTGTTCAACTTTTCTGTTACACAGACACCAGTCTGTGATACGATAGCAGTATTTTAGCATTTTCAAATGAGGCCATAATTTGCACATTATCCATAACTTGGCGATTTTGAGTCAATGTTGTTAGTTTAACTGAAAAGTGCCAAAATATTCATTGTTAGTCAATGCAGATTTTAACACTTTTAAGGCGTCTAAAAGTTAATATATATTTTTTTAATATTTTGTTTTCAATATGGAAAATTATTTTTCTATTTTCTGATGTTCATCCTTTTCAATGACTATGAATGTTTGAAATATATGCAATTTTCAACTTAATGACATAAAAGATTTTAGATGCATGATTCAAAAAAGATATATAAGATGAGTACAGGGGAAAACCCCTTCATCGACTAGAAATCTGTCTGTATTGAAGTCTGTTTGGCGAGTAGTGGCCATCAAAAACCAGTTTCTCCCAAGGTTTTTCTTCTGCGGTTCAAGTGTCAGACTATTTTCTGGCGTGAATCTCGATCATGGATATGGTAAACCTGTGCGCCACCTGATAAGAACTAAGGCAAAACTGGTTTCTTCGCACTGGTTTAGGCGATGACTCGCTATCTTCGCAAAGCATACCTGATACAGACAGATTCCCAGTCGATGAAGGGGTTCTTCCCCTGTACTCTTCATATGTGTTCAATTTTTATGTTATATTAATTCAAATGTGTAAATCTATAGGTATTGCATTTGAAGAAAAAATGCTGCCTTATTTGAGATTTTACTGTAGTATTGTAATTATTGTAAGTAAATATTACATGCATTTTATACTTATATTTTAAGTATTAATAAATTGCATTTATAGAGAACAAATTATTTTTATTTATTTCAGGATTAACGTTTTTGTTAACAATGAAAAATTAATTTTTCTTTTTATGAATTTAATTTTTTAGGTATTTTTGTCAGTTACTTGATGGTTTAGAATATTTGCATACTAAAGGAATTATACACAAAGATATAAAGCCTGGTAACTTGCTGCTCACTAATTGTGGTACTCTGAAAATATCTGATTTAGGAGTTGCGGAGGTGATTCTTTTTTTTATATTTTCTAAAATGTTCACTATCCTTAAATTTTTGTGTTTAGTTTGCTAAAAAACATTAAATCATAATAGACTTGAAATTAAATTATTTAATTGCTATCACATTAAATTTTAGAACTGTCAAACTCTGCTATTTTGATGAACCTCTATAAACTGAAATTTAATTTAAATGCATGAATTGTTTATTTTTAAATTGACTTGTTATGTATATATATATATGTTATACAGGGTATTCCAAAATTGACCGGAAATGGAAAAAATGCATTTCCAAAATTTTTACCCGGCCCCCGCCAATAAAAAACGAATAATAATTGGCCGCACTTTCGGTCGTGCATGAAAGCTTGCACTTGTGCTACACAAGAATGTAGTACTTTTAGTTTGGTTTTGGTTGAATTTACATCTGATTAAAATTACAGGTTCAACAAGTTTTCAACACATATCTTTTTTAGGAGGCTGTTCATTTTGATAGGTTGTTGCATTATTGTTACAAAACTTGATGTTGACCATCAGTCGATACATAACAATTATTGTAATTTGCTTATTTATACTAATAAAAGGACAGAAAATTAGTAAACAGCACAAAGAAGGAGGGTTTGTATGGCTTAAAGGTGCATGTATGTGTTGTGTTTCTGCTATTGTTTTTGTATGAGTCGATCCTATAATATGAATCGACCCTTCAAAAATTTCTACATGTGTTTGCATACAAAATAGCCAACAAACGTAGATAAAGGATGGGGGAAATTATGGGTTTACTCGTATTACGATATTTTCCACATATCCGCCATCAGCAGCAATAACGTGACGCAGTCTTATCGCAAAATTGCCAGCCGCCCGTTTGAAAATTTCTGGTGGGATGGCGACACGTGCAGCAGAGATGTATTGCTTCCTCAATTCAGTTCCTCAATTGTTTCGGGATTGGGATGGTACACTTGATCGTTTTAATATCCCCACAGAAAGAAATCACAGGGGGTCAGCTCTGGCAAATAAGGAGGTCAATTCATACAACTTCCTGTATGTGTGAGATAGTCCAAAGCAATCACACGGTCATTGAAATGTTCGCACCAGAAATTAAACACGTCGGCCGTGCGATAGGGTCAAACCGTCTTGCATGAGCCTTGAGGTGCTTGCAGCGTCATCTAAGGCATTTTGAACGGCCACAAATTCACAAAGAATTTCCAGGTAGCGGAGGGCAGTAATAGTTCTGGTTCTGAAAAATGCAATTTCAGCAGAAAGGCGACTTACAGAAATGCTATCTCACAGCCTGCGTTATTTTATTAATCTCTCAAATCACCTACAGATACAGTTATACAAATACATGTATATCAGTTCTTAAAAATTTCAACAAATTTCAAAAACCTGTCCACCAGAAAGCTGACTGTTGTCCCGTCCCAACACATATACATTTCGACAAACTGTACATTTCCATCGCAAAACGTTTAATGTTTATTGATTTTTCAAATATCCTGCTCAAATTTGAAACCCACCAAACCATTTAAATTGAAATCCAAGTACAAAAATTCCATTTTAGTAGTTACTAATCATTTTTAGTCAATCTAGAAACTGTGATGTAACAGAGTCAATTACTAGACGATATGCCAATTCAACCAAACTCAAAACGATTGCATCCCTTCTCCAAAGCATTCTTGTGCTGCCCTAGTTCAACGATGCAACCACGACCAAAATGCGTGACCAATTGGCTGTGTACTAGTTTTTGGAGGGGTTGGGTAAATATTTTGGAATTGCATCCTTTCCATTTCTGGTCAATTTTGGAACGGTTAAATTTTTTCTGGTCAATTTATATATATATATATAATTTTATACTGAATGTGTAAAAAATGTATGTAAAAAAATCCCTATCCATTGAAAAACAAATCAATTGCAGTTAAAAATAGTTAATTTTTTCAAAAAATTAATAAATATCTATAAATTTAGTAAGGATTCAAAATTTGAACCCTCTAACAGTCTCTTCTCAAATAGTTAACCGTTTTGAACCTAATAGCTCTGTACAAAATAAAAAATTGTCCTTAACTTAATTTTTACAATGCTACATACAAATTTTCATTTTAAACTTTTAAACTGGTGTGATTAATGCTCATTGCCCATCAAATATATCTCAGCTTAAAAATAGTTGTAAAGAAGCTCAATCTTGCTAATTTAATTTTTGAGTGTTATTATATTACTATAAAAATAGTTGTTTTTTGTTGGAAGCTGTTATTTTTAATGAGAAATTAATGTTATAAACTATTGTATAAATAAATATTTATTTGGGGGCGTGGTAGCCAGTCGGTATAGCGTTGAACATGCCATCTGCCCAGATTGGATCGCAAGCGTTTAGCGCGGGTTTGAACCCGGTGGCAGTCACTGCTTTCCTATAGATGGAAATGTGCAGCCAAAATCCGACTAAAATATTCGAGTATACTGAGATAAACATGTTCATTAAATCTCCATGTCCAAAGTCCTGATGGTATTAGCCTAGGATGTAGATCAAAGTTCCGTTGGGTGCTCGCTCAGGTGTTGACCTCGTCACTTGACCAGGGTGCTAAATTACGAGGCGTGTATTGGCTGCGTAGAGTCAATATAAGTAAGATGCATACTCAAAAAATACTACGGATGATGTCTGGTATAAGCCTGCCTTGAGCAAAGCAATAAACCAGCTACATAAACCCAACCAACCTAAATATGAATGCTTATTTTTAAAAAAATTTAAATACCTTTAGGCTTTAGATCATTTTGCCCTTGATGATACTTGTCTTGCTAGTCAAGGATCTCCAGCATTCCAACCTCCTGAAATTGCTAATGGAGATGATAGTTTTCCAGGTTTTAAAGTAGATATTTGGTCCTCAGGCGTTACCTTGTAAGTTATACTTTTCAGAGACCTAACTTCTATATTTTATTTTAAAATATTCTGATCATGAGTTTTAATAGATTTTAAATTTAAAGTGAATAAACACTACAAGAACCTATTTGTGTTGGCTTTCAACCCTTTGTTTTTAATTTTCAACGATTAAAAAATATATATAAAATTGATGCTCTATAAATATTTATTAAGTTTATTTTTTCAAAATATTAAACACTTAGGGCCTTAAAGTCTTAAAGTTATTAATTACACTTAGGCAATATTCAAAAAGGGAAAATACCAAATCCTGAATGTTTTTAGCATGCTGAACACAAATATCGCTGAAAAAAATATTAGGTTTAGCTTTACAGGTGTAATGTTTTTTGTGTTAAAAAGTTGCTCAAAAACAATGTTAATGAGAAAAAGGTTTCAAAAGATTTTGTTTTACATAACAAGTCTCATGTAATTGTTAATACTCAACACAAATTGGGCTTCTATTTATTTTTACATCCAGCTATTTTTGCGACAATTTGACTTTTTATGTGTAAATTTTCCATTTTCTGGGCTTATAATGTATTTTTTTTATAAAAAAGGAGTTTATTTTTTCATTAGGATCCTTAAAGCAAACCTTTAAACCATTAAATAGAGTGTACATCCCTGTTATAAGTCCCTCTTTAAGCAACTTTAAACACACAAAAAATAATTTCTAAAATTAAAGCCAACAAAACTTTTTCAATGATATATTCTTGTTCTGCACTTAAAGTTTATTCAGAATTTAGTACTTTTTCAATTTCAAGTACTAAATTTTTTTGAAAATTTGTTGCCTGGTGTTATCTTAAAGAATATGTATCAGTTAAGATCTTTTTTGAAATTCTGGGTTTTTTATCGCGCAATAAATTTAAACTTGGGTATTTGAGATTACTTTTAAATAACATAAAAATATTTCTTTTAAAATTTTAATTTTGTACTTTAGTTGTTTTATGTAATATGTTCACTGATACTTAAATTGAATAGTTAAATTACTTAAGAATATGGTATTATTTTCACTTTATTCTGTACTCTTTTAACAGATATTACTTTAAATTTTCTAAATAGTAGTTTTGTTGGTATTATTTATTTTTGTTTTTAATTTTACTTAATAAATTGTGATTGTAGGTTTAATATTACAACTGGAAAGTACCCTTTTGAAGGGGACAGCATTTATAAATTGTATGAGAACATAGCAGAGTGCAATGTAAACATCCCTGAGGAACTGGACATATCCTTGCAAAACCTGTTGCAAGGTTAGAAAGTAAAATGTATACCATGAAATAACATTTGCTAACTAGAATTGCTCTAAAAAAAGCATACAAATAGTTCTTGCTTACTTATCATACCCTAACAACTAATTTTATTTTCATGATATAATTTATTTTTTTTAATTTTCATTTTTTAACATAAAATCAAATTGCAGTCAGTGTTTTTCTAAAAAAATTAATTATCATTTACATATTTTCAAATCAATTAAAAATATTCAACTTGTAATTTTTTTTATTTTAATTTGAAAGAAAGATTAACAAACAATTAAAGAGTGAATGGAATAGTGTTATTGCATATAAATCAAAGGCACAGTAAACACAAAATTTAAGATTTTGTGTTTATTTTAAAAAATCTTATTTTGCAAAAAAAAAAAATTGTATTAGCTTTGTTCCTGCCAGTTAGGGTGCTTCCATAAATCATGTGAGGTTTTAAAGGCGGGAGGGGGGATCTTGTCAATTATTACATAGTTTTTTCGGCTAAAAATACGACTTAAAAAATGCAAGAAAATTTAGTTACATTTCAATAACTTTTGTTCGTGGACTCAAATTTGGCAAAACCTTACATAATAATATTTATCGTAGCTTTGCAAACCATACTTAAAAGTATTATTTAAACGAACGGTCCGTTCTTTTATATAGATTTGATTGGCGTTCGTTTCTTTCTGTTCCCTTTATTATTTTTAAGTCGGACCAAAGGACACATGTTTAAGTATTTTCTACTTCACAAAGAAAAAATAGAGAAAATGTTCATCATATGTGATTTTTAAGTACTTTCCCACCATCATCAGATGATGCAGCTGGCTTTTGGACTATCCGTGTTTGGGGTTGGAGTTGATTAGTTTATGTTTTGAAGTTTTCTGGGCCAAACGTCCAAACAAAAGTTATTAAATAGAAAAAGTTTCAAATAAAAAAAGCAAATTTTGGAAATCAAATTGTCAAATCAAATACTATCACAAAATATGAAATATCACCAGAGGGGGGAAGGGGGGTTAAAGAATCCCGAAACCGCATCATGTGATTCATGAATCCCCCTTAGAAAAACTTTTTTAAAAATTAATCTAAGAATTGATATCCTTTGTTGCATTTAAAAATTATCTTCAGTAATATTTCTATCATTTTAATGTTCCAATACATTCTGCTTAGTGGCAAATTTACATAGTTGCAAAAATTTATACATGTTACAAAAGTCACTTTCAAATTGTAAAATAGGAGCATAAACTGGGAACGAAACTGTTATGTATATGGTATGTTAGGTTTCTTCCAAAATTATTGTAATTAAATTATTAAATTAATTAAATAAAATTATTGTATCTAATTTTAAGCAAATTATTTTATATTAGTAGAAATAAAATAATCAGGGATAAAAAAGGTTTTAACTGCAGAGCTCTAATGTCAAATTTACCTCGATTTTTTTTTCTTTTTTTTATAAATGTGCAACAAAAACTATAGTTTGTCTCAAAAGTTTAGACAAAAGAAATTTTGAGTCACAAAATTTCACTGAAAAGGTTTAGTTGTAAAAAGTTGTGGTAGTAAGGATAAGAGAGATATAAATATTTAAAAATATCGTTAATAGCAAAGAAAATAACAGATAAAAAATGTGATTCGAATTAAAAGTGAAAATTTTTTTTAAAAATCTCACAAAAATAATGGAGAAAATCAATTAAATGTGCGTTTATAGGCCTGATTTTGCAATTTTATTGCTTGAATTGTGTTTCATTTTATATGATAAATAAAAAAAACATGGTTTTCCGTTGAATTTTAAATATTTGGTAATGCTCCTGGTTCAATTTTATACCAAGCAGCTAAATTTATACCAAAAATTTTAACTCCTCTATGGTGTAATGTTAGAGCACATTTGCTTCAACTTCACATGTTAACATCTCTATTCGATCTAAATCGAAACCGAATGCTTACCAGTCCATCACCTTAAAGTTTTGTTATGAATTCGTGGATATAGAGACATGTATTAACCCATTGTCTTGATGAAATGTGCATTTCATCATTTGTGTCTTTTCCATCTAAATATCTTAAAATGGCAAACAAATCTGTTCTGTACTTTTTACAATGCAGAGATAGTTTCCTCTTCAAAGTTACGCCAAATAAGTCTGTCCCTTTAACATATATTCACTCTCCACCATTAGGAAAGTTCCGTTTTGATACTGCAGTTTCTTTTTTAAAAAAACGGTTTCTTTAAACCGGTTAGACTTATCCAGTGTTTTTAGTGTTAATGAAATATGTTCGGCGTAACCGTGTATTGAAAAATAATTTTTTCCCCTAAAAAAACTATAGCATCAAGGTTGAGTGTTCATCATTGTGTCGAGTGAATATATGTTGGTGTAATTTTGAAGAGGAAAGTATCTCAGCATTGTACCAAGTACACAACGGAACAATTTGTACCATTTTGTGATATTTAGATGGGGAAGACTGCACATTTCATGAAGACAATGGATCAATGCATGTTTCCAAATCCACAAATATGTGGCTAAGCTTTAAGGTAATGGACTGGTTGGCATTCAATATGTATACAGATCGAATTGATACATTAATCTTCAAAGTTGAAGCAAATTGCACTAATATTTCATAATAGAAGTTATTAAAATGGCTATATTGGCAGTTTAGTATAAAATTGAACCAGGAGTGTTTACAAAATCTTTTAAATTCATCACATAATCATGATTTTTAATTTATCATATAAAAAAGAAATACAGTTCAAACAATAAAATTGTGAAATTTGGCCATTAAATATACATTTAATTGATTTTCTCAATATTTTAGAGAGGTTTTTTTGTAATTTTCACTATAAATTCAAATAAATTTTATATTATCTGTTATTTTCATTGTGATTCATCAAATTTTTAATTATTTACATCTGCCTGATCTTCACTGCCACAACTTTTTTCAACCAAATCAGTGAAATTTTGTGATTCAAAATTTTTTTATTGTCTAATTTTGAGACAGTCTATATTGATATATTTTAAAAAGCTTTTACTTAAATTGCTTCTTTGTGCAATATTCATTTTTACTTTCGTATTTAAAGAATCGTCATACAATTTGTTAGAATGCAAGAATTTTTTTCATACTTTTTTTTTTTAATTTTGTTGCATTTTCTGATTGTCGGTTTAAGCAATATTTTTCTCTGTGGTTAAATATTTTTTCTCTGCATTTCTGATAATCTAGCTTTAGAGGTTTTGGTTTGTCTCTTGTTCATCATCCAAATTTTCAAACAAGCATTTTATCAAACCAAGAGAAACATACTGATAGAAAAAGTTGTTAAGATAAAGATAGTTTTGCAATATTCTTTAAATATATCATTGAACCAAAACATTAAGAGGACATTTTAAAGCAGAAATATTTACTTAGGAAATTTTTATCCATATTGGACAGTTCTTTATGCTTTCTAATCTGTATAATTTTTAACTGATCTGCAGAATTTGGGTATCTGCTCAATTCGGAACTTTTAGGAATGTTTAGGTTTTTTTTTTAAGGAAACTGAATAGCTTTTATATTCATTGTCTTTTCTAAGAGCGCTATTTCTAACTTTAATTTTTTCTATATATTAACAATTATTTTATTTTCAGACATTAAAAATAGATAATTTATTGGTTAAATAAAAATAACAATTGGGTGAAAGTATTTAAACTATATGCACTTGATACTTGATTATTCTTGGTTAATTTTAATTTGTTTTTAGGAATGTTGCAAAAAGATCCCGTTTCTCGAATGAGTCTTCATCAAATTAAGCTTCATAGGCATGTATATACATTTGCTTTATAACTTTTTTTATTGAAATAACCCATATTATGCTATTTGTCTTACGAATTATAAAATACTAATTTATGATACAAAAGAAATTACTCTGGAATTATTTATTTTGACAAAGTGTGAGCAGTCTCTCAGACACTTACTTTTAATGAAATTTCTGCCTAGATAAGATCCTACTACTTAAATAAGATACTACTACCTAAATAAGATACTACTAGAACTAAATAAGATAGTGTAAACTTTAAAATAATTTCTGCAAAAAGTCTGTTTCTCTACAATTGTTTTTAAATATTAAAAATTTGTCACCAAACTGACCACCTTAACGGAATCCTAAAATAGCTATAAACAAGGTAGAAGGTATCTTTCTCATGTTTATGTTAACTGCATTTTCCCAGAATATTTTTATTAGAAAAAAAATTGCAATTTTTCTGCCTAAAAATGTAATAAAAATTTTCTAATTCCAAAAGACAATTTTAAAAAATTCCTCTGGCAGCTTTATATTTCTGGCCAAGGTAAAAGCTTGATAAATAACATCTTGAAGATGCAATAATAAATTTCTGAAAATAAAGTAACTCATCGTAAAAAATTTCAAGGAATATTCTCATAAAAATGTGTATTCTTAGAAAAGGACTATTTAAAGCTTTATTTTAAATTCATTTCAAAGGCATACATAAAATTTAATAGTGCTATTTTTTTATTTTAACTGAAAGCATACACTGTTTCAAATTTCTCTGTTAAATTATTTGGAATTTCATAACACTCTGCCACAGTGGCATAACCAGGATTGTTCCAAGGCAGAGGGAGTCACTGAAGTACGTTGCCGATTTCCAGATTTTCACAATTTTGATGTATTAATCCTTGAGTTTCTCAATTTAAACTAGCTACCTAACTATTAAACAACACCCTTTTTTTAAAAAAAATAAAATGACTTATTGTAGATAATTCACATTAAGAAGGCAGTTTCCCCAAATCATCAAGAAATAAAGTTCTTCCTTTCTTAAGATTAACTTTATTCTGTTAATTAATCTCTTTTTTTGTTATTGTAATTCTTTATTATCAAAAACAAAACAACTAGTACAATATATAACTGGGGATTGTTGTAATCCCATGCGAGTGAATACAAAATAAGACATTTTAAAAAATAATAATAATACCAGATGGACATGACTAAAAAAAGGCAAAGGAGTTGGTGCCATTTAAAAAATAAAGAATACAAACCCCAAAATTAAATTACATTTCTACTGAAAGCAGGTAATTTGTTAACTTTTTTTTAAACAGTGAGTTTTGATATAATTTTCAGATCAACAGTTAGATAATTGAAGCATTTTCTAGTTGTCTCCTAACCTTCGCAGCTAAGAATGAAAACTTTACATTTAATTATCTCAGTTTTTTCCATTTCAATTTGTGCTATATTTAAATCTTTAAGACTTTAAAAAAAATAAGGTTGTTACAGGTCTAATCCAAATTTGCTTTGCAAAGTGATCAGTTATATTTATGTTAATGTTACTGAAATTTATAAAAAAAAAAATACTATCAGCTGTAAACAACTGCAGCAGGCAGGGGAAAATCAGGGAATTTTAAAAAGAATTTCCTCTGGACACCCTGTAGATTCTGGTACATTTAGCCATTTGTGTAGCTAAAAAACTTACTGTTCAAATCACTAAAAAAATAAATAATAAAGTTAAAAATAGAATATATTGCCTTGTATTGCAACTGGAAATTTAATATTTTAAAATGTTTTCCAGATGTTCCTTAAAGAAATATTTATAAAGTTTTTATAAAAATCACCAGCTCTGATTGCATTGTTTAATTAAAAGTTATGACAGTTAATATAATCTGTGTGCTATGTGTTGTTCTTTAATATTTATTGTAAATTAAAGATTATATTTATTGTATTTTTAGATGGGTAAAACAACCAGTTCAAATGTTATGTGATCGGGACGAAATTATAAACAACTATGCCAAGGATCCCTTTCACAATATGACAGTTATTCCATATTTAAGAATTCTCCATGGTGAAGAAGAAGAAAGTGAAACAGATGATGATGATGATGTCTTCTATAGAGTTCACCCAAGTATAAACTATTTTTTGAATTTGTAATAACAAAAATGATGCATAGTTTTGAAAGTTACATAAATTAAATAATGACAGTGCTTGTAGCATAAAACGTGGTTATTAAATGCAAAGAGAAATACATGTGGTCTTAATAATATTTTTATTTTATGCATTCTTCTTAGTTAACTTAAACCAATTCAAATTCTTCCTTGATCTGTTTTTTTTTTGGTTCTTCTATCACTTCTTCCAATCTATTTTTTCATTTAAATATTTCAGATCTAATCAGTTAACTTGCCCTGAAATTAATAACTAAATATTTTTATATGTGTTATTTTGTATGAGTTTGTTCAATAGTTTGCCATGGCTGCCTGTAATGGCGGACATGCTTAACTAGGTCGTAGGTTTAGAAAAATCTATTTCCGGACTGAACTAGTACAAAAACTTATATAACAAATAACTTAACATAAAAACTTGTGTATATATATAAACTATATATATATATATATATATATATATATATATATATATATATATATATATATATATATAATATATATATATATATATATATATATATATATATATATATATTATAATATATATATAATATATATATATATATATAACGGTTACAAAAACAAAAAAGTAAGAAAAAATATAAAAATAAGATATGGAAACAAACCAAAAATAGTGGGAAAGGCCATTTCATCAGGAGGTAAAAACCTTAAGCCACTATTAAAACAATACACTTTTCTGTATTGGGATGGACGAGAGTCAAATCAAAAAATCCCAATTTTACCCCGAAGTGTACTGTGGAATTTCCAGAAGAGAATTAAAAACAAAATCAAAATTAAAAACATAGATAAAGACAAACTTACATAAAGCAGATGAAACGAATAAAAAACAACCCGAAACTTTGAAGCCAACCGCTTCTCACAAAATCCGAACCAAAAACTTTGGTGAAACAATTGACAGTTACAGTGTAGAAATTAAGTGCGGTGAAGGAAAAAAATAGACTATGAGTAAAAATTTAGTGACGTCACAAAGAAAATTATTGCAGATACTTCTTTATAAATTTTGGAGGGAAATTGTTGTTGATAAGTGTACGATGGAGGTCAAGTTTTTTGGAATTTTTAAATTTATTGACGTTGCAGATGATATTGATGCGATGTAGGTGATTTATAATGCAATTTCTATAGACTTTAACAGAAAGATTAGAATTCCAAGGAATAAGTCGAATAACATCAAAATTAAAGTCATTACGTTTATCATAAATGTTGGTATTGGCAGAGTTATCTGAGATCTGAATTTGTATGTCTAAGAATTGTAATGAAGAAATAGAGCTATTGGTTTTCTTAAGAAGAAGTTCTGATGGGTAAATTGTGTGCCAAAGGTGTGGGCCCTTGGTATATATATATATATTTTATATGTGTATGTGTATATGTATATATATGTATATATATATATGTATATATATGTATATATTATATAGTATATATATGTTATGTTATATATATGTATATATATATATATATTATATATATATATATATATATATATATATATATATATATATATATATATATATATATATATATATATATATATATTATGTATGTATATATATGTATATATAGTATATGTATTATATATATATATGTATATATATGTATACATATCTATAATAATAAAAATGAAGTTTTGTGTGTGTTTGTGGGTATGTCTCTTATAGACTCGTAAAATAGACATTTGTTTGACTCGTAACTTGGCACAAATGTGTAGTTCATACTTAGATTATGATTTTTGAACTTTCAGAGCTCAAAATGTTCTATTTTTAGAGAAAATTCGAATATTCTGAAAAAAATACACCACTTTCGCTCAAATCCGATCATTTTTTTACTTTCCTGATGCCATCTGCTGAAAAAATTAAATAAAACTTTTAACGAAAATATTTAAAATGGAAAATGTTTATTTTATTCTGTTGCCATTACCTTCAGAAACTAAATTCAGTATTTGAAAAATAATTTACATGTTTCAAGTGACGTATTCCGTCCAGTCTCCATTCTAGGATTTTTATTGTGGGTTTAGCTGATGGATTTCTTCATTGATGGTTCTGTTTGAATGCAAAAATGTGCATATTTAAGCTACTTCCGTGAATTATAACTATGATGGTTGTTCAAGGCCATCGTACTAGAGCTACATTTTAGGGTTTTGTTTGCATTTTTTCGCCAAATACGTTGCCAAACTTGCCAAATTCTTAAATAAACGCGCCAAGTAATAAATTTTTTTTATTTATAAGCTGGTTTGTAGTTCGAAGGCCATGGTGCTAGAGCTGTATAATAAAAGTGTTTGCAGCTACATTTCTTTTCTCGCCAAATTCTTTCCAAAAACGTGTTCAAGGCCATCGTACTAGAGCTACATAAGGGTTTTGTTTTCACTTTTTCGCCAAATATTTTGCCAAACTCGCCAAATTCTTACCTAAACGCGCCAAATAATATATATTTTTTTATTTATAAGCTGGTTTGTTTTTCGAAGGCCATTGTGGTAGAGCTGTATAATAAGAGTGTTGAAGCTATATCTCTTTTCTCGTCAAATTCTTTCCAAAAACAGGCCAAATGAGCTAAAAGGTTTTATATGTTTATGAGGAAAATTACGATGACTTTTATGAATGCATTTATAGTGTATTTTTATATTTTGGAATTTTAAGGTTATTTAAGTAACAGTATTTTAAACTTTAAAACGAGCGGGAATAATAACATAAGTTTATTATCATATAATGGATTAAATTATGCATATACTTGGATCAATTAAAACTTTTTTTTAGTCCGTGCGAAGTACGGGTATTTATTTGCTAGTATATATATATATATATATGTATACATATATATATCAGGGATTGGAAAGTTACTTTTAAAAGTAACGCGTTACAGTTACTTTTTACAAAAAGTAATGAATCAGTTACTTTTTGAATTTTAAAGTTATAAGAAAAATTGAAATTTACCCATATTACCATTTTTTAAAAAGAACAACCCTAAACAAAGCATAAGCACAAACAAAACCCTTAAATTATAATTAATAAACATTTTTTATATTTAATTTTATTCCTTTAACCTGATAATCAGCCGGCAACGAGTCCGTCTGTAAACACTCGGGTGTATACTGACATAAAAAGGGTAGCTCAAGAATGCACATGCACTCTCTGTCTTCCCCCGCCCATCCTTCTTCGAGGGGAAGGACTTTGTTGTTGGTCATTGTTGTAGAACCCACTCAGGCAACACACAAAGGGGTTTGGACTAAGGGATCCATCCTGCTTGGCGGTTAGCGTGATTTATTTGAAAACCCTTCTTTTCGGAAGATGCTTGTAATTGCGGGGCTTATAATGTTATACTTAGAAAGGTAAACAGACAAGGAAAAACATTCGTTCTTTAAAAATTCTGTCTGAAAGCCGCCGTCACGCCTTTAGCAGCCAAAGTGGACAATTCTATTATGCTTTACTTTTTCCCTCCCAAGAAAAGCTCTTATTTCGGGAATGCGAAATGTTCCCTTCTCTCTCTCTCTCTCTCTCTCTTAGGAGTGAAATTTCCAAACTGTCCTCAGGCAGCATCCGGAAAGTAATGAAATTTTTCGTTCCTTCGTTACCGCTAAAAGTAACTAAGTGACATTCTGAAAAATGTAACGGCGTTACTCGGCGTTATCTAAAAAAGTAACTGTTACAAGTAATGCGTTACACCAATGATATATAATACATTCCTGAGATATATATATGTTACATATATATACATATATACATATGCATAATACATATACATATATATACAGGGTGGTTATAAAATAACGCTCCCTATTCGGAGAGGTCTGTAGCTTGAATGAATAATCCGAATGCAACAAACTTCGAGACAGTTACTAATCAAGAAGGGGGGAAAAGAATGGAATCATAAAAAAAACAACCCTCTTCTCTTGACCAGGGTTCTAAATTACGAGGCGTAATTGGCTGTGTTAAAGCTCCTAAAGGAGTCTAGAAATAGGCAGCCGGAATCGATTACATTACATTAAAAAAGAAATAGTTACAATAATCACCGACAGATGGCGCTGCCAAAGCAAACACAATATTGTAAGCATTGGCAAAACCCAGAAGCGGTCATTTCTTGCATTAATGTAATGTAATCGATTCCGGCTGCCTATTTCTAGCCTCCTTTAGGAGCTTTAACACAGCCAATTACGCCTCGTAATTTAGAACCCTGGTCAAGAGACGAGGGTGTTTTTTTTATGATTCCATTCTTTTTCCCCCTTCTTGATTAGTAACTGTCTCGAAGTTTGTTGCATTCGGATTATTCATTCAAGCTACAGACCTCTCCGAATAGCGAGCGTTATTTTATAACCACCCGGTTAGGTATATATATATATATATACCTAACCGGGTATATATATATATATATATATATATATATCCCAATTTATATGCAATTAAAGTATTTATATTTTCCTCCACAGATTTCTACAAAACTTTTCTCCATTTTTATGGTTTAAATTAGTTCTCAATTTTTAAGGTTTAAATTAGTTTTTTTGTGTAACTTAAATTGTCCCACATAAATTGTTCAGTACTATGGTTTTCATTTGTCTTATAATTTGTTTATTTAAATAAACTTAAGCATCAAGCTTATTTTCTCTTAATGCAGCGAATTTTATCGCTAATAAGTTAGATAATACTTCTTAAAGCACGCCTGTTGAAATTAACTTTTAGTTGTTTAAAAGCTAATATCTGTACTTATCGATATATCTCATTGCCGACGACTTTGTAATGTCATTAATACTTTCATTTTTAAATTAAAACCTGTAAATAAATTAATTTTTCGTGTAACCTATGTATTTTGTCCTACCTAAATTTTTTTAGACTATGGTCTTTATTTGTCTTATATTTAGTTTATTTGGACAAACAGAAAGCTCATTTTCGTGTGTCAAATTTTTTCTGCCAACCGTCGTCAATGAGCTAAGTTTCAAGAGGAGGCTCCGATCCTTCTGGCATGAAGATGTAGATACTTTAATAATGATTGTGTGTATAAAATTTTGATAAATACTTATTTTTTCTTCATAGATGCTTCTCAAAATACATTACCTGAAGATAATTCTGAAGAAAGAAGTTTGGACTCTCTTTCTGATGAAAATACAAAAACGAGCTGTATTAATTTTAAAGCTTCCAGTATATGTAAACAGTCATAACTATATGTAATAATATTTTTTAATGAAAGTTGATAAATAAGGATATACTGAAAAGTACAATTCAAGAAATTTAAACAAGATTTTAGTCTGAACTATAGTGAACGTTTTTGTTTGTTTGTTTTTAATTTTGGATTTTTTTTTTTGTTTTGAAAAAGTAAATACTTGAGTGTTGTCTAAGCATTCATCCAATGGTTGCTGAATATTCTTAAAAATGTGCAATTGTTATATTTTGGAAAAAATTTCTGTACTAGTCCTTTTTGAATTTTGTAATAAACAGCTCTATAGTACAACTATTTTTATTGTTACATGTACTAAATTAAATTTTTATTACTTCATGTCTTTGCAATGTTTATTTTCATGTTTACTGCTGTCGAGTATGAAAATACTTAATCTAAATTGCGTTCATAAAAACTCTATACAAAATGATGACATTGTGATCTAGAGTATTTCAAGATATGCCAAAGGTACTTTTATTCACACTAAAGGTAGTGAGACTTAATTCAAACACATCAATCTTAAAAAGATTGGGGTTGTATTATGACTAAGGGGTTGTCTTGGTGAAAGGTGGTAAACTTCCTAAAGTCACAATACTTCATCTACCAACTTGACCTAAGTCGACAATAGCCCTCGTGCAGCTCTAGTGTGACAATAATTCAAACTAACCCTTACCCAACTTAACCTAAAATCAGTATAGCTTTTAAAATATATTTATCTTGAATAATTTGTTTTTTCTACTATGACATTTTGATTGCAAGTTTCACTTAATTTTTTAAACAAGTTTCAAAAGTATTACAAAAATTTAAGAATGTGTGTGCAATAAGTGAAGGTGTGGTGACGTCACAGGCGAAGTGTCATTTTCATGTAAGGAATAGAAATATGCGTCCCGGGTAGGTTGGGTTAGGGGTAGGGTGCTACAGGAGTACTGCTGTTTGACCAGACACGTCTTCCAGGAATCGGGAAGTGTGTGTTTGGAGGGGGGGGGGGGATGAATGAGTTGAAAAAAAAGATTGGTTCCTGGAGCTTAGAGGAATAGAAGAAGCATGTTTCTTGTTTACTATAAAAAAGGTCTAGTTTAAGGGAAATTTGACCCGTTGTTAAAGATTGCTTTCTCACTTGCCACTTACAGACCCTGGACAAATTATTAGACGCACTGCGAGATTTCATGTATCAATCAATGATGAACAAAATACCTTCAGAAAGGCATTTTGTGTTCCTAAACTTAAGCTATTGAATAGAAAATACTATCTGCTATACTTAATACATATATAGACCTCTTTTTTAATGATTTGTCATTCTTTGGTATGTTTTCATCATTACTAAAAAAAATACAGTGCGTCTAATAATTTGTCCAGGGACTGTATAAGGTCCTGGAAAAAATTATAAGGTCGAAGAAATAACCAGTGAAACTTGGATTTATACAAATTTGTCGGATGGGAAAACAATTCAAATGCAAAATATGCAATTGATTTATTATTATAATACACTTTTACTAAAATCTAATTTAAATTAATTGAACTTATTACCATATTAAATATGAATCGTTTCTGCTGATGGAAAAAAAAATATAAGGTCGGCAAGTTCTATTGTCGGAGATGTAAATTTTCTGTGGTCCAAGAAAGCAGGAAATAAAATAGGCAACCTAATAATGCATTTAGGGTTACTTTAATCTTCATCTGTTGTGCTATTGATATCGTTGGCGAGGCCGAATCAATTGTCCGACGTAAAACGCGGAAAATCCTTGGAATGAAAGCGTGTGGAATGAGCCATTTCCAGGGCTATCAGTAGGTCTAAAACGGTAGTCGATAATTTCTTAAAAGATCCTTCAATGTATGGTGAATGCAAGCGCACATCAGGAAGACCAAGTGCACTTTCAATGCGCCAAAAATCTACCGTTTTCCAATGGGCGGGCGACAAAAAAAAATTCTTTCTGAAATAGTTCAAGATTTAAGCCTAGCTGTACCAGCCGAACTGTCCGCAATGTTTTAAGTTCCAACCCGAGATCACACTTCATAAAATTATGCCCTCAACTACACACGAGCGGTTTTTCCCCAACCCAACTCCCAACGCAACCTCTGTTCCAACGATGATTGGCGGAAATTGCCACGTGCTATGACGTAGGCGTTGGAGAAATTTTCTCCAACTATGTCGATTCCTCGCGACGGAGTTGCCCAACTTGGCCCCAACAACCAATCAGGTGAATCGGTGACTGCCGCTACAATGACGTCACGGTTCTGTTTCGGTTGAAGCCAAATCTTCAGGTGCGCCAAATTGCCAAGCTGTTGCTTATTAATTTTACAAGCACGATATTTTGATTTTCAATCTGAAGTATAATAAGCTATTTGACACAAAGAAGAAATAGAATTCTTTGATTTGACATTTCTTCTTATTTTTTCGATAAAAAATGTTGAAAAGTTGAGTTTTTTTAACGAAAATTGTTACTTAGGGCCAATTCTACACAATATTTATTTATATATCTTAGACAAAAATCATTTAGCACAGCTTTTAGTTCAACTTTAAGTGTAAGAAATAAGTTATTTTTATGGATTTTCTTTCGATAATTCAATAATTTTATATATCATTTGCTATAATATGTAAAGTAGATGGGTAAAATTATGTCCCTTTTGTTCTAAATGTGAAAGCTAAACTGTATATCAGCTTTAATTTCAAATTTGTAAAAAAAAATATTTGCAATTTTAAGCAAAATTCCAACAATTTATAGCCATCAAAATATCTCTCAACGCAAGTGTTAATTTAACAATCTAGTTGGGAAAATTAAAATTTTCAACTTATATCTCTCAGTGTTTATTTGTTTTCTTACAGAATAAGGTGAAAGAAAAAAATAATTATTATAAAAGAAATCCTACGCATGCAATAAAATAAAACTCAAATCAATCCAAAGGTCCGATTTTTAATAAATTGTCGCCTACAGTAGAGATACCGTTCTAGTTATGACAGTCGGAAAAGAGAAATCTTCCCCTACTTTGGCAACCCTTTGACAACTTTGTGGGGGCCGAAATTGGGGGGAGAAAGTTGTGTTGGCGGTTGGGTTGGAGAAAAACTCCCGTGTGATAGGGCTTTAAATTAGCTCGCTTAGAATTTGCTAAAAAGTATGTTTCATTGAAGATAAATGTAAAAGTATTGTTTTATTTTTTTTAGATCATGCCAGTACAGTTTAAAACCGTATGGTCCATCAAAATAACATTTTTTCTCATCAGAAAATATATCTTTCCATTTATCTCCAAGTGAAACATACTGAAAATATTACACTGCTCAAAACAATTAGGGGAGCACTTTAAGTAACTTTGTTTGCCCATTCATTTCCAGCTTCTTATTTTTTATTATACAAATCTAAGATTTGTGAAGTAGATTCATTATGCATTCAGAATGAAATGGTAAATAAACAGGGGAAAAAAGCTTAATTTTTTAACTAAAATTTAAGGGGGAAAATATTGGAATCATAAATTTTAAATAAATTGAAGAGCTGAGTGGAAGAACGTGCTAAGTGACATTATTGAAAAAATTGAGATTTTTGTGTTAATGATTATGTTATTACCTCCTTTAAACATAACAGCTTTCAATTTTTTAGAAAACATTCGATTTCGTAGATTTTTCGTGAACGATGTTGGTAGGTGCACGCGTTTTCGTCACTTTTTCAATGGAAGAACGTGCTAAGGGTCCTTGGCACTTTCTTCCTCCGAAATCGTCCCAAATCGGACGATCGTTCAGTGGAAGAACGTGCTAAGTGACACAGTTGAAGAAAATTGTCAGACTTTCGCTTTATTTATGTCACATTAATCGCAAAGCACTTGTTTTTTTTTGTAGTTTTAATCAAAAAGAATTAAAAGATGTCATTAATTTTTCCAAATTAACTTTAATTATTAAATATAACCAATGAATTATAATTCATATAGCGTATAATCGGGCTTTGAGTGCATTTAGGAAAATAAAAGAAAATGCACTTTTATTTTAGAATTCAATCGGAGCTAAAGGTTTTAACATTTTATAAAATATCGTTTGCTTTTAAAGTCTTGTGTTTTTTATTCTAATAAGCATAGTCTATTTAGCAGTGAACAGATGGTATCATTAAAAGAAAGTTGCACCTGCCCTTTGGAGATCGCATGTTCGCGTTAAAACAACATTACACCGAACATACATCAAAGCATCTGGTTTGTTTAAAAAAATGAATTAGGGGTGCAAAAATCTTTTAAAGCAATTTTACGTTTGATCTCTAAAGCTGACGATCGCATTTTGTGCAATGTCCTAAACTCCCAAAATTATTAAAATGGAATTAAGAAATAAGCGGAAAGCTGAATTTTGGCTTGAAAGTGCGAATAGCAGCTTATACGGTAAGTACAAATTTAATCAAGATATTGCTTTGTTATGTAAAACTATTACATTTGTTATAATAACTCATATAACGTTTTATACTCTATCTCTTTATGTTTATAAATTCTTAATATTTATTAAAATATAGATGACTTTAAAAAAGTGCTTTGCATCACGATTGTAAAAATAATTTGTTTAAACGATCATGCTAAGCTTTTGTATATAGAAATGCTGTAAATTAAAGAAGCTTTCTTAAAATTGATTAAATCCTTAATTGAAAAGGGGAAAGAAAACATAAATAACCTTAGGATTTATATTTTGCCAGACATCTTATTTTTACTTTTTTTTAATATGAATGTTTGTTTTTACATTCAATTATTCCTATCCAAAAACTATTAAAAAATTTATTTTGCGAAAACTTACCTTACATTATTATCTTTTTTATAAATCTTTTAAATTTAATATTTATTTTATTCACTTGCATTTTTGTTTGTTTTACTATCTTTTTGTATACTTTTTACTAAGTTGAGATTTGTCTTATTATTCTTTAAAGTAATTAGTTTATAATTTCAGTGATAATGGTATTTTTTAAAATATTTTCAATTAAAAACTTACTCATCTAACATTAAGCAAGAAGTTCTAAAATAACTAATATAACCTACTTTCTTTTAACTTAAATACTCAAAGAAATCCTTATAGTAGGGACAGACGGACGAACAAAAAGTATATAATATAGGTTTCTGATATCATACATTAAAAAAATTAGGGTTGCGTAACACTATACGACTTTCAATTACCGATTAATATATCAATATGTTCGTTTAAAAGTTATTATATACCTTATAAAGTATTTTCAATTACTTTCAAACCTAAAAAGTTCTATGGCAGCTACTCTTTGCACATGCACAATATTGTTGAAATCTTTATTTTGTCGTCCGACTAGTACTGTGAGCAAGTTTATCAAATTTTAAGTCTGTATCTATTTTCGTTTATCAGCACTACTTTTAAAACCCAAAAAGTTAGTAGCAGCTGCTAATTGCGCATGCGTAATTTTCTCGAAAATATTATGACTTCCAACAGGTACTAGGAACCCGTGTACTAAGTTTGAAGTCTGTAGCCCTCTTAGTTCGAACTGTAATAAGTAGTTTCAGACAAACAGACGAATCAATGAAAAAAACCCAGTTTTTTTGTAATCAGCACCCTCCAAAACGTGTAGAGAGCACAAAATCTTCATTTTGGATTTTTGACCTCCATCGCAATAGTTTCATTTCCTTATATTTCATATTAGATAATTGAAAGTAATAACTTTAAAAATTGGACGGGTAGAAAGGAAGTTGGGGGGGTAGACGTACAGGCAGGTGGCCGAACACTTTACATTGTAGTCTTCTAATTTTTTAATTTCAAACCAAAACAGAATTTTTAAAATCAGACAGTTTAGATCGGAAATTGAAAGGAATATGGACGGACGGACAAAATGATGGACGTACAGGCAAACAAATAAAAAGTATAAAAAAAATCTGAAGTCCTATCTTCCAAACAAAAAAAGAATTTTGAAAATCGGAATGTTAGTACAGAAATTATGAAACTCGTATGGATCAAATATACCTAAAAAATGTCACTTAGCACGTTCTTCCACTAAACGACTGAAAAAATTTAAAGCACTTCGGAGGAAGAACGTGCCAAGTGCAGGAGACGTCAAGCGCGTTTTGTAAATGACGTGTTATTACGTAAAGTACGGCTAAGCCAAAAGCCACCAAGCATTTTGAAGAACCAAACTAAATTATCATGGAGAAAAAACTATGATTTTGTGAAGTAGAGAAAAGTTGCAAACTAAAAACTTTGAAGCTCATTATCTCGTTTTCACCTTTTTGTCACTTAGCACGTTCTTCCACTAAGCTCTTCAATTGTAACAATAATTTTTCAAAACTTTATTTGTAAAAAAGAGGTAAAATCTTAATTGTTAAACATCTAAGAATGCAAGCGTGAAGAATTTAGGGTCAATTTATTTCATAACATTTTTTGGGAGAGAATTTTACCATGTTTTTCATATTTTCATTTAATTAAAACAAACACTATTTAGTTCTTTAAAAGACATGATTCTTCCATCTAATGATAAATAAGTGCGAGCTCAACTTAGTGAGAAAAAAAATCGGAAGCTGATGATACCAAATGGAATCATTGGGGGTGAAAGGGTTTAAACCATGCGCTCCCCTAATTGTTGTGAGCAGTGTAGTTACACGCCAGTAAAATTGGTTTCTCGACTTAAATTTGGCAAAATCTTACATGATAAAACTTTTTTGTCGCTTTTTGGACCATTTTTCAAAATGTTGGTGCTTTTAAAAACTTAAAATTCATCTTAAAATTCATACTAGATAGAATCGACTTGTAAAGAAATGTTTTTATTTTTTACAAATATTTATATTTATACTAAAACTCGTTGCATTCTCAACTTAGAACTAGAACATGGAAAAAAATATTACGCCTCGGGCGCTTTGGGGGAACAGGTTATTACGCAATGTTAAAAAAAAAGAAATAAAAACTATCCCCCCCCCCCCCCCTTCGGATTTATTTTTAAGTCAATCGCAATTTTGGCGGGAATAAGATTTTAGATACATTTTTTATGGCGACGGCTATCCTCTCGAATAGGAAGGAAGTATAAAAAAAACATAGAAATAAAATATTGACAGATATATTTGAATTCGTTTTCAAGTGTAATAGTGCAATTTGTTCGTTAATAAATCAAAGAAATTCCACTATGACTATTTTTTTAATTTAATTTTTAGGGTTTTTATTTTGCTTAACACAAGTGAAATAAGTGTACTATAAGTTAGGAGTTTTTCGCGCTTTTTTTCTATCGTAATTTCCACTGTAAAGTATCTGTAATGAGTATGAATATGAGTATGTTTATTGTTACGCGTCAGACACAAATTAATGTAGTCAATTTAAAATTTTGTCAACAATAGAAATTTTCCAATGAGCTCTAATAATATATGTTTTGACCCTAAAGGTATAAAGACGGTTAACCGAAACCTTTAAGTTATTGCATACTTAAGGGGCTGGGGAGCCCAGTCGGTTAAGGCGTTCGCCTTGTATGCAGAAGGTCCCAGGTTCGGGTCCGGACATCGCCAAAATAACTGCCGACCTATAAACGGCCCGCGCAGCCAAAAATGTCCGACGAATAATACCCCGTGTAGAGGGAGTACACGTTAAATATGCTCCAAAGTCCCGACGCTGCGTACGATGTCTACCTTAACGGTTGCGTTGGGTGCCTACTCAGATGTCGGCTCCGTCACCTGACTGTGGTTCTAAATTATGACGCCGGTCGCCAATAGCGCTCGTGCGGCTCTAGTGCAGCGATATTTCAAACTAAACTAAACTATAGTATACTTAAAAAAGCAAACTACCGATGACGAACGGTGGAGCCAACGTGACCAATATTATGAATTTCATTTAAAAATCGTTCTAAAAAAATGTCTAAACATTTGCAGCTGGCGTAATAAATCTTACAGCTTTTGTATAACACTTTAATTTTGTGTTTTTTTTTAAAGCTTGTGTTTTTTGAAGAAAACGGAAAAACGCGTCGGATCAGTTACAATAAGAAAACGGCAAGTCTGAAAAAATATCGTGTGGCGTCGATTTTTTTTTTCATTTGTACTGTTTTTTTTATGAGTTGCTTGTTTCGTGCGAACAAGATTTTGATTTTCTTTTTACTTGGATTTTTACTGATAACCAAAGATACCATATTACGGGTGGTTGTTTTTTTCTTTTGGAATAAATGTGGCGTCTAAGCAGGTGACTCAATGCTTCAATCGGAGTTTTTCGCGCCTTTTGTCTCGTATGTCTCAATTATAGGTTCATAGGAGCAAAATAGATGTCATACGAGTAAGAGTAAGAAGAATAGTTTTTATGGGTTTTTTCATCTAATCAATGAGTAAGTTCCAATTTATAAAATTTTCTGACATTTCTTGTACTCAATGATATTAAAATGATTAACGAGATTAATGATAATGCATCAAAACTGCAATTTGTTGCACGATTAACATTTATTTCATTGAGATGTATTATGTATTTAATATTTATAATAAGCTTTCTGTTTTCATTACATTTTAATTGCTGTTTAAAATTTAAGTACATGTTTTATAAAAACTAGCTACTATTTTTATATATTTTAACGACATAAATGATTAGGGTTATGTTGAATTATCGTCGCACTAGAGCTATAGGAGGGCTATTGGCGACTGGTTGCCATAGTTGTAGTTATTTAAAATGGATACATAAACTTCTCATGCAAATCAAGAAGTTTTTTTTTTTTTAATTTGGATAGAATATTGATTAATATTTTTAATAATTACTATTTAATTAAATGTGTTCATTAACTACCAGTATAGTTAAATAATTAAGTTTTGAAATATCTTAAATATACTACTGTTTTTATAAACTAAATAAATGTTAAAATTATTTATACACAAATCATTTTATAATTAAATTTAATATTAGAAGCTTTGTCGTTTAATTTCTGTACAACAAATCAGGTGATTTAAATTATCCAAGTAGTTAAATTTTAAATAAAAGCATTCTATAATTAAATTTTTCTTAATTGTTACCCTTAATAAGGTTGTTTCACGGAGGATCTGGCAATAGCTCTGCGGTTTTGTTTTCATGTCTGTCAAATTACTTTTGTTGCTGGGGCCGTAGTGAGCCTAGTGGTCAGCGTCTCGGTCTCGGGATCGGAAGGTCCTGCGATCGAGTCCCGGTACCACTGAAGACCTACCGAGTATATGCGGAGTACGTGCTCGTTAAATCTGTTGGGTCCGAAAGTCCTCTAAGTTCCCATACCAAATCAATACCTCTGGGGGTGACAAGCCAATTCTGGGGATCCTCTAGTTGGCCTCTGTCTCTAAAAATTAGATGGATCCACTTATGTGTGTGTGTTGTCTGTTGTGTCTGTCTTACTTGACGAAGGTTTATAAGCGGGTCGCTGACCAAGCACACAAACCTGAATATATATGTCAACCAACCAACCAACCAACTTTTGTTGCTATTCGAAATTGAGTTTTCTTAGTTTTGTTATTTTTTTAAATTACAACTTCTTGCTGTACTGTTGGTTGTTTTAATCATTTATCAAGGAAATCTTGCGTTGAAAGAAGTTGGAATTTAAAAAAATTAACAACTAAAATATTCTCTTCGGAAACTCACTCCCGAATACCAAAACAACAGTAATTCGAGAGACATGAAAACAAAACCGCAGAGCTATTGCCAAATCCTCCGTGAAACACAACCCCATTTTTATTCAAAAAATAAGACATTAATTATCTATTAAATAATACAAATATGAGTTATGTAAAATACAAACTAATTAATGTTTATAAAAGTAATTAGTAATACATACTAAATTAATAGTAAAAAACTGCATTTACAATGGCAAAATAAATTAAAAAATTTTAATTAAAACAATGTTAATTAAAAATAATTGTAATAAAACATAATTGTAATTAAAAATAATTGTAATTAAAAATAATTGTAATTAAAAATAATTTTAACTACAAATTATTTTTATTTATTTATTATAAGTTCCCCCCCCCCCCCCCCCCCCAAATTGTCACGCTGGACCCGCCCTTGGCTGGTACAGCTAGGATTAAATCACGAACCATTTCAAAAGGAAATATTTTTTGTCGCCCGCCTATTGGAAAACGGTCGATTTTTGGCGCCTTGAAAGAGCATTTATGGTCTTCCTGTGCGCTTGCCTTCACCATACTTTAAAGGATCTTTTAAGAAATTATTGACTACCGTTTTAGACCTACAGATAGACCTGGAAATAGCTACACACCACTCATTCCACACGCTTTCATTCCAAGGATTTTCCCGCGATTTACGTCGGACAATTGATTCGGCCTCGCCATAGATATCAATAGCACATATGAAGATTAAAGTAACCCTAAATGCATTGTTAGGTTGCCTATTTTATTTCCTGCTTTCTTGGACCACAGAAAATTTGCATATCCGACAAAAAAAAACTTGCTGACCTTATATTTTTTTCCATCAGCAGAAACGATTCATATTCAATATGGTAAAAAGTTCGATTAATTTAAATTAGATTTTAGTAAAAGTGTATTATAATAATAAATCATTTGCATAAATCCAAGTTTCACTGGTTATTTCTTCGACCTTATAATTTTTTTCCAGGGCCGTAGAGGGAACTAGGGACATTTGACCCCTAAGGATACATGACCCAATGCCTTTTTCTCAGCAATGGAAAAGTTTTGTGAGTTGAAAGTGGGATCACTTTTTTCCTTTCAGCCAGTTGATCACATGGTGAAAAAAACGAGCTGAATCATTGCGTATTTGTTAAGTTATGCGAAGAAATACGTTTTCATGCACTGAAAGTAAATTTTTGACGCCGTAAGGTTTTTCGGTCTACATTTTTTGGTTTAAAAGAAAGATATTTTCAATTAGTTATTTGTTTAGTTCATGCTATTAGCTACAGTTACATTCATAATAGTGCTAATGTAATTATTCGCAAATAACTGTTTTGGGATTAAACAAAAAAGAGTGCAACTAGGGTTAAGTGACCCAAACCAATTAGGGATATGTGACCCAAGTAAACAACACAAAAGTAGACAGAAGTACACCAAGTAAATTTTTTTTTTAAATCACGGGAGTCCCAAAAGTAATTGACTGGGTCCAAGTATAAAGGTTTGTTTGGAAGGTACAAAGGAATTTTTTTTAACGAGCTTACAATTCAATATGCAGAAAAAATCGATGGAAAGTGTTTTAGTAAAGTTTTGATGTATATAATATCGGAGGTAGTCAACACCAAACTCAAACATTGAAAGGACACGATTGAATCTTGTAGAAGCATTTTAATTTTATTAAGTTTAAAGAAGTTGTGCCAATTATCAACTAATTAAAGATTTTCATAGAATTACAAATATAATTTATATCTAGCAAATTAATGAGTCTTATAGTTTCCATTTGGGCAACCAGCCCCTTCCTCTACCTCCGCATAGTTCAAAGTTTAAATTCGTTCTTTTTGAATCCGCACATACACAGTCTTGGTGCGGGCATTTCGAGTCCACAATTGGCGCGCTCTGCGCTCACTTGGCGACGAATCGTACAGTTTTAAATGTCCTAAAATGGATAATACATCCCAAAATGATATTGATAAAATAGTAGCGATTCTTCAACCACATGTGTTTTCTCTGCAAAATAAAAGAAGCCCTAACATATATAACTAATATGTATTGTGTACTACTTTATGAAGTAAAAATTATCTGCATTTACACATTCATAAATAGTGTTTTTTAAAAGTTACAAGCAAAAAACTTCGAGTGGGGTCATATGTCCCTGGTTCCCCCTATAACTTAAAATATAGAGATATGAAGAAAAGAATATTAAGGAAGGGAAATTTTAGGTTCACTACAAGCGAACTCGCATTTTCTAAGCGGTTCACTATATCCATATAAAATAAGATTAGTTAAATAGTAGTTCAGAAGGGATCACTAAAAAGGTTCACTATATCCCAGGTTTATTACAGCGGGGGTTCAACTGTATTAGTGAATATAAATATTGCATAGTACCTTGTTGTAACAGCACCATGAAAAACATACCAGAAAACCTATTTCAGCTACCACAATATGTATATAACATTAAAACTTTAAGCTTTAATAATTGCTGCCCGTCCGTCACACACTTTCACAGCCCAAACTATAAATGCTACAGGCAAATGTGATAGGTCAAATTGAAGCAAAAAGTTATTTGTGGCTGTATTCCGAATTTCATTAAAAAATTTGAATTAAAAGAATATTCAAAAAACTAAAATTAGTGCACAATTTAAAAACAAGAGAATTCCATTTTGTTTCAATAATTCCACTTCATCAAATGCACAAAAAAACTTTATTTAAAAAAGAAAAAAAGGGAAGACAACTGAATGGTCAGGGAGCTGACCAGGCAGTCAGAAAGACGACCATTCTCTCGAGTTCGACCCATTCTTAAACACAAATATTTCCCTCAATTAAATTTAGTTTTAATCTGTAATTAAATTGTAATTCAGTTTATAATATAAGCCTGTTACTATTAAGAATAAAAATACATTTATGCTTCAAATTCAAACGTTGTTGAACCTAACTATGTATTAACACACAAGTTTTTTTACAACTCAAGGATCATTAAAAAACAGCTTTTCAGTTGTGTTTTTTTTGTGGTGCCATTACAACAAGGTACTATGCAATATTCGTATGCACTAATATTTTCCAGAACTTACATAACTTTAATGGATTAGAGATGATAATAAAAATGTAAGGAAGAATGGCATTCGCAAAACACAGTGGCCCACAATTTCTAATTGGCTCACTTTGTCGAGTGATGTCATGCTGGGGTAAGAACTTAAATTAATGCTCGGATTGAAGTAAAATTTATAACATGTTTTCAAATCGAATGGATATTCTTTTAAAATAAAAAATACATGCAAATTCGGCATTAGTAATAACAGGAAAAAATGATATATTCAGCTAATAATAAAAAACCCGGTGCAGCCTGCAAGGTCTAAAAAATTTCCCCAAAACTAAAAATTTTACCCTTTTATTGAAAAAGATTGCCATTTACTGGTCTAAAAAAAACGTGAAAGCTTACATAGGGCATTTTCAATCTAAAGGGTAGAATATCAAGGAAAATTGAACATTGTTTTCCCCAGCAATGAGTGTGTGATTGGCTTTCAGATTACCTGTTTATTTCTCAAAATATCTCTGTAAAATGGATAAAATTTAGACAAGGATAAAAGCTAGTATTTTTTTAAAGGCTTTATTAACAGAAATTCTCTACAAAACTTAAAATTTGTATTGGTTCATTAGCATAACAAAAACTTGATAAGATATAAAATTTCAACTGTTAACATGTTTGTAAAAATATATGTGGTTACAAAATTAATATCCACTTATCCAGAGGTTGCCAAGTCATTTAAATATTGTTTCCTGGCTGGAACATTATCTGCAGGACGATCAAGTGCCTGCCAACATGGATTGCCACAAAATAGTCGCTTTACCTTTGCATAATTCTAAAAATAAAATATAGTTTAAATAATCAATATTTTATTTATCATTGAATATACATATTTAATAATCAATATGTTTATTCCAATACATTATTGAATAAATTCAATAAATAATTGTTACCTAAATATTATGAGATAGTCATCTAATGTTTCAACATGTTAACCAAAATACAAAGCACTTGTGGTCATAACTGTTTCTTTCCTTAAGAGGGATACAATTGAGTACTGTCACACATTGGAGAACAGTTTGTTGGAAGAAACAGTTTTGTTTGATATTTTTGTTAAGAGTGCAAGCAGAAAAGATTTTATAAAATTATTCTGATCTCTAAAGAATTTTTACAGCTAAAATATATTTTTACTTCTTTTATTACTAATTCACTTACTAACTTTGGGAAAATAAAAATTGAAGTATGCCAATCCTTGAAAATAGCAGCTCTTGACATAACTTTGTCCACAGTATTAAAAAAAATGCCTGTATAATTATTTTTTTACACCTTGTGGAATTAGGAATGAATAAGCTAATGCCCAACATGAAAAGTTTGCTATTTCTTATAACAGTGAAAGAAGTTGTCTAGTAACTTGTAGTTAGTAATGAAAAATAGAGGAGAACGTAAATTAACAAAATGTTGAGTAAGGAACTGCTTCAGAGAGTTCTACAGTCAATTTTTAATATGCAAGGCTTATCGAACTTTTCCATACTCGAAGCAGAATTCAAACCCATGGAATTTGGTACTACACAACATTCAATTAAAAACTCAGCCATCATCCGGTGATTCACAGATATTATAAATCAGCAAATATAAGTTAATGGCATTTTTTTTAGCACAGACTTTGATAACTCTAGATTTTACATAAATAAAAAAATCATTGTTTTACAAATTAAATATACCGTTTATACTTGTGTATAAACTTATTTGTGTACAAGTCGAACCAACCAAATATCCTTTCAAAATAGGTAACCTGTGAATAAGTCGAGGTAGGAAATAAGGCAAGAAAAGATCGTCACAGACTAGAGTCTTCTGTAAAAAAATATGAGGAAACGCATCATTGGTGGATACCGGGAATAGACACCAATCTTATATCAGCTTCAGAATGTAACTGCTTTTGTGTCCTTATTTTTAAAAGATATCATCTAAATTTTAAGTTTTATTGAAATTTAGTTTAAGGATAGGGGATTCTTTTCATCATTTTGTTTTGTGTGTGTGGAAATGTTATGATTTGTGTATATAAGTCAACCTTGATTTTACGGTGCTAATTTTGTCCAAATTTCTCGGATAAAACACCAGTATACACGTTAATCACTTTTACTTTTTAAGTATTCTCGATTGAACTTTCTGGATTTTACATGAAAATCAAAGAAGTTATCATATGTTTACAGTGAATAAACGTACGTCAGTATCTGTTGTAAAGCGATGATAGATCCCAGCAGGCAGAACAAGCAGATCTCCTTTGTGGGCTTTAATTCGAATCCATTTATCATCTTTATCACGAACATCAAAATATCCACTTCCAGCTAAAAATAATCTAATCTCTTCATCTTCATGAAGATGTTCTGTGTAAAAGGCTTTGATCTAAAACATAAAAATAATGGAACCGCAATCAATATAAAAGGATAGAAAATTATTTTATTACAGTGTTAAGTATCACTATTTGAATTTTATTAAAAAGCAATGTATAAAATATATTATTTAACCCTTTCAGTTCCAATAAAAATTTGGCATCATCATTTTAGAAAACATTTTCTGATCGTATATAGCCATTTGTGATATCAAAAAGCACATCTTTCGATTCTTCTAACTATTTTCTATTAGAAAATATTTTTTATTAATCCCAATAGATGTCAGCCCTATTATTTTTTTAAAATTATGATCAGAAAAATGATGATGCCAAATGGCATCATTGGGACTGAAAAGGTTAAGATGTTTTATAATATTTGTGAAATACAGTAATTTCTTCCTGGCTTCCAATTAATCCATTTATGAAAACTCAAATATCTACAGTATTTCGAAAACAATTTGGCAATAAAATGTTCTTATGATAAAAGTTGTTAAATAGAATGAACCATATTAAGAAACTTTCACAGGCTTTTTCTAAAAAAAATAGCAATACAATTTGGTGCAAAACAAATGTTTACAACTAATAGTTGGTTTTAATATGAGATAAGGCACCAAATATCTAGTGCACAAAATGTGTTAATGTATGTTTGCTTTGCAAACTTTGATAAAATAAAGAATAGAATTAGTAGGAAGGAGGAAGTAGCACTAAATGTTTTTTTTTTTTAACTTATAAATTAATTTTCAGTTTTAGAATAATTTAATTATATTTTTGGCTAAATAAATTCAACAGTAAACATCCGAAGCACAATTGGTGCTCATTTTGTAACCTGGGATGAAGGAATGGTTAAGATGATCAATAACTAGCTTATCCAGATAGCAATTTAACCATGGTCGAAAGCTAAAGGATCAATTTAAAATATTTCATTTAACTTCATTCAATTTTATCAATTTTATGATACAGTTATGACAGCTATACAAACCTTCGCATCATAGTTTGGCAATGTTGTTCTAGAAACTTCCACCTGGTCTTCATAATCATATCCTCTACTTTCTCTTATTTCCTTGTACGTTTTTTCATTTTCAAGATCATCAACATCAATCTATATTTTTTTAATTTAACATATTAGTTACTTAACAAATACAGCTAATCCATAATAAATTAACATGGATTCTTGTCTACAAAATTTAACTAGTAAACTTTTGATGAAATAGAAAATTTTTAATAAAATACTTCATAGCTCAGAGGTTGCAAAATTCTAACACAAGTAATTACTAATAATGTGACAACACTACAAACACAAAATTGGTACAATGAATGAAAGGTGCTTTTGATAAATGTTAAAGAGGTAATATTTTTCTAAAGTAGGCATTCAACAGTTCCGAATTACTAATACTATGTTTAACAAAATTGTATTTTATCATGCATACCCTATCATATTATGAAAATTGGGTTTAAAAAGAGTCTGCTAAAACAATTTTAAAATTGCAGAATTTTAACAGACAGCCCACAGAGTTTAACAAAATGTGCTTGGTTTAACAAGTAGAGTAAGATTTAAATGGGAGACCTTTTGAACTATATATTTTTTGAATATCATGAAGAACAAAAAAAAAACATGACTGATACTGTGACACTTCTAGTTAAAGAGATTATAAAAAGCTCATGTCCAGTATTATCTTAACATGCAAAGTTTATACTATTATTTTGACACTGCAAAATAAACATAGCACAAAATACTATGTAACTATGTATATCGTTAGACTTACATATTTTGACTTAGATTTTGTTATTTTGCTTATTTCTGGGCAAATTAGTTATTTTTAGAAATGGTAGTGGCCATAGTTTTATACAAATTCAAACACTTTTATAAGTTTTTACAATTAGAGGTTAAGTAAAAAAAAAAGACATTTCTTGCTCTCCAAGATTGGAGCCTGCCTGCAATTTTCCCCAAAAATAAACAATACAGAAAATAACTAAAAAGTTCAAAGTCATTTACTTTACCAACAATATGCTTAACATTTATGTGTATTTCGTCAAAACAACATATTAAAATAAGTTTTGAACCAAGTGTACCTACTTACACATCACAAAACGAAATGTTTTAAAAAATTGTTTCAATGCAAAATACATTAATGATCAGAATTAAAGCATATGTTAGACAAAATAAAAAGAATACATTCGATATTGTTACCTTACCTTCCAATGCTCAACTCTAGATAAAGGAAACAATTTTTCAATTGGAATAAATTGCGGGGGATTTAGGTGATGTTCTAGCTGTGGATTTTCCGAAGAATCATTCATATACCAGGCCTGAACCATCTTGGCAGCATTGAAGATCAGAACTAAACTGGAGTAGAAACAGAGTACAATTTTGCTTGAAGTTTATCGATAATCAAGTGATAAAAAAAAAATCAAGGACGTCGAGTTGCTAAGATTAGATGAAATTTATAATATCAGCTATCAATATTCTGATAAAATAGTTGTCAATTGTCAAAAACTGCTCCAAGGAAAACATATGACCGTGATTTGACAAGAAATCCTTTATAATTCAACTGTCTGTCAATAAAAATCTTGATAAACAAAGATATACCTTGGTATTTTAATACAAATCGAAACGAAAGGTTAGTTGGTTGGTTGGTAGATATACATTCAGGATTGTGTGCTTGGTCATGGTCAGAGACCCGCTTATAAAACCTTCGTAAGTAAGACAGACACACACACATAAGTGACAGATGCTGCCATCTATCGCCACCTCTACAATTTAGACATGTCCTTGAAGGGGGCCGAAGAGTTACTACAAGTTACAACAACACGAGATGGCAATTCTCGATATTGCGCATGCGCGTTTAAAATGATAGTTGGGAAAAATCAGAATAAATTTTTTAACCTATTCTATCAATTAGTATACTATAAACCTATTCTATCAATTAGTATACTAAACCTATTATATCAATAGTCATTAACTGGTAAACTTATAGTCATTAACTGGTAAAATTAAACAGAATGTTTCTTCTTTAACATAGCCGAATTTTGTACTGATCGCAATGAGTTTAAATTATAAGTTGAAATAATCAGAGAGAGAGATTGCAGATGATTTTAAAAATGTTGGTAAAACTTAGAACGGAAACCACGCTATTAATTTTACCCGTTATTAGACATAGCGGGACCAGATAACAGCTAGTCTTTCTATCGAACTCTCTTTCATAAGCTACATTCTGAAATTCACGATGTTGCGCATGGGCATTAAAAATGATGGTTGGGAAAACTCACAATGTTATTTTTAACCTTTTCCAGTAGTTCATTAACCAACCTTTAAAAAAAAAGAGTCGGTAGTTGGTTGGTTGGTAGACATATATATATTCAGGTTTGTGTGCTTGGTCAAGAGTTGGTCTTTCTATCGAACTCTTTTTCATAAGATTTATTATAGAATTTCGCTAATATCGATGCCAAAATATTTTAAAATTGTACTTGAGGCAAAATACTTCTAAATTTTTTAATTATAAATCTATTGTAAAACAAAAGGCAACATTTTCAAGTTATAAATTAAATAATTTTGTATTAAAAAAAAGTTTGAAACTACAAATCAATGATGGCAACAACTTGTTAAAGTGTCTGTTTGTTTCGTTTGTTTATGTTTTTATTTGTTTCTGGCAGGGTTGCCAATTTGAGGGTAATTACCCCAAATGTGGGTATTTCTGAGGCTTGGGGGTATTTTTGTGGGTATTTTTTAATTGGGGGTATTTGAGGGTATTTTTTAATATTTTTCATGGGAAATATTTTTTTTAGCTTTTTTGTTATATTTAACTGGCACTCATGTTGATTTACAAAATTACTAAGTTTTTTGGAGTATATCAAATTTCTATGGCAACGGTGCGATCAGCCAATAAGAGCTTCGCTTGGAAGATCGTTTGTTTCGGTGGTTTCGGTTCGGTGTTTTACAAATTCCGAAATCGAAAGTTTCAACATGGCGAAAAGGGTCTATAAATTTAATGATGGCTGGCTCAAAAATACCGATTTTAAAGGCTGGTTGCAGACAGGATTTTACAATTAAGTCTGTACAACCTTTAGTAAAACGTTTTCCATATTTGAATTCTTATCTTGCCCCACAAAAACTAGATAATGAGTGGAAAAGCCATTCCTTACTGGACCACACTGCTTTGGGTTTGGATTCAGCTGATGTTTATTGGAATTTGGAAGAAAGTTTTCAACTTAAAAACTGCTACTGGTGTGCCAGCTTTCCCGAACTTGCAAGTTGCAGTAAACCTGCTTTTAATTCTGCCCTTTTCCAATGCTTCGGTGGAAAGAGTATTCAGTTGTCTAAATAACTGCAAGACTGCTCATAGGAATCGACTCAAAACAAGCACACTTGTTGCATTGATTGCTACAAAAGAAGGTTTAAAGGAAGAGAATGGTGCTGTAGCATTTGAACCGAGCCAAAAAATGATGAAAGCTGAATTGTGGAAATAACCTATCTTACTGTTAAATAAAATCTTAAATTCAGTTTGTGTAAAATTTTGTTTATAGTTCCGGTTTGAAACAGTTTAAGTAATGTATTTCCTCAGTTCAAAAATTAATAGTGTAATTGATTTTTATTATATGTGTTATGATTAAATTCTTTCTGAAATGGAAATTGGAAAGTGCAATATATACTTAATTTTTTAATAACTCTAAAAAATCAGTAACAATAGTAAACTAATATTTATAAATGCTTGAATATATTAAAACACTTATCACAATAATATTTGAAATAATGATTAATTGATATATTCATATTAAATTAGAAAAAATAAAGGTTTAGTATATTAAAAGCTAAAATGAAATAATGAGGCAATACTAACTATGATACTTATATGATAATATGGTTAAGTAATTATATATACGGTATTTGAAAACTTTTACAAAGGTGAGATTAGTGTACGATTGAAAATATAGATGGCAGCACAAAATATTAATTAGTTATTATTTTAGAATCTGGGGGTATTTGTGGGTATTTTTATTGGTGGAAAGGGGTAAATTGTAAATTTTCGATTGGCAACACTGGATCGAAGTTGATACACCACGGTGCCCAGCGGCCGAGATCGAGCCTCTCACCAAGAGGATTCTGTCCTAGGCATACTATAGACGTATTCGTGCTTTAGAAAAAAAATCCATGGGGTACTCGAGTATACTGTGATGCAAGTGCTCGTCAAATTCTTAGAGTCAAAAGTCCCGTCGACGTTAGCGTACGAAACCGCTCGAAGTTCCGTTGGGTGCCCACACAGGGGTCGACTTCGGCACATGACCAGAGTTTTAAACTAGAAAGTCAAATTGGCTGTGTTTAAGCTCATCACGGACAGCTAGAACTAGAAATAGACATTGGACAGCCGGAAACGATTATCCAGCCGTGATTCTGCTTAGCACTACATTCTCTACCAAAGACTTTCATTTCAAATAGTGAAAAAGTTCTCTTATCTCTATTTGAAACACTTTGGTTTCAACTCCTGAAATATATGATAAAACCAAGGAGTTATAATATATTAAGGCCATGGCTTTCGGAGGCTGTGACGGTCTGAAAACAAACATGATCGATCACAAAACTGTCAAAGATCCGGACAAAATCCTCGCCCCTGCAGACAGCTTCGACCAAAGTGAACCTAGTGACCCCACATTTGACGATATCATTAATGATTCCATATCATCCAGCTCTTCCATGTCCGATTCTGACCTGACCTCCACAGATAGCGACGATTCTCTCGCACTATCTGAATCCGAATCCATCACTGATGTCACCCCACTAAATTCCCCATACTGCGACAGCCCACTGCCACCGAATCGACTTGTAGAAGACAAGAACAAAGCTCGGGAATCTGTTACACCAGGGTTTGTACGCTTTTTAAGTCAATCTAAACCCAGGATTTTCGTCAGCTTCTTAAATCAAAAAGGATTCCAAAGATTCGTAAATTAAAAGCTTAGTGGACAGGGCCTGATCTACCATAAGGCCTGTTAGGCCCAGGGCCCCTAAATATTAGTTTCTATTGTGCTAAATGCTGTTGATTACCAGAATTTCTGTAACTTTTTAAAAAATTTCAAGACCCCACTTTGTTTTTAGATTGACTTTGACTCAGACATTGACCTAAAGTGATTGGTTTGATCAATGTTATAAGGAAGTCAATAAAATGTTAGCTAAAAATAAGATACATCGGCCAACTAGCACCATATTTACGGGGAATCATGCACAACGTTTTTCATAAAGGGGCCCTTAAAATTTCTTCTTCATGCAGTCTGAGTTTTCCCAGATCAGACATTGTTTGTGGAAAAACATGCTAAGTGGTAAAAAGGTGAAAACAGGAAAATGAGCTTTTTAGTTTGTTTTCAGATCTATTAAAACAGATCTTGAAAATCATAAAAAATATACTAAACTTAAAGTTTATGTAAAAGTGGAAACTTGTCGTTGAAGAAGTTAGTAATGTGTTCGTTGTCACAAAAGTCTCAATTTTTTCAGAAATGTCACTTAGCACGTTCTTCCACTAAACTCTTAAAATCAAAATAGGTTTTAAAACTGGCTATGCACCCGATTCCTCTCAATTCGCTGAGGCTAGGCAAAACTTGTCAAAACGGAAGATATCTCAAGAAATGCACCCGAGAATAAAACATCCTTTTTTTGTTAGTTGATAAATATTTTTTACAAAAAAAATAACAGTTGGATAATGTTCTTCACATGTTCTAGAAACAAAGTATTATGTGATTTTAAAAAAATCAGTCAATATTCATAGATCTTTACAAAAACTCCAATATTCAAACTATACTTCGGAAAAAAACCGAAATTTCTCCAGTGGATGGTTTTTTAGTCAATCAGAAACAAGTCTTTTGTAGATATTTGTTTTTTCTATAGATTGCTCCATAACATCATAATGGGAGGAAGCTGTCTTTATTTCAATTTACATGACAATGAAGGAAATGGATTCAATATATATATATGCATACATTTTTTTTTAAATTTTTCTCAGTAAAAATTATTACTTATATTTTTGACCCATTAATTGTATTAACGAATTATTCAATTTTAAACGTAGTCTTGTTTGAACACATAACTGGAGATTTTTTTTTATTTTGCAGAGAAAAAAAATGTGGTTGAAGAATCCTTTCTATTTTATCAAGATCAACTTTGGATATATTATACATTCCAGGCCATTTAAAACATTTTCCATTGTTTCTTTTTTCAAACTGAATTGCAAGCTCGTCAGAATTTTTTCTTGTACCTTCCCAACAAATCTTCTTATGTTCTTTTTTCCCAAAATTTTTGGTAAGAACCCAGTCATTTACTTCTGGGACTCCTGTGATTTTTTGAAAAATTTACTTGGTCTGCTTCCTTCTATTTTTTGTATTATTAACTTGGGTCACATATCCTTAATTGGCTTGGGTCAAGTATCCTTAGTTACACTTTTTTTGCTTAACCCCAAAACAAAGTATTTTGCAAATAAATACATTAAAACTATTATGCACATAATCATAAAGCTAAAAGACATAGCTAAAAGCATGAACAAAAACAAGTAACTAATTGAAAAATATTTCCTTTAAAGGCTCCCTTAGTTAACTAGCAACCAACTTAGTTAACTTTATATCTTATTTAATGTGTGTACAAACTGAATAAAATATATTAAACATAAATAAAAAAATACTTGATATGGACAATTTTAAAATTTTTAATGCAGATAAAATACAATAAAAATGTATCACTCTAAATATTAATTATGGTAAACATGATTTTTAAATGATTCCAGAGTGTCAAATTATAATATAATTTTTTTAGCATTTAATGCTTACAAAAATAACTTGAAATATTTATTATTGTGCACTTTAAAATTATGCATTTTTGCATGGGCCAAGCCTCCCTTATAAAGGGAGGTTTGGCCCAGCAATCTATGTTTTAAAAATCTATAAATTTAGAAAAGAAAAAAAGGCATTATTTATATTACACTATTATATCTTTGTTGCCAATAAAATTTCCTTTAATATGTTCTATCATATGAAATTGTTATTGTAAAAAGATAATTGATAAAAATAAAATTGTGAAAACATGGCCAAGGCTCCCCAGGTTCCCCTAACTTTTTAGGTTTTAAAGTTTTTGATATTACCTATAAGTTATATAATTACTTTAAATGTGTGGATTTATTTATTGAGCGGTAATTGAAAGTTGTGAAGTGTTATGCTTCTATTTTAATTTGTATGTGTGTTGAGATAAATTAGAAAATACATACAAAATTTGGAACTCTAACTCTGATTACAAAAAAACAAGTGCCTACCTCTTCACGTCACCAGTTTTATTGGAAGACTTTTATTTTGAACAATTGTCCCAACATAGCAGGGTGTGTGTAACAAAAATCTCAATTTTTCAGCCATACAAATTTAAGCTGTGTAATAAACATGCTCTCTATAAAATTTTACCTTGTAATTTTTTTTTGGAGGAGGGGGGGAGGTCTCGTCAAATATCACTTAATTTTTCCCTGCCAAAAAAAATTAGTTAAATTTATGAGGAAATATACACTGCTCAAAACAATTAGGGGAGCATTTTTGGTACTTTTGTTAACCCTTTCAGTTTCAACTTTTTATTTTTTATTCTAAAAATTTTAAATTTGTGAAATAGATTCATCATACATATATCCTGAATGAAATGGTAAAAAACAGGGAGAAAAATCTTAATTTTTAACTAAAATTTAAGGGGGAAAAATTTGAATCATAAATTTGAATAAATTATAACAATAATTTTTTCAAAACTTTATTTGCAAAAAAAAGGTAAAATCAATTTTTGAACATCTAAGAATGCAAGCGTGAAGAATTTAGGGTCAATTTATTTCATAAAATTTTTGGGGAGTGAATTTTATTTTACCATGTTTTTCATATTTTCATTTAATTAAAACAAACATTATTTACATCTTCAAAAGACATGATTTTTCCATCTAACGATAAATTACTGCGAGCTCAACTTAGTGAGAAAAAAATCGCAAGCTGATGATTCCAAATGAAATCATTGGGGTTGAAAGGGTTTAAACCATGCGCTCCCCTAATTGTTGTGAGCAGTGTAGTTACACGCCAGTAAAATTGGTTTCTCGACTTAAATTTGGCAAAATCTTACATGATAAAACTTTTTTGTCGCTTTTTGGACCATTTTTCAAAATGTTGGTGCTTTTAAAAACTATTTAAAATTCACCTAAAAAGACTGCTTTGTGTATGTTTTAAAAATCTATTTTGTGTTTTATTATTATTTTTGAAACTAAACTTTTGTACTAAAACAAAATGTTCTTACTGATTCTTCTTTTGAAATTTTTATTTACCATTTTTAAACATTGGAAATTATATTAATTGTAAAATTTATATTCTTCAATTGCTTAAACTTTAAGAACAATAGAAAAACAGGTCAAATATTGCTACTTAAAATTACTGTTTGTCATACAAAAGCAGTAAGATGACATTAATTAAATCCTCACAAATTCTTCATTTAATTATAACATTTAAAAAATTCATTAAACATTTACAAAATATATTTATAATTTTTTTATGAACAGAACAGGCCCACCAGAGATGAATGTCCTGATAAAAGCCATTGAAAAACTGGAGGTCGAGACCAAGAAAAGCGAACAGGCTCCATCAAAGTCTCAGAGAAGAAGAACTGTATCATGCGGCGTGGAGGAAGGCCTCAGGATTGAACAAGTAAAAAAAAATCCGGTTCATGCAGACATTTTTTTATGGGCTTTTTGCAGAATAGGCCTTTTGTAAACTCAGAAACAGAGATTTAATTTTGACTGGAGTACCCTTGCCAAATGAATACAAAATAGATTTTTTTTAAATGCCGTCAACCATTTTTTTTAAATGCCATCAACCATTTTTTAAATGCCATGAACCATTTTTTTAAATGCCATTTAAATGTCTAGAACACTTTCAAAGCTGTAATCGTTTATTTATATGTTAGCGTCAGCCGCCATATTGGAATTTTTAAAAATTTTAATAACTAATTAACCGAAATTCATTTTTCTTTCTGTTTTCTTTAAAATTCAGACACAAAAAATATAAGATTGATTTTCAAGATGAAGGTGTCGACTATTTTGAATATCATAAATTTTAATATTTCTAGAAGAAAAAAAACTTTTCTTTCTTTATTGCAGATTTGTATTTTAGTAATTAAATGTCTATTGCATATAAAAAGCTTAAAAAAATTTATGTATTTTTTAAGGTGGTGTCTTCCTCCATATTGGATTATGCAGTCTTTTGCATTTTTTAATCTTTCAGGCTATTTTTCTGAGATAAGATCCTAAAAAGAAATTTCTAAGATATAAATGATTTTTAAATTAAATAAGTCTATAGTATTGTCTATAACTTCAGCCAGTTTTTTTTATTTTAATCTGGCAAATCATTCGACTTTTATAGTTGACATTTTTAATTTTGGTGAAAATACCAGTAAATACATACTAACCAGAAGTTCAAAAAAATATAGAGATATGTGAGGTTTACTTTTGGCATGCACTCATGCAGAAATGTTCACCCTTGAAATGGAAGAAAATCCAAAATTGCACACCTTTCAAGGTCATTTACTGCTTGGGCCAGGAGTGACTAGTTATGAAATTAGTAGTAAAAGAGGTCTAAAGTGTTGCAGAAATAAAATCAATTCACAGACCCATGGGAGCTTCTACCACTTTTATATAATGCAGCTCTGAAAATATATTGCGCACCTTACGAAATGAAAATTGCTTTGATTTAACCTTGTTATATACAATTGTATTTGAAAATATTAAATTAATTTTATTTACTATTGTATATAAGAAAATATTACATTAAAATTCATTGTATTCATTCATATGAATGAATTGATACTTTAGTATTGCAAATGCTCCTCGAAAGACAATAAGTTAATTTTCCATATTGCGAGGCCATTCTTCTTGTAGCATTTATATGCAGTGTCTATCTTACAACTATCCACAGTAAATGGGTCATTTCCATATACAGGGTTGTCCAGAAATAAGTTGCCCAACACAAAGGCCTGTGCAGGATGCCGTATTGGTCAGAATGTGATAAAATTTGACATACAGACATTTCAGATCATGCGCTCGCGATTTATTACAAAAAAAAATTAGTTCAAAAATTTGCCGATAAGTGGCGCTGCAGATTCAAAAACCTATTCTACAGTAATTCTACATGAGATCCGTGGTTCTCCACAATTTTTCCCATTCTTATAGCTTTGTGTCTGATCTCACTCCATGTGATTTCTGGTTGTGTGGATACTTAAAGGATAAGGTCTACCGAGAACGTCCTGCAACTTTGGCAGAGCTGAAAACCTCAATTGTTCGGCAGGTTCAAGGAATTTCTGCAGATTTACTGCGTTCCGCCGTGGAACACACAACAATAAGAATGGAAAGTGTTATGGAGAACCACGGATCTCATGTAGAATTACTGTAGAATGCGTTTTTGAATCTGCAGCGCCACCTATCGGCAAATTTTCGAACTAATTTTTTTGTAATAAATCGCGAGCGCATGATCTGAAATGTCTGTATCTCAAATTTTATCACATTCTGACCAATACAGCATCCTGCACAGGCCTCTGAGTTGGGCAATTTATTTCTGGACAACCCTGTAGTTGTACATGCCCAAAGAAAAGGAATTTAGTAATATCTATTAATATATTTTAATATAATATATATTTATATTAATTTATTTATTTTGATATATTAATTTAATATATTAATAAATGAATTAAATTTTTGAGAAATTTCATGTGTATGTAGTTTTACCAAATTTTTTCATCATTTAGCCAATGTAAAACGAATCGTATTCGCAGACACTTTGTTTGTTTAAGCTTTTATGTGACGCTTAATGTTAAGCCATAGAGTTATAATAAGTAAACTAGAGAGCGAAACACAAGAACGAACCGATGCGTCACACTGGGAGTCACGTGATCGGGGGATTTCGAAGAGAAAAGAAAACCGAAAGTTTTTTTTTTCTATTGCCCATAGCGGGAAAACTTCGTCTGCTCACGCGGAATGTACTAAAAATGGTACACTACTGTTCTGCATATGGCTGCAAAGAAAATTTTACTAAATAAGGACCTTTTACATTTCATGGGTAAGATTTTTATAAACTTTCCTTATTGAAATAGAAATAACTTAATAAATAAAATCAAAAAGTATATTGCTAATCATGGTTCATTATATTTCTTGCATTTATTTTTTATGAAATTAAATTTTTGAGATAAGAATTTATGGATTAATTATATATTAGCTTTCACACTACGTTTGTAACGAAAAAAGTGGAAGGTTTTATAATCGTTCAGTCCGTCCGTCACCCACTTTCACAAAACGAACCGCAAGTCACACAAACAAGTGGGATACATCATTTTGAAGCAAAAAATCAGGCTAGGCTACATTCCAAATTTCATTTAAAAAATTTAAATTCGAAGTTTATTTAAAATTTAAATAATTAAAAATTTAATCTACATTGAAATAACATGCAAATTCCATTTTTATTCAATATTTTCACTGTTGCCATTTCGTCAAACGTACGAGAAACTTTATTTAAAATAAAAATAAAACTCTTGAAAAAATATTTATTATTGTATGTAATATTATTCAATTAGGATTGATGTCACATCACATTAGAGTTCTTTTGATGGTTCATTATTTATATATGAAGAAAGATGCATATAGAGAGTGCATAAAAAATATGAAAAGTTTCGCTTTTATTTTTAAAGCATCAATTTTACTAATTAGTTATTCTTCGAACTGCAAATTATTTTAACAAACGATAAATATTATTAATTGAATTTTTTTCGAAAGAAAGTTAATGAAAATGGGAAATTATGGAGATTAAAAGATGTTTATAAGGAAAATGACTGAGATTGTTCCTTTTTCGCATGAAAATCGTGTCCTTTTTTAATTTTTAAAATTATGTAAAGTTAAATTATATGATAATAGTTTCGCTTCCATTTTTGCAGCAAAAAAAAACAATTATTCTTAACACAACTTCTTTTAGTTTTGGCGTTTAAAAGTTTAAATTGGAACTCGTTAACGGCCCTGTTTGGCGAATTCCTAAGGTATATAAATAGTGTGTTCCCTGGTGAGCACAAATAATGTGTGAGTGGTTTAAGTGACGGATTCTGTTACAAACCAACTTGTTTTTATTTATTTTTGATCTATTTAATTTGGTAGTTTCGATTTACAAAATCAGTATTTAAATGCTATTAATTAAATTTAAAATTTATTTAAGTAACACAATATTTATTCATTTTATCTTATTTTCAACTATAAAAATTATAATGAGTATATAGGACATTTATTTTTCATTTCAATATTGCAGGTATATGTACCTTCCTGTTTTGGATATAATTTTTTTCTTTTGAATTTCGATATTTCTGATATAAAAATTTAGATTTTTTAGTAGTTTAGAATTCCAACATCGTTGCTTAACGTTAATTATTTAAGATATTAATTATTAAAAAATATTAAAAAGAACAACATTTATTTTTTATAAGTTCTACCTTTATTTTTGCTTGAAATTTTTAACTTATGACAATTGCAATACTTAATTACGACACCCATCGCCAATAGCCCTCGTGTAGCTATAGTGCGACAATAATTCAAACTAAACTAAACATAATTTAACTATGGTAAAAACTTATTAAAGTTGTCATGCAACTACCCACTACAACAGTTTTGTATTATAAAACCATTTTATATATTTTTAAATTGGAATTATATTCTCTGACAAGAAAAAAGTCATTTCGCAATAAAGTTTAGAAAACTTTTAAACAAAAAAAAAAACTGGGAACTCGTTTTGTCATTTAAATGGAATATTTGGCTTTGGATAATTTTTTTTATTCCTTTTGTTTCTATCAAAAAATATAAAAGCTGGGTATCTCATGTCATACTTATAAACAAAAAATTTAAAAATAGGATGGCTCGATTCAAATTTGAAAAGGGGTACGGGCAGAGGCGCGAAAGTCTTCACCAACTATTCCGTTTTGTTATTCTTTCATCATATAAGAAAAAAGAAAAATAGTTTAAATTATTGCATAAAACACAGTGTAAATTTAAATTTGTTTTAAACTAAAGTACTAATATTGTTTTTTACTTGCACGAACCAAACCCATTAAAAATAAATATAGTTCCCTCAATTATTTTTTAAAGTTTTCCTTACAGTTAACTCGCATGTTTCATAAGTACCTATTTTAATATAAATGTAGAAGAAAAAAGAAAAACAACTGTTACAAACAAGTGGATTGCAATTTGAAAAAAAAAAAACGTCACAGACCGCGTAAAAGAACTACGATTTTTACCAGGAGCGCTGAAAAGGGAGAAATTTAACAAGAGTGGCAATCCCATCTGGTGGTTGACCAAATATCACAGCCCTAAAGCACGTGACGTGAGTGGAACGGTTTTAATGTGAGTATCAGGCAGTGAATGGGAGATTTGCATTATCGCGCTCTCTCCTTATTATAACTCTATGTTATGTGTTAAGCTTTATGTGTGTTATAAGCTTTAATGTGATGACTTTAGAGAAAGTCATATTGACTTAACTGTTGAATTATTATGTGCAACGCATTGATTTCGGAAGAACTCTCTGTAGAGATGCTATCACTATTTTCTAGAAAGAAAATTTTTAGGCAATTTAATTCAGTCAATTTTTTTCATGCATGAATTTTTCTTTTTTACGTATGAAATATTTCCAAAAAAAGTCCCAGTGCTTGGAATTTAACCAATTAAATTCTGCTATATAACCACGCTGAAGAAGTTATGGGAATTTGGATAGGACTGGATTTTTTCATATTTTGAGGTTCAATAAAAGTCTCATTTCTCATATCTTATTCAGATTAAATTTTTGAAAATCTTCATTAAATTAAGAAGTACAAATAGTCTCAAGATAAGAGACTTGCCTTGCCACCTAAGAGGTTATAAAATCCCTGTAAAATACTTTTAAGTTAATGTATTTTACCCCTGTTTGTTTTGAATTGAATTTTTTTTTTTCCAAGTTCATTTTTCCTGAACTCTTTTTTTCAAATTAATATTTTTTTGTTAATTTGTTTTTTCTAATAAAATAAAAAGTTACAATTTCATTTAACTAAAAAAATAACAATGGAATTCACATAAATTTTTTTTTCACAAAATAATTATTAACAAAAGCACAGGAACTTTCAAAAAAAGAAAAGAAGAAGCGGTATTTTCTGTAGACATTTAGTTACATAAAAAATATCATTGAAAGAAATTGATTTTGCTTAAATATGTCCTGAAATATTAAAATTTTGAAAATTCAAAAGGACTGACAACTCCATCTTGAAAAATCAATACTTCAATTTTATGTTTTAGTATTATATTTTTAAATACAGTACACATAAAGCAAAAAGAGAAATAAATTTTGGTGAATCAGTTTTAGAAATATATATTTTTTTTTAATCCATTATAATGGAAGACTGCATCTTGGTAAACACCTTGAAAACATGAAGGTAAAAATGGTACCTTAGATATTCAGATTCTATGTATCAAAATATTCAAAATAAGCAAACAATACCAAACTTGGCACAATAATCACACTGAATGACAATTCGAACCCTACTAAAACATTTTATAAAATTGCAATAGCATTTTTTCCTGGTTTCTGAATTTTGTAGATTTTCATAAGTGTTTTGATTTACATATATGCATATCATAACTAAGATCAATTTGATTTTGATTACAGGAAAATCAAAAGCTCTTCAAGAGAGTCATTTCACAGCAAAGTCGTATGAGAGCCATGTATCCAAGCACAAGTCAGCCTAGCAGAAAAAATCTCAGCAATAACAGGCGCCTTGAAATGTCAAAGGATGATGGAGATGCTGCAGTAAGTTTTACCTTTTTTTAAACTATATTTTTTTTAATTAAATTGCTTTTGTAAGAAAGATTTAAACTTTCTTATACTTATATACAAATTGAGTTTTGATAGTTAGCAAATTGACCCGTCACATTTATACTTTAAAACTTCAATGAATTCTTAAATTATTTTAATTAAAAAAAATAATGTACTAGAAAGCTTCAGCAATAGATAAATTAAAGCCTAGCTATAATGACTCTTCAAAATTTTAACTTGTGACTTGAAAGATGAAATTTTGATCCCCTTTTGTTTTTTCTGTTTATTTTTACTTTTGTCTTGTTTCCTCATCAAAATTTCATACTTTTCCAGCCTATGGCATTAGTTATTAATATTTATATAACCAGATGATATTTTCCCTTCAAATTAGTTGTACTGTTATTACTATTTGCAAATCATTTCAAATTTATATAGTATCTAAACATTTTTTTTTTAATTTAAACTGTATGTCATTTTCAGCTTATTAATTATGTTTTAAGTAGTACTTAAAATTCTTGATAAACTTGTAATTAAAAATGTGTATGAATTTTAGGGTGCACATACACCAAAAACTATGCAGCAGCTCCGGGGTTTAAAAGATTCTAGAAAGTATGCACAACGTCAGCAAAAGTGTTTATCACATCCTTCATATTCTTTTTCTCATGTCTCTTTGACAAATAACATAGTTTTACCAGATGAAAAAAGCATTGGAGGATTAGATCATAACACTAAAGAATCTTCTCTTGATGGTTCATCATCAACTATTATAAGCTCTGAAATTAATGCTGAAAAACAATTAACAGAGGGTTAAAGTATAAACTATGTATTATGTGTGGGCTATATTTTAATTTTATCCTTAGCAATAATTTTATTTATAATTTCTGATTATTCTGTAATGTCTGCATCGCTATTTTTAATGTAACTTCTCACAGTTCATTGTGAATATAGCAATATTTTGTTGAGGAACTTTGAGGATTTATCACCATTTTACCTAAGTTCTTAAAAACAAAAGTACTTAAGCTTCATTTATTTACTATTTTTACTCTTTAGAATTTTTGTTCATATGTAAATGTTTTAAGATGCATGTGAAAGTGACTACAAAATATGAGAAAATTTTTTTAATTAATGAAAGTCTATACTCTTAAAGAGCTTGAAAATAGCAACCTCAAAAAGTATCAGATTATATCTATGCCAAAATTCATTAAAAAATAACTCTTCTTAATTTTCACATTGTCACCAAAATATGTGTTTAATTTCAAGTGTGCCAAACTTCCCTTATTTATTATTTAAGAACCGTTCACAGTAGACTTCCAAATTCTTATGTCCAAAAAAATTAATTTATTTCTGTATGCATACTGAGCCATATTATACCAGTTAGTCAAAGTGAATGCCTGTTAAAAATTTTAACAATATGAATCATATTAACAGACAGCTCAACTGAGTCGAACATTTCTGGGGAAAATGTGTGTCAGGATTAGCGAATGGCATATAATATTTCAGGTCTTTGTGGCAGCAAGATTAGTTGGACAATCATAGAATCACATTATAGTTCAAAGCATACAATCTGAACTATTCAGCTTCTGGATGTTACACATGATTATGATTTGCTTAGAGAATGCTTCTGACTACATATTGTTAATCTCTGACAAAAATAGATATTTAACTATAGTACTTTAAATAGATATTTATAAGAAGAATCTCGATAGTTATTAAAAACTAGTAAAAAATTATATATATTTTGGACCAACCTTGCTGAGCCTCCGGTCTGATATTGGTCGACAATTTTTGTATCTGTACTTAACTCGGCCAATATTGCCTCATACTTGATGTCACAAACCGTTGTTAATACATTGAATTTCATTTATGAAGACTTCAATTTTCTACACAGCAGTTTTAGCTTCCACACTACGTTTATAGTAAAAAGTGGAAGGTATTATAATCATTCAATCCGTCCGTCTGTCTGTCACCCACTTTCACAGAACGAACCGCAAGTTCCATAAACAAGTGGGATACGTCATTTTGAAGCAAAAAATCAGGCTAGCTTACATCCCAAATTTCATTAAAAAATTTTAATTAGAAGTATATTTAAAATTTAATAACTAAAAATTTAATCTATATTGAAATAACATGCAAATTCCATTTTCATTCAATATTTTCACTGTTGGTGTTGCCATTTCGTCAAACGTACGAGAAACTTTATTTAAAATAAAAATAACTCTTGAAATATATTTATTTATGTGATTTGATTCAGTTTGGATTGATGTCATATCACAATAGAGTTCTTTTGATGGTTCATTATATATGTATGAGGAAAGATGCATAGCGAATTCTAACTTTGAATAAAAAATATGCAAAAGTTCGCTTTTATCATTGTACTAATTATTTATTCTTCTCTTTTTCGAAAGAAAATTAATGAACATGGGAAATTGTGGCGACTAAAAGATATTTATTAAAAAATAAATTACATCAATATTCTTTGAATTTCAAACAAATTTAGCAAACGATAATGAGTAATTATTAATTTGCGAAAGAAGATTAATGAAAATAGTTAATTTTGGCATTTAAAGTTTGAACTAGAAATAAATTATTAGCTAAAGGCCCTGTTTGGCGAATTTCTTTCTGAGGTGTATAAATAGTGCGTTTTTTTGTTGAGCACAAATATTGTGTGGAAGCGGTTTTAGTGACAGATTCTGTAACAAACCCACTTGTTTCAGTTCATCCACGCCTTTTAAACCAACAATATATAGGAATATGAATGGATGGATTGTTTGAGTTGCAATTGATTATAAAAATGCAGCCAATTTTATTGAATTTTCAATACTCTTGAGCTGTCTGCTATTATGTACAAATTTGACGAAAAATGTCAACGTTACTTTAATTTGTCCTTTTTCACATTGTTGGTAATGCATTACCAATTTCAGATTCCTTAAACAGTCTAGTCCACATCTTGGTTTGGGGTATGTTTTTTTATTCATGAAAAATGAAACTTTGGGAAACTAAAGAACATAGAGCATAAGGCTAATATAAGAGGGTTTTTTTTAATTTTTTAAAGATCTGCATTTAGAGAAATTCAAATTTTTAGAATTGAATTTTTCTGTAACACTTACGCATCAAATAGAAGCTTATTTAATGGGTTTTAAAACAATAGCTTGCACCATTTAGCTTGTATTTATCATACATGCTGAAAAAATTGAGTTTTTCAATTTGTAATAATTACTTATTAATTAAATGCATTTGACAACTTTTTTTGCCATTTGCATTTATAATTATACAAACGCTCTTGATTTACCAAGTTTCAGAAAAATCTGAGGTGATCGTCCTAAAAGCTGTGTTGAATTGATATGGAATGACCCTTATTTAAATGGTCAATTCTAAAAACACATTAATTTTAAAAGGGAATTGCTTGCTTCTATGTACATACTTTAAATTTTGCTTAAATTTTAACAGTAAATGCACTGCCTTGTAACTAATATATTACTTAGAATTTCAAGTATTAAACTATATATATATACTATTTGTTTTTTGCATTTAGAAAAACCCATCTAGTTTATTTTTAGAAATATATATATTTATAGAAAATAACAATCAGTTCTTGTGGTTTATATTTTTACTGTATATAAATAAATGCATTTCTATATTTTTTTAGATATTGTTCTTATATTAGTACACAAACAGGTTTTTTTTATGTAAAAAAAAGGTTTTATTAATTTCATAAGTGTTTGTAATGGAATCAAATGTGTTAAATTATAAAATGTTGATACTGTTGTAACATAGCTTAACTTACCTTATTTATTTTTATTGTAAGAGTTCTATTTTCCTGCAACTGTTTCTTTTTTCGATGTATATTAGTATAATTTAAATAAATTATTATTTGTTGAGTTTAAGAATTTATTTATATTTATAATTTTTATTTTAAGCAATAATGCCATTTTTAAAAGCTATGATTACTTTATATTTTTGCATAGCACTTTTATGTATTTTGTTAGAGCTTTATATTTATAACTAGTATTATTATAATTTGTATACAAATTTTATATTAATTGAAATTTTGGTTTTTGAATTTCAATTTCTTTTCACCCAAAGTTCTTTATATATCCATATTTTTTTTGTAATATCTCATTAAATAAGTAAGATGTTATCTATAAGTATGTAAAGACTGTTGAGATCACATAGTTTGAATAACCTTAGTATTATATTGTATATGATGTTTTATCTTTACAAGAATTTATAACAAACACGATCAGTAAATCACATGCTATTCTTTGCTACTAAATGATAGTAGATATTGCCTTATCAAAATTGTTTTGCATATTATTTTAGTTTTATGCTTTTTACTGTACATAAATGGGGAGAGTGTGGTAAGTAGGAGTACGTATAATTCAAAGACTATAAATGCAATAATTCCGCTTTTAAAATATTATTAAATGTAAAGTTAAATATATCTACTATAAAATAAGTGTTTTAGAAAAGAAACCACACCTCATCTTGCCGCACCTGATTTAGTAAACAAGGGCATAGCAAAGGGGTATGTAGGGATATATCCTTACTAGAAATTCTTACAATTTGACTAACAGATCTATATCCTATGTAAAATCCTGTAGATTTTTTTTATAACCTTTGATATACCCTCCAAAATAAATTCTGGATGTGCCCCTGGAGGTAAGATGGGGTTAATAGTGGGGCATGATGGAGTTCGCTATTATACAGCCCCCAGAAATTTGTTCTGTTCATAGTTTCATCTTGTCACGCTCTTATTTTGTTACTTATATTTATTATTTGAGTTTCTTAATTTTTGATCAGAAACAGCGTCCAACAACCTCTTAATTGTTTTTTTTAATTAGTGGCAACCTGTAATAATTTTTAAAATCTCTTCTTGTGCAAGTCAAATAACAGTTTGCTTAATCCATTAATTGCTTTCATAATACTTGTTGTTTGTAACACGACAGAACGCGCACTGGGTGTTTTATACCCAAGAATATTTTTGTTACTAATATCCTCATGTACCTGATTTTTTTTCAAAGGATGTCAAACTAGTAGATTTGATTAGAAGCTCACTCAATCAATAGATGTCCTAAACCTGTCTACGGCAGCGAGTAGGGGAGAGGTGGCATGAATGGGACATTGAACATAAATCTTTAATTATTGGTTGTTTTAGTTCCATATTCAGTTAATATATAGGAGCCAGAAGTTATAGTTTGTCTAACAAAGTAAAACTGCAATAGCTGCCTGTTTAAGCAACGTGAAAATTTACGTTTTTTGGGCTTCCAAGTAAGTAATTTTTATCATTCAAAAAAGTAAAATATGATATTTAAGACATTTTTAGGTGCTAAATTGTTTGAAAACTATATTCCTCATATGGTTAACTTTATAAACTCCTGGGTTAAGTTACCTTGATATTTTTTTACATAACTTTTTTTGTAGATATAATCATTCCATATGGGACAGTCACATATAGACTTAAGAGGTATTTTTTAAGAAGCGACTTTGTTTACATTTTGTAATATTGCCCTTTAAACTATAATTATGACATTTAAAAAAATTTTACAGACAGAATTTTAGATATTATTTTTTTACATGTGTCATTTAACACATAAAATTATAAAAATACGTAAAAGAAAACTGTCGAATACTAACCAGCCCTATATATTTTTAATACCCAGATTGTAAATTTAATAGATTAAAATCAAGGGATTATTAATGCCTGTTTTGTGTGTGTGGTGACGAATCTTTGTTCCTAGATATTTTCACTAGAAATATAATAAATTTTTAATAGTGAATTTTCGAAAAAAAACTTGAGAAACAACTTTTAAATTTAAAGAAAACTTTGAAAAAACAAATAAAAAAGAAATCAAGCAATAATTGTGACAGTGAAACAAGTACAAAAGTGAAAGTATAGTTGTGGAACTTTAGGATTCTGATGACTTTATAATGTATGAATTTGATTGTGCAAATTTGGAACTCTAAAATAAATACACGTAATTATATGTATATTCCAAAGTGTCTTGTGTTTACAAAATACAATGCAGAGTAAAAATAGATAATTAAATTTACTTTAAACTATCAGTTTTTGTTTTATTCCATTCATAACCCATCTTGTCCCATTCATGCCACTATGAGTCATGAATGGGACAGATTATAAGATCTAGATTTTTTTTTTTAATTTTTACATATTTTAAATTTATTTGAAATTAATTATATATTTGTATTCTATATATAATCTAACATTTCAATGTTCTTTTATTAGTTATTGAAATAATAATTAATGCAATTTTTTTAAAAAAAAATTAAAAATGTGAAACTCCAAAATGTCCCATTCATGCCACCTCTCCCCTACCCCTTCAAAAAATCATTATTGGAATATGTTTTCAATAGCCTTCACATGCTCCCAGGCCAAGAAGGCTTTTCCAAACAACTCTTCGATTTTGCACAAATACAAAACCAAACATGAATTTTGCCTCATCCAGCAGAATACTTGGAGGTTGTAAAATCTACTCACTGCAGAAAGCTTACATTTAGTTGTAATCGATGAGTGTAGTAAAACAGAAAGCAAATTGATATCCTTATTTGAATGACACAAGTCCCAATCTTGCTGCATTCAAACTACCTGTGTAGACCCACTTATGCCTTACTGGGTTTAAAGCCTTATTTTAGGTTTTCGACTGTGTCTTTTTGAAATACATGCAAGTTAATCTGAAACGATAGTTTTCAGAAATTTAGAGATTTTTTATGATTAATGATTACATTTTTCATGCAATAAGCAATAAACTACTGAGTAGCAAATTTACTTGCCTTGGAAAACTATGCAATTTTTTACTATCCGTTCTTTTATTTATGCAATATCCTGCTAAGGTGACTTTATCTTAGAGGCTATGCAGCTCAACTCTCTTATCTTACCTCTCTTCAGAGCCTTACCTAACTCTCTCCTTAGGAATATGTTGGTCAAGATTACAAAGTGTTGTCTTATACTATTTAAGTTTAGAAGCACTTTGTAATTTTGTCTAACATATAAGGCTATTGTAGAACAATTAAGTTTTATTAATTTTGCCTGTAATTGTTAAAACTTCTACCATGATTATGCTTCTTTACAATATTTTTGTGGCTGACTAATATTTCAATATTAATTTTAACCATATATTATTTTTATGGGATTAAAATGAACATTTTGTAGTTTTAATTTATAATTGTAGTTGTAATGGAACTAATGTGCCAAATTTAAACAAACGCAATTCAAACACTCGGTTTAAAGTTGTATGCATTTACTAACTATGTCAAGTTTTCACTGTATCACTTACTCATTAAAAAACGATCCAGCAAAGTGTTATTAATTATCATATGCTAGCTTGAATTTTATCAATCCAAAGTTTGTAAAATTTGTATAAACAATTATTAAAAAGTTATTTTTAACTTATTTAAACTGTGAAAATATTATTAAGTTTAATTCATAAAATGCAGGTGAATGTTTTAGCTGATTTACCTGAAACCTGTTTTACCTTGAAAGAAAATAGTTGTAAATTTGAACTTAAAGACTTTAAAAAAATCTAGCTTACTAAATTGGAATATTAAAACCATTTTATGTATACGTAAAAATACATTTGTACATTTTTCCCAAAATTCTTTTTTTTTTCAAAACAGGATTTCTCAAATAATTTAATATATCTTAAAAAAAAATTTCAACACAGGATTTCTCAGATAAATTAACATATTTAAACTTTTTTGTTTCATGTTTATAGAACGATATCCTGTGAAGTAATCTAAGAAGAAAATCTAAGAATTCCTATTGTTATTTATAGCTGATTTTCTGTAGAAACTATTGTAAAAATATGAGTATTTAAAAAGAAATTCTGAATTGTGTTTTGACTGTCAACATTTTGCTCCCTTTTCAAGATATCCTTAATTCACAGCCTTCAACAGTTTTAACACTGTAACAAGTTTAAAGGAAAATTAACTGTTCAAGTATTTTATATGAATTCGGGTTTTGAAAAATGTCATTTTTCGTCACAATTTACGAACACAGTCTCGAAAATTATTTTAAAAAATGATTTTGGTATACTTGATATGTTTTACTTTTCTATGTGGTTTATTTATAAATACATCAAAATTCTATGTCAATTGTTTTATAACTAATATTTAAGAAATATGTATAACCTTGAACATAGGAATATACCTTGAGGTGTTTTCAAAACAATTATATGCTTCTACAATAATTGTAAAACTTCCAATAGTTTTAGATACTTTTTATTTAAGGGAATTTTAAATGAGGTGAGGGTAGGTTTATGTTGATTCGATGCATATTTTTTACTGGCCTACTACTTTTCTATGTAAGCGCATATAGGTTATATTTTTATAATTTAGGTGTTGCTTTTTTAGCATAAACTAGCCATTTAAATCTACTTAGAGACCAAATGCACTTACAACTTTTATAGTGTTATTAAAGTGCAAATAGTAGTTTGCATTTAAGGAAATAACAAGATTTCCCTTTTAAAATTATCTTCTTATAGCTTTGTTGTTACTTATGCCCCTATTGGCAATTTCCAGGCCCATCGAAGTCAGCACGAAGTGAAGGGGGCGGCTTCCATGCAAATAATCCCCATTGGGAGGAAGTCTAACTTTTGCTCAATAAAAGACTCGTAATTTAGGGCCACGATCAAGTCACTAGATCGACACCTGAGCTGGCAACCAACGGATATTCATAGGCTAAAGCAGTAGGAATTTGGACTTCAAAGGTTTAAAGGCGAATGAGACCGAATGACCCCGGATCTCCAAACCAAAGGGCTTCTGCCTTCTGTGTTAATCCAAAGGGAATAAATTATTTTCCAAGCCATATTTCTCCGGCTGTATTGAATAATTTTACAAACGGGTTTTTATATGATAAATGTAGCTGACTTACAGGTCTCTGCAATCCTTCTTTTTGAAATCGGCTCGAATGTTTGTTGTAAAATTATTTATTGAATTTTTTTTTTTTTTAAATCGAACCAATTTCAAAAAGTAGGACTATAGAGACCTGAAGTCAGCTACATTTATCATATAAAAAAACATCTGCAAAAATATTCAATACAACTTTAGAAATATGGTTTAGGAAGTAATTTTTTTTCCATTGGATTAACACAGAAGCACTTTGGTTTGGAGACCCGTGGTCCTTCGCAATTAAGGATCATGTTTGTGCCAATATACTCAGGCATCATCGTGATTAATTGTGGAATTTTCTACTATTCTCCGGCACTAGATGCTTTATGTACACATGATTTATTATAGCATGGTGTAGTAGGTGGGATTCGACCTCTTCGGAGTAGTTATGATCTTGAGTCAAATACGGAGACCACTCGGCCACAGAAGGGCTCTTCTTATCGTACTTTACTTAAACAAGTAATAAAACTTTGAGATAGTTTTTATGTTAAAGGTTTAACTATACTTTTTATATAAAAAGTAACACAATAACTTAATATTTAATAAATTCACATAATTGTAACTTTGAATATAATTCACATTTGAAATTATTGTATGACATTGCATGATTTAAAATATATATCCTTTTTCCAACTTGTTGTAGTTTTATTCTAAACCCTGCTATCAAGGGAAATAAATGCTTTAAAAAATGTTCGAACTTTTTTTTTTCTTTTGTAAATTTTTCTATCATATGACAAACAAAGTATAAGCATATCGTTTTGCAAAATATAACATGATATAATTTAGAATAAATTTTCAATTTAATTTGACAAATAGTTTGTAATGTAAAATAAAAACTTTTTTGAGAAACTAGTTCAACAATTAAACAAAAATTTAATAAAATTTTTTACATTTGAGAACTTGTGTAACATCAATGCAATTCTAAAGTGGGACCACACTCTATAACTATGACACATATATATCGAATATCTAAAACAAATTATAATACTTCCTCATATGTTTTTAACTTAGATGAGGGTTTCAGAAAAACAGTGAGACTATAGTCACAAAGTGAGTTTAAGTATTTATTATTTCAACTTATATATATGTGTGTCCTACTATACCATCGTCAAATTATTGTGCATGGAATAACAAAGAAGGTTGTTTTTTGTACTATACTAATGCAGATTTTTTTTTTAGCGATGATTTAGAATAATAAGTATCGACTTTTTATTAATTTCTAAAATAATTTTTTTAAAGTTTCTTTAATACATCCTGAGTTACAGCATTATTTTTACCACAAATAATACTGAATATCTCAGTTTTTGTTTCAAATACTAATAAAAATATAGAATTTTAGTTTTTTGCTCTGTGATTAAAAAATAAAAACTTATCGAGAAAATTAAGAATTTTTAGTACCAAAACCCTTATTTTCTTTATGTTGCACCCTGTTCAATTTCAAGGTATTTTATGCATACTTTTTTTTTACCATGCAAGCATAAAAACTAGAATTTGAAATGTTTGTAGAAAAATTCTCAACTACTTTTTTTTTCAAATGTATTTGATTGTAGTCTTTGTCAAAGATCTATTATATAAGAGAAATTTGTATGTAACATTAATCATTAAAATTGTTAAGCAAAGCAAAAGTATGTTAAAATGCTGTTTGTATACCTGTTGTTAGATTAATAAAATTCTTAATAGCAATTTCACTTTCAAATTATTTGTAAAAAATAGGTTTGTTTGTAAGAATCAAGAGAGTATGTTTAGGATTGAAATTTTATTGCCGCATTTTGTCATAGAAACATCGCATATCATGCTAACATAGGATATGCATATGTCAAAATGACCTATTTAATCATATCTACAGAGGTTAGACAAAATAATGTACACTCGTAGATTATCGCTTCGCTGCTCAGTGTATAACGCTATAACAAGCGATATCGCTATAAATAGGCTAGTATAACTTTCTTGCTTACTTTTTGTTCGGTTAGTTTAGCTTGCTTACCCCAGCCAATTACAGTTCTAAACCCACCGGCCCCTTAAGGCCACTCTCACACGAGAGAAATCTCTCACACGAGAGATTTTTCCCCAACCCAACCCTCAACCCAACTTCTGTTCGAACCATGATTGGTGGAAATTGCCACGTGCTATGACGTAGGCGTTGGAGAAATTTTCTACAACTCTGTCGTTTCATCGCGACGGAGTTGATCAACTTGGTCCCAACAACCAATCAGGTGAATCGGTGACTGTCGCTACACTGACGTCACGGCTCTGTTTTGGTTGAAGCCAAATCTTCAGGTCATATGGCGCCAAATTGCCAAGCTGTTGTTTATTTATTTTACATGCACGATATTTTGATTTTCAATCTGAAGTATAATAAGCTATTTGACACAAAGAGGAAATAAAACTCTTTGATTTGACATATCTTCTTATTTTTTCGATAAAAAATGTTGAAAAGTTGAGGGGGTTTTTTTAAACGGAAATTGTTACTTAGGGCCAATTCCACACAAGATTTATTTATATATCTTAGAAAAAAATCCTTAGCACAGCTTTTAGTTCAACTTTAATTGTAAGAAAAAAGCTACTTTTTAAGGACTTTCTTACGTTAATTCAATAATTTTATATATCATTTGCTATAATATGTAAAGTAGATGGGTAAAATTGCCCCTTTTGTTCTAAATGTGAAAGCTATACTGTATATCAGCTTTAATTTAAAATTTGTAAAAAAAATATTTGAAATTTTAAGCAAAAATCCAACAATTTTATAGCCTTCAAAATATCTCTCAACGCAATTTAACAATCTATAGTTGGGAAAATAAAACTTTTTAACTTATATCTCTCAGTGTTTATTTGTTTTATTACAAAATAAGGTGAAAGAAATTAATAATTATAAGAGAAATCCTAAGCATGCGATAAAATAAAACTCAAATCAATCCAAAGGTCCGATTTTTAATAAATTGTCGCCTACTGTAGAGATATCGTTTTAGTTATGACAGTCGGAAAAGAGAAATCTTCTCATACTCTGGCAACCCTTTAACAACTTTGTGGGGGCATAAATTTGGGGAAGAAAGTTGCGTTGGGAGTTGGGTTGGAGGAAAACGCTCGTGTGATACCCCCTTTACGTAGTTGCAAATTTAGTTCATTTGGAAGTACAGCTAGAATAAAGATTTCTCATATTAGAATAACTTTTCTTGCGCCCTAGCTCAGATATACTCATTTAATTCATTCCCTTGTAGTTCTGAAAGAGTGACAGAAAAAATTATTTTAAAATTCGCAGCATAGAAATATTAGTTATTAGATTGATATAAAATAGGTAACGAGTAAATTACACCATACACTGCAAAATTTAAATTTTATGAAACAAAATATGGTTACAATTCACTAAAAAACTCGATTTTTGACTTAAAGCAATCGGAAAATTTATTCTGGTGATTTCCTGTCGAATTCTAGTTTTCTTTGGGACTAGTACTTCAAAATCAATGGAAGCTAATATATGTTATTCTTTAAACTACTGCATGTTTTATATAGTTCATTTCTGATATATTTTCCTCTTAATTTCAGTTTCATTCTTGAACTTTATAAGATTTGAATAGTAAAAACTGCTTTTTATGTTTATAATTTAATGAAATTTCTAAACTGAACTTGTTATTATTTTATTTAATAACTTTAATCATTTCATTATTTTTATTACATGCATTATACTAAATAAATGTTTTCTTTTGTATCAATTATCTTTTGTTATTTTAATAATGATTTGCAGAACGGTGGCCATTAAACTAGTTTTACAAAATATTGTAAATAACAAATTTGTGCACAATATTTTATGAAGATTTTTTTTGTACATTTTTTTCTTTCCAAGCTCTTATATGAATCGTTAAATGTAAACAAGCGTGAAGCGACATTTTTTACTTTGGGGCATTTCCACGCATGACCTACACTACATCTGAGGATTTAAAAAAATTTCGTTTGCATAGTTCATAATTAATTTTCTGTTTATTAAAAAAAAATATTGTATGTCAGTTTACCCCAGAACATATAGTATTTTTAGCAATCATAAACTATTTTTTTTTTCATTTAGTATTTTACTAAAAAAAAAATGTCATGATGTGACACACTACATAAAAGGAAGTCGATTTTTGGTTATCATTTTAAACTCATTTTTTCTTCATAGTGCAGTAAATAAACATTATATATCAGTGCTTATTTCAGGCATAAGGTTTAAAGCTAAAAAAAATTATTTTAAAGAAGTGTTGAAATATCATAGGAAATAATTTATTTACATTTTTGTGTGTGACTTACACTACATTCAATTTGTGACTTACACTACATCATATGAATTTTATCACAGATATGAAAATTTAGGTGATAATAACATAACATATGTCAATAATTTTGAACATGGTAAGTTAAGTATTGCATACATGGTAAAATCATAGTTAGGAAAAGTTACTCAACGTCCAACAAATTTGGTTTCTGGTAATTTCTTAATTCCTTGTTCAATAGCTATGTCTGAAAAATCTTCCTTCTCATGCCACTTAAAAGACTTTCCGACCATTGCAGATGTTTCAATCTTATTGAATAAGCATCTTTACTTAACATTTGCCCCCAAAAATATTTAATAATAATTTTTCCTACAAAAGGAACTAAAACCCGATTTCCAGCATCAAATTCGATTTCAGAATTTTGTTGGGAGGTATTTACTTTTACAATAGGGTACTTGACTGTATCGCTAAAATACCTTCCAATATTAAATTATAGTTTGAACCCAAAAATAACAAACGTATATATTTTTTTTTGCAAAATAAATCTTTAAATAATTAGTAAAAATCATTTTAAAATGGCTTATTTTTCATCGGTACGCACGTGATCACAAACACGTCGATTTGGCTGACGTCACTAGTATATATAAACAAACCTGTGCACAGTGGGGCAAAAGGGGTGAAAACCTGGCCAAAATTCTGTAATTTCTCCAATGGGCTAAAAACATCATAATTAGGTATTTAGTATGTTTTTAGAAGTGTGCAGCTCTAATTTTAAATATTTAAAGTAATTTAGACTGAAATTATCACATTTGGTTCATTTATTTAAACCCCTAATAAAATGATATTTTTATTTAAATAATTGTCTAAAATTAATAATATCCGTTTTCAAGGAATAATAAGAACTAGTATTTAATTTAAAACTCAATTTACTATATTAATAAATCTAAAAATTAAAATCTTATGCAAAGAAATAAATCATTCATACCTTATCGTACGCACACATTCGCATGTCACACCATTATAATTCATGAATACAGTAGAGAAAACACTATATGATTTCTAAAATATTGTTGAATTCTTTTGATCCACAAAAATAACACCTCTACGGAGACGTGGTAAGATGTAAATGCATTACAAATTTTACCATCCATCATTGTAAATATAATATTATGATTAATTTGTAGACTTAGGTTGTTTAATATTACTATTGTTGGAATGAGATTGTAATATTTGGTTTTCGGTGCACTCTACTATGTGTTTTGCAAATTCTGCTGATTCTTCTATAAACTGTATAAGTATAGGATGATAGAATCGAGGTGATGCTGGTATAGGATTCTTCCAGATTATAATTTTTAGATCATTATCTTCGAAATACAGTTCAGTGGTACACTCGAAATAAGAAATCTATTCGAATCTGAAGATCTAGTGGATTTGAATTTCTGTTTATATTGGCTTTGACTTGAGCTGCCATCATATCCCTATTTTGAAATAAGTTTCAAACATTTTAACTGCTTATATTAATAAATCATTCAATGTGCAGTCTATTATTCTTTGAGCTGTATGGTCTAAAAGAGCTTGAACATTCACTTCAACCTTTAGTTTTTCGACTTCATAGGAGCTGATTTCAGGATAACTGTTTTTCTTTGCTTTTTGTATGACTTTGTACCAAGAAAATATACTTTTTGAGTGACTTCTGATATTGTCATATTGGTGCCTGGTTAATTGAGCCTCAATTAACAAAGACAAGGCTCCATCAGCTGAGATAGTTTCAGAAATTTCCGCACATAGCTATTCTTTTTCAGAAAAAGATTTGCGGTATTCGAATGCTCTGAACGGGGAACTATAAATATCGTATCTTTTATGAATTTAAAAGCATATATCTCACCAATAGCTCTCAAAGTCATTTGTGCTACAGAAGCTAAAGTACCTGGAGTGTATTTTGAACGTAAATGTTCCGTTTTCCTTTGTTTTGGCCTTTTGCTACTTTCCAGGAAACCAGATGATGGCCGTCCTAAACCTTTGTTCGCAAAAAATGGCACGAGAATTTTCTCATCTAACCACTTCTTATTTTTAAAAACAAAATTTTCAGTTACTCTATTAAGTATTAACCATTAAAAACTGTATATACGGCTGTCCATTTCGTTTTAGAGGTTTTACAAAATGACTGTGCAGGTTTTTTCGATTTCAATGTAAGATTTTTACGGGCATTTTGTCATTTTTTAAGTTCAAGTTCCAGTAACTGTACTTTATTATCGAAGGGCGATTTTGGAGGTAATTTTGAAAGCATTTTGTAGAATTTCCTCCTTTTTATCTATATGTGAACTACTTGAAGACCAAAATTGGATTTTTTCGAGAATGTTGAAGAAAATTTACGAAACGTTATACTTTAATAGAGCGCAATATGCTTAACGCTGAGTTCGGCTGTAGTGCGCTTGGTAGACTTATGTTAATGAAAAAACGTAAAGATCCAAATTCAGTAACTAATTTAATTTTGCCACTTTTAAGTGATAAACAACTTTATGATGGATGTCAAATGAATAAAATATACAAAAGGATCTGAAAAAACCCTTATGAATTTAACATTAAACTAGTCACAAAAAATTTAATAAAAATATTGAATATCTGCCAAATCAAATGCACCCAACATAAGGTTATTGTCAAAATATATGACATTACTTTATCTTAAATAATTCATAACAGTCATTAAAAAGTATTAAACTGAGTGCTATTTCAATGTTTAGAAAACAAAAGCCATAGTACTCATTATTTGCACATTTGACCATTGAAACTTTAAAGAAATTATGCCTTACATATTTTGAATTTTTAGCCAAACGTGCGAAAACGTGCAACAGGTGAAAACAGTTTTGAAAACAACAATGTAAAAGGTTTCAAACTGCGTAGTAGTTTTTAGGTAACTAAATAACAAATTTACTACTTTTTAAATTTTAACACAAAAATTATTATTAAGAAGGTCATTCTTTTTAAATTAAAAAAAATATTAAAACACTTCTGAAAAATCCAATAAAATTAATTGAGGTTATGCATACCACCAGTAGTAGAATTCATCATATTTTTTACATCATCATATTATTATCATAAGTTTTACAAACAAATAAAAATTTTGGACGCACACAAAGTAAGCAACCGTTTTTTAGAAATTTCGCACTGGAAATGAACTTTCCCGATTTGGTCAACTTTGCACCCTCACAACTCTTCCCAGAAGCCATAAATCTGTCGGGGGAGGTGACATATGATACTTCAGATATTTCTAAACAACCCCACGTAGGTGGAAACTTAAAAGAGGCACTTTAATTTTTTGGGGTTTTGGCCAGCTTTTAAGGGGTTTTGCCCCACTGTGGCGGTGTGATGTTTTTTTGCTTTCAATTAAACTGGATTTAATCAGGGATTGGAGTAACGCGTTACTTGTAACAGTTACTTTTTTTAGGTAACGCCGTTACATTTTTCAGAAAGTAACTGTAACTTAGTTACTTTTAGCGGTAACGAAGTAACGAAAAATTGCGTTACTTTTCCGTTACTTTCCGAAGGCTGTCTGATGCTTATTTTGAAATTCCACTTCTAAGAAGGGAACATATTTCCAAACTTTTGCATTCCCGAAATATGAGCTTTTCTTGGGTGGGAAAAACAAAATGCATTGTCCATTTTGGCAGGTGACGACTGCTTTCAGCCAGAATTTTTAAAGTACGAATGTTACTCCTTGTATGTTTACCTTTCCAAGTATCACATTATAAGACCCGTAATTACAGGCTTCTACCGAAAAGAAGGGTTTTGAATAAATCACGCTGACTGTCAAGCAGGTTGTCATTCGGCAAGTTTCGACCAGTGCAAACCCCTTTGTGTTGCCTGAACCTGAATGGGTTCTACAACAATGACCAACAATAAAGTGTGTGTGTGGAGAGAGAGGGCACGTTCACACCTATTTCTTGGATTGAACCAGGATTAAAATTAAATAAAAAAAATTATTAATTATAATTTCAGCATTTTGTTTGTGCTTATGTTTCGTTAATCTTGGGTTTCTTTGAAACATTGTAAGATGGCTAAATTTCAATTTTTCTTATAACTTGAAATTTCAAAAAGTAACTGTGAATCGTTACTTTTCGTATTAAGTAACTGTAACGCGTTACTTTTCATATTAAGTAACAGAGTTACTTTTTTGATTAAGTAACTGTAACTGAGTTACTTTTTAAAAGTAACTTTCCAATCCCTGGATTTAATCTAATATACTATTAAAATAAGAATTACATAGATAATGGAAGGAGGTCTGAAACATAGGTACCCATTGCAATGGGGTTTTGTAGCTGGTTTACTACTTTGCCGGAGATCTTATGAAGTAATTTAATTTAATCGTCTGCGGCTGTCTATTTCTAGCCTCCTTTTAGGAGCTTTAATAGCGCTAATTTAGCACGTAATTTAAATCCGCGGTCAATATCTGAGCGGGCACCCAACTGGACTTCGAGTGACATCGTGCTAACGCAGTCGGGACTCCACAGATTTAAAAAGCACATATGTCCCAGTGTACTCGGGGAACCCCGTAATTAAGTAGATTTTATTTGCCAACAAATATATATATCTGTCCATAGGATGTGGCCGGGTTTTGAACGCGAGACCCCCTGTATGAGAGGCTGATGTTCTGACGACTGGGCTACGGAGACCCTTTTTTAGTTAAAGATTAGTTCATGTTCAAACAGCCAATACATATACAAGCTTCGAAATGTGTCCACGTCTCCAAGGATTCTTTCTGGCCTTGAAACTTTTATAAATTTAAATGAAAAAGTTTCAGAGCACGCCACCTTGACTTTTGTGTTTCTGGTAGGTATATTGGGCCAGAAAAAGTCAAAGCCTATGTGTGTTGAATTGTTGCCCAAATGTAAGGTGCTGTTGACCAACTTAATACAAACCAAGTGCTAGTTCGAGACGTCAAAAGTATTAAATTATTAAAATCTCTAAATAAAATATTTAACAAAAACTACTACTTTTCTCCGGTCCGGGGTCTGTTTTGTGTTGCGGACGAGACGATTGTTTGCCAATATAGAAGTTAAATTTAGTTTCGAGGTCAAATAGTTTGTAAATACAGCAGCAAAGCGGCTGATCTGATGCAGATAGAGTTTTTTTGTCGTTTTCCATCCAATTGCTTGAAACTGTATTCGGAAATTCAGCGAGGTAAGATACTTGTTATCGGGCGAATATAGCTACTACGATGAAACCTAACAGATGATAGGGTTTATCTAGTTGATTAACCGATAAGCAACATGTGGCCGGTGTGTGTTCTTTTATATCAGAAAGAAAACTTAGCTTTAACTCTTCTAGCAATTCAATTGTATGTTCCATGCCTCCAGTTTATTTACCTTGTTTAAAGACTGGAGCGGTAAGATAAACAGTAATTGTTCTCGAAAAACGTTGTTCAGATATTTAGAGTTGTGCCATAGTATTTCATGCTTAGTTTTATATGCAATGCATTCCGCTTCATGTATGTGTTACAAAGCTGTAAAGTTGCATTTTATAGCTGAATTTAATTTGCTCAAAGATATGTTGACACTTGCATAGTATACGAAACTAGTCTTTTGACACGTTTTGTCATTGTCTATCATACTTCCCATCAACTTTCCACTTTATTTGATTGAAATGTTTTCTAGGTAAGTTAAATTTAAAATTTACAACTGATAAGAAATATCTCATAATCTGCAAAATGCCTTGTTTTTATGTGCCTGTTTGCACATTATATCTGTAGTGATCCAAAGTCCTGAAGCTGCATATATAAGATTTTGTTTAAGTGGCAACCTCCAAACTTGAATGAGATTCAAAATTCTGATAAATGATGATTAAATTTCCAATAGTCGTTATTTAGGTGTATTGCAACCTTAGTTTAACCAAATCATAATTATTCTAGATATCAGGTTACTGCTTGAGCATTCTTACTGAAGTTTTAATAACACATGGGAACACATATGCAGGCCTCGGAAATAGTCTCTTTTCTAGCTATTAGTATCTATTTTTTTTAAGTGTCTCTAAAAGTATCTTTTTTCAGGCCAAAGTCTCTTTTTTCACCAGCGCGGCTAACTTTCGCCGAGATTTCACAAGAACATTGTTGGAAAATTAAGAACTTTTCTCTCTCATGCAATTACATATCTTTCAATTTTCTAGCGGTGACGTTGCGACTCAAAGCTGCAGGATTGCAGCGTTTTGTTTTGTATTTTTCAACAGGTGCTCGTAATGACATCCATGTCCAGCCATCGGGTAAAATCTTAGGAATCGTACTTGGAAAAAGTCAGGAATTGTACTTGGATTTTTTAGCGCTCGGAAAATCGGAAATTATGCTTGAATTTGTTGAAATTCTGGTGCGTGCCAGGAGATTTCGCCACTTCCTGCAAGTTTTGAATCATATAGATTCATGAAGATAAGCTTTTTGTATCGTTTCTTTCAAGGTTTAGCGATCAGCCAATTTTTAAAAAAATTCCCCCATTGTAAATTTCAGATTTGCTGGTTTCAAGAGTTCTCTATTTTTCCGCAAATGTCCAATTCCTTCAAAGTTACAAGATTTGTCTTTTTCTCTTAAGATTTATAATTTTGAATTAATTGCTCGAATTTTTAAAAGTTATTTGTTATGTAGGTTTTTATGGTTCTCCGTTTGTTTGCTGATTCTCAAAGATTCTCGCTTTTCCGTCTTTGCAGTTAGCCTAGATTTATTATTTGGGCTTAATTTAAGATTATGTGATATGCTAATTTTTTTTGTTTATTTTCAATAGTCTTCAATTTTCCGATTTTTGAAGATTCACGATTTACACATTTTCAGTTACGCGATTTAAATATTGATTTTGTCGTTTTTACTGATATTTGAGGTTTTTTGATTTATCGATATTCAAGGTTTCACGATTAAGCGATCTTCGAGTTTTGTTGTAATTTGTCTATTTGTAAGGATAAGTGATTTTTTGACTTCAAAGTTTTGAATTGCAGTACAAAACAAGTTTTAATAATACATTTTAATAATAAATATAAAAATTCAATTAAAATTTGAAGATGAATTTCGATTTGATTACACTAAGATGTCTTCGAATCAAATATCAGTTACCGGCCAGTACAATCCAATAATGCTTCCCAATTTGCTTATTTTGCTGCCTAGTAATTTTCATGAAATCCACCGATGAGGTCGCATTGCTTCATAATGAGTTTTTTGCCTATGCTGATCGGAAGAGCGTCTCGTTACTTTTGTAACTCAGGCCAAGTCGGACCAACCATAATATTTTCCGCTGATCAAGTGTTCGTGAGTTATGTGACCTTGTTAGGTATAATAAGAAGAGCTTGATTTTTTTCCCTTTTTAAACTTTTTTTGCCATTTTTTCTTCTTCGACTTATTTTGTGGTTTTTGATTTTAGACGGGTTTAAGTTTTAAAAAAAATCTGAATATCGCCAAAATTCAAAAGTGTCCGGATTATAGAACATTATGGGTGTTTTGTTCTGAACTGTATTAGCCAATTTCCGAAAATTCGTTACATTACTTATGTTTAGTTTTATAAATTCGTAATTTATGGATTTTCAAAGAGTCGTTAATTGCAATTTCTGATGAAATTTTTTTTTGCTGAAATGGTTTGCAAAACGCTGATTACTATAGTCTACTTTTAGTCTCTATTTTTTATTTGAAAGTATCTTTTGTCTACTTTTTTTAGAGCATTCCTAGTTCTGAGGCCTGCATATGTTTTGGTGCTTAGCATTTTAGAACTAACATTAGTTATATTTGGATCGCTGATTCTAAATATAAAATCAGATTTTCTCTAACAGCTCTACTTTTTGATATATTCACATATTATACACTGTTGTTTCAACTTAATTTTTCAGGGATATATCGGCATTTATCATTACTAAGATGCCAGTCACAACATCCAAAGGAAACTTTGGCCCAAGAGAGGTAGAATTGTCGAACTATGTGAAGATGCCTATTCTCGGACTAGGTATATATTTTTTCTTCATCAATATGTTGCAAATTAAATCATTCTGGTTACATTAGTTTAAATTAATCAAAAAAATTTCTGGAAGAAAACAAATACAATTATTTACTTGTTATAATTGAAGAGCTCAGTGGAAGAATGTGCTAAGTGACAAAAGGTGAAAACGAGAGCGTTAGGTTAACAGTTTTTCGTTTGCACTTAGATACATTAAAAACGGCACTTGCAAAAGTTAAAAAGAAGACTTAACTTAAAGTTTATGAAAAGGGGGAATGTTACTATCTTTATATAGTTGTTAAATGAGGGAATTACCTGTTTATTGACACAAAAATCTCAATTCTTTCAAAACTGTCACTTAGCATGTTCTTCCACTAAGCTCTTCAATTAGGAACATATCTCTCATGAAAAGAGGAATACGCTTAGTAAAATATTTTTACTTGTCTTTAAACAGACAGGGCTATTTATGTTTTTATGATATTTTGGTAACTAATTATTTTTTTAATAAATAAAATTCATTCAAAATATATTTTCCTTAGAATGCTAGCATTTTTTTTAAATAACTAAATAAACTTTTTGGTTTTATATCAAAAAGTTTGTTTTCTCTTTTCAATTTCATTCCTAATTTAATTTGTATATTGTAGGCACTTCTCATAGTGGTGGATACTCTCAAGAGGCTGTAGTTTATGCTTTAAAAAACTGCAATTATCGACTGATTGATACAGCAAAGCGTTATGGGTGTGAAGAATTTTTGCAATGTGCTATTCATGTAAGTCCCTTTCATAATCAGTTGTCTCAATAATTGTCAGAAGACACATTAGAGCAATTTTTAATTTACTTCCTCCTTGAGTACTTTCAAGAAACCATCGAAAATCTTGTCCTATTTACATATCCTAGTTTTTATTACATTTTATCCTAGTTATTTTACAATTTTTCGTGATTTATTTATGGTACAAAAATCTTTATTTTTTATTATTTTTTTAGAAGAAAATGACCAAAACGCTTTTTTTCTTTGAATTCTGTAACCTTTTAACATGAACTTAATTTAATAGTATCTCTGATATTTGCTTCTTATGTTTATATTATATGTATTTTTCTTTAGCTAAGTGGTGTTCCTCGAGAAAACATTTTCTTAACATCAAAACTATGGTGCACAGATTATGGAGCCTCTACAACTCGAGAAGCATTTTATGGCTCATTAAACAGACTTGGTGTGGATTATTTAGGTTTGATATGTTTTCAATAATCATTTAAATTAAGTATTATACAAATGTATTTTTAAAATTAATTTTTTAAATTTCATTTCAAATGGTGAAGCATATTTAACTGGAATTTTCGTAAATGACAACTTGACTGAAAAAAATACTACTTTATGCTAAAATATATTTTGAAAAAAAATCTATAGTCCATTTGTGGAAATCTGAGAACCTGTCATAACTAACGAATCGCTAGATTATCGCCAAACATACTCTATATTTACACTGTTTTTGCTAAATTGGCAAGCTATCTAATTTCTTTCATGTTCCCAAGTTTCTTTGGAGTAATTGGTATTTTAAACCTTAACTTTATCTTCTTTAAGTATGAATGTAAGGAAATTGTAGTTCCATGTTTGAATTCTGAATATAGCAAAATAAATTTTAAAATAAAATTTGAATTATTTAGTTATAAATTTGCCCCATAGACTTTTAATTACTATGAGCTTGTTTCACCAGTGAAGTGTTTGGTGCAGCTTTAACCCAACCAAAACTTTAAAGAATGCATGTTACTAAAAAGTCTAGGTAGTTGGTTACTTTCTTTCCACAGTCTCCGGACCAATTTCGCTAAATATCACATGGTTTTGTTCACTCAGGCTATCTCCTTATCTTTAGTGCACTCTAGTTTATTTAAAACATTATGTAAATTTAACCAAAGATAAATTAAGACTGCTTTCAGGAGTCTATGCAAAAGAAAAATTGGGTCCGTTTATGGACCCTTCATAAAATTCCAGGCTTGAGAAACAGACCCTTGATAAGATTCCGTTTTCATAAAACAAACCCTTCACAAGATTCTGTGTCTAATAAACAAACCCAGATTTCTGTAGTGTGAGAAGCCCAGCAGCATGCACATTTATATATTTTTTGGCGGAAAAAAGTGCAATCGTCGATTCTGAATTCAGGAATTTCCTTCAAACTAGAGAAAGCATCAAAATCTAACAATTCTCTTTTCCGATTGCGACTAAAAATTGGAAAACTATAGATATCCAAATATTGCGAAATTTCAAAACCAGGCAACAACACAGATTCTAAAATCTTTTAGTGGGGAGATTTTAAAATTGGGAAACTTGGGCAATTCTAAAATAAGAAGTGGAAATTTTTCACAAAAAAAGGACTCTATGAAACGACCAGACACCTGACTTTAAAAGGGAATTGATTATAATTCTTTTTCAAAATTCTACATTATAAGGTTGTGGGCTCCAACTAAGTATTTTTTATGTTTTAAAATATTTTGCATTTAGAATTAATTTTTCTCTTATTTGGGGGTCCAAATATGCAATTTTACAAAAAGTTATTATTCAAATGCAAAATTTTTACACAATATAGTATTTTAAATATTATTACTTTTAGATCTCTTTATGCTTCATTGGCCACATGTACCTTCTTCTTGTCTTGACAAATATAAAACCCTCGAAGAAACATGGAGAGAATTGGAACTTCTTTATGATAGAGGCAAGTGTTTAAAATAATGTAATAACTAATATGCTTGAATTTTTTATCTTGGAAAAATTGCATTTATAGTACATATATTCATTGTAGCTGACTCTTTATCAAAACAAAGATTATTACCAAATATAAGCTAAACTTTCACTAATTGCCAAGCTGTTGCAAGGTTTCTTCTGCGCATTTATGTGTACTGAATGTATGCATCATTTTTGTTCTAATTGTAATGGAATCTTTGGGTTTGGAATAAAACCCATACTTGGTTATAATAGTTTAGCTACTTTTCTGCGGTGAAGCGAAAAATGAAGAGCACATGGATTTGTTTATTTGTGTTCTCCGAATCTGTCAAAAGGACTATGTAATATGTTCTTTGAGATTGAGAAATTTTTTCATTCTTTTATTTAAACACTGCTTACTATAAAAAATTATTAAAATTTTTAACATGACACAAAAATCTGAAATCTTTTGTACTTTACAGGCATGTGTCGTGCAATTGGTGTTAGTAACTATGATGTTGACGATCTTGAGAGGTTGATGGATAATGCTAGTGTTACACCCCATGTAAATCAGGTGGAATTTCATCCTTTCCAAAATCCAATGGAATTAAGAGAATTCTGTAATGAAAATAGAATTCAAATGGAGGTATTTTTTTAAATGGTCAAAATCTTAATTAGCATATGACTATATTAAGAACCACTTTATTAAATATTTTTAAAGTTTTTTAATATTTTTTTTATATTTTAATTATCTTTACCAATAAAATACTTAACTACTAACATGCATCCTATGTGAAATGTAAAACCTATATAACTGTACAAAATTTTGTAATTTTATTTTTAATGAATTTTTTTTACCGGAATATACAAATTAAAAGGCCATAACTCCGAATGCATCTGTTATAATTTTAGCATGTTTTTGGAAGCATTAAAATTTTTAATTCTATGTTTACTAAAACATTAAAAAATAGTTCATTTTCATCTAATTATTGCTAAATTTTCAGTTTTATTTTATAAGAAATTAAAACATAATGTGATTTTTTAATATAAATTTTTGTAAATTAACAAAAAAAATTATTTCCTTGTTTTATTATTCGTGATTGTTTATTTAATTACATAATAATTTTTAGGGTTACTGTCCTCTTGGTAAGGGGAAACTTTTGGACGAAAAAGCTGTTCTAAGAGTTGCAAAGCGTTGTGGAAGAACACCGGCACAAATTTTGGTTAGATGGTCCATTCAGGTAAACAAGCTGATTAGCTTTAAATAGTTTGTTATAAGTTCGAATTAGAATGGTGATGCATTAAAAAGTGTAACACTTAAATTATTTATGGAAACATTTGATTTTATAATTTTTAATGGACAGTGCAAAATGAGTTTTTTGTATTTTATGTTTAATTTGTAAATTGTTATTAATGTAAAAGGGATCAAAACATAAACTAAAAACATATATCTTATATTTATTAATAAATTTAGAAAAAAATACATTTCTACTGTTTGGTTATTTTATCTGTCTGTATGATTCATTCTGTATTTCAACTACCATTGCAAATGTTAATTTCCATCTGCAAAAAAATAATAATAATGTTAAACATTTCAAAGTTTTGTGGTTTTTCCTTGGAAATTTTTTATATATAGGGAGAGGTGTTGTTCCTATGACCACTTCACAAATTTTTAATTTTCTTACCTTAAAATTCAAGGCTAACTTCAATTCTCTTATTTTGATCCAATCTGTATGTATGGTATCTGTATTGTATCCTATATTATTTTTTTTATGGTTCTAGTTTTATTTAATTAAGAAAATAATGAAACTGTGGTCAAAGGTACAACATATAGTTGTATCTTTGACCATGGGTTGTTGTACCTTTGACCAAGAAATCATGGTTAAAAGAACAACAACTGATCATGGTCAGAGGTATAACACCATGGCAATGCAAATTAAAAAGCATGCTACAGTTTAAGGGTTAGAACAACCATTTTCAAAATCTCCACAATGTTTTTTAAAGTGTAAAGCTACTATGTCAAGTGATTTCTTTCAACAAAAACATAACACAAAAAATATTATTGGCAAAACCTTTTGAAAAAAATACTTATATTTTTAGAGTGGAAATGGATTGTTCATTTCACAAGAATCCTCTTTGGCTTGAATAATCCACATTAGGTTACAGAAGCCCTCCATTGGCAAAACTATGTACTAATTAGACTAATTTGTATAAAATATTGCTATAGGGCACCACAGCCTAGGTGGTCAAAAGAACAATATAGTCAGAAGTACAACACACCTTCCCCTATTAACTAATCTCGTTAAGGTATCTGACTACGTTCGGCGGAAAAAATTTAAAAACAGTTTTCAGACATTTTATTATTATTTACTTATGCACTATCAAAATTAATAACAAAAAAACAGATTTTTTAATTATTTAAAAAAATATTCAAAAAAAAATTTCCACCAAAAACTATCATTACCAAAATTAAATTCGTTTATAAGGTATCTGTTTCATATATGTGTACCTTTTGAATATCAAGAGTGTAATAAACAGAAAACTAGGTAATCTAAGGCAAATTATGGATTTTAGAAGGACTCAAAAATGCTAAAAACAATTTCTGTGAAAATCCTTTATAATTGCAAGGGAGCAAAGTCCTCAGTTCATTACACCCCTGATAATTGTGGGGAAAATATTTAAAGTTACTCACAAAGCTTTTTGAGCTTAAAAATGTGTTTGAAATTAATTCCAGCAGATCTGATTCCAGAGTCTGATAGCTGTAACTTTAATTTCAAAATGCCATAACTTCTAAAATACTTACTATATAAACAAAATAAACAGTTTTAGAACCTGTACGAGTAGTGTTTTAATATATGATTATTAAAAAAAATTACCGAAAAATACGATTTTAATGTAGTGTGATACCTTAAAATATAATTTCGTTATTTTAATTCAGATTTTTTCTTTTAAAGAATAAAATTATCACTATACCAAAATCAACTCAAATGAAAAGAGTGAAAGAAAACTGTGAGGTGAGTAATTAAAAATATATTTCTTTTTGGGATTAGTTTTTCTCCCTTATTTATAATATAGAGGAACAAACTTCATGAAAATATATATCAGTTAATGCATGTACTTAGTCTGATGAAAAAAAAGATTAACCCCTATTGTAGTTTTTGATTTTTTTTCAACATAAACAGTACTACCGTATATACTCGTGTATAAGAAGAGAAATTTTGGACAATTTTAGTGCCGTAAGATTCGGGGTCGACTTATACACATACAATTATATAAACATCAAATTTCCAAAAAAAAATTTTAATATCCCCCATCTTTAAACTAAAACTCATGCCATTGTTAATTTATCAACAGTGATTTAAGTGACTCAATATTGAATTTCAATGCTAATTCAATGGGAAATTCGCCGACAGATAGTAGATTTATGTCTGTCCGGATGTACAGACAGGCAGACAAAAAGTATGAAAGTTGGGTCTCTGAGGTCATAGCTTTCTAACAAAAAAGGAATTTTTAAGATCCGATTGATCGAACCGATTTTGGAAGGGGGGTACGGACAGACAGACGGACATCGACCGCATGTCAATACCTACTTTTTCATTTTTTAAATTCTTTCGAATTAAAAAAAGAAAAGTAGGCTAAAAATTGCGGTCCATCATGAATCGGCTTCTTCTTTTCTTCAGAAGGCTCTAGCCTCATTTCTTACCTCGACAAATACACGGGTTACCGATTTTGGAAAGATATTTGATTTAAAAGTAGAGGGTCCACTTATACATGGTCGGGTTATACACGAGTATATACCGTAATTCTTATTATTTAAGGACCTGATTTTAAAATAAAAAAATATGTTCAAATACAGTAGATTGTTCTATACGTTTTCGTTAATTGCAGGGATTGGAATGTTACTTTTAAAAAGTAACTCTGTTGCAGTTAGTTACTTAACTAAAAAAGTAACTTACAGTTACTTAATATGAAAAGTAAGGTGTTACAGTTACTTAATATGAAAAGTAACGTGTTACAGTTACTTAATACAAAAAGTAACGATTCACAGTTACTTTATGAAATTTCAAGTTATAGGAAAAATTGAAATTTAGTCATCTTACCATTTTTCAAAGAGAACTACGAAACGTATGCACAAACTAAATACTGAAATTATATTTAATAAGCATTTATTTTATTTTAACCTTTACACTAATAATCAGCCAACAACGGGTCCATCAGCAAACTCTCAGGCGGGTACTGACAGATATAAGTGTGATAGGTAGCTCAAAAATAAACGTGCCCTCTCTCTCTCCCCCCCCCCCTTCTTCAAGGGGTAAGACTTTGTTGTTGGTCATTGTTGTAGAACCATTGAAAGAACCCATTCAGGCAGCACAAAGGGGTTTGCACAGGGATACAACCTGTAATGCATTATATATTTTTAAATTTGAATGGAACTTTTAGTTTATTAGTATATATTGTTTTTTAGGTATTTGATTTTCAGTTATCAGATGATGAAATGAATATTCTCAATTATCTGCATGATGGCCGTAAAATAGTTGATGCTTCGAATATACAAGAAAAAATTGACAGCTGTTTACCTGATGGTTACAAACTTAAACTTGCAAATTGTGAACCCAAGATGACCTATTGTAATCGTTGTTGAAAATCCGCATGTAGTGCTTGGATGTTATTCACATAAAACAGATACACAAATTTTATTTTGTTTCTTTATAGTCAGTGTATTCATGTTTTGAAATGCCTAGTTAACTTGGTTGTTATATGGAAGAGCTGTAGAACGGAATATATTACTTTGTGGAGTTTGACCTTTGCCAAAACACATGACATTTTTTATGTACTCAACTTTTGATCTGTGATAGACAAGTATTACAATGTTAATAAGTTTTGTTTTGTAAAATATGCATCTCTAGTCCTGCTTTAAGTATGGCAGTTCATTAGTTACTATTTGTCAATTGCAATTGCATAATACTAGATATGAATTCTTTAGCACTTTCTTTTGCAGATGTATGTTATTTATTTTCACAAATATTCCTTATAAAATGAATTGTATATTTGTTGCATGTTTCAAATCTTTGATCACAGTATAGTTGGATGTAAATAAAATGTAAGAATCATTTTGTTTAGTGTCAACATTTACTATTTGATTAAAAATTATTTAAAATTTTAATTTTTCTCGTAAACATATCTTAATGTAATGAGTATGGTGTGTACAATAAAACTTGTTCAATTTTAAGTAGTAAGAACCAAGAAAAAAAACATGTAAATGCTTCCCTGAGAAAACAAACCTCCCTACACCCTCTCTTTTATTTGGCCATTGAAGTTGACAATGTTTAGGTTGAAAATCTGATATTTTGTGTTTTCTTACACGTTTTGGATTGTGCTGATTCTAAAACAGTGGTTTTCGAACACTGGTCCGTCTGTAAGTCTGAAACAACTCTACAGCTCGAACTAAAAAAGCTACAGACTTCAATTGTTTATACGGTTTCTATTACCAGTCGGACGTCAAAATAAAGTTTTCGAGAAATTGCATGTTCAAGGGGTAGCTACCATTTAACTTTTTTTTTAGTTTTAAAGTTATTGAAATTACTTTACAAGGTGCATACCTTTAAATGTGTGTTTGAAAGCTGTGTCTCTTTTTGATTTTCAGCAATGTCTTTAAAACCAAAAAAGGTCTAAGAGGCAGCTGCCACTTGCACTTGTGCAATTTTCTCGAAAACCTTAATTTGACATCTGGCTGGTACTGGAAATACCTGTACCAAGTTTTAAGGCTGTAGAGTTATTTCAGACAAACCAATGTTTGAAAACCACTTTTTTAGAATCAGCACCCTCCAAAACATATAGAAAACACAAAATCTCCATTTCGGGTTTTTGACCCATCTTGATACTTTCATTACCTTATATTCATGTTAGTAAATTGAAAGTAAAAAACAATTATAGAGTTAAATTACCGGCCATTTATGAGTATTTATTGAGGAAAATTAAGTTTGACATTAAAATTATTTTGCTGAAGAGAAATGGAACTTTCCAAAAAATGATCCTTATTTATAAATTGCAAAATTACAATCTACGTCTCCAAAAATTTCAAAGAGCTACTAACCATAAACTGATAGAAAAATTTCTAAAAAAGCGCAATTTTAGATTGTCTGCAGTGCTACTGCAGCAAGACGCCTTTCCACGTAGGATAAAAATATTTATTAACTTTTCTTTTTAATTCGAAAGAATTTAGAAAATAGAAAAGAAGGTATTGACAATGTCCGTCTGTCCGTACTCCCCTTCCAAAATCCGTTCTATCTGTTGAATCAAATTTTTTTGGTTAGAAAGATATGACCTCAGAGTCGCAACTTTCATACTTTTTGTCCGTCTGTCTGTACGTTCGGACTGGCAACTGTCTACTAATGGCGAATTTCCCATTGCATTAGCATTGCAATTATTTTTTAGTCATTTTATCCGCTGTTGCCATTTCCACAATTGCATGAGAAACTTTATTCAATATGAATAAATGAAGGAACATTTATTTTTGCTGTAAATCAGTTTGGATTGACATCATAAAATGTAGCTTTTTGTAGATGTATCTCTTCGTTTCTCAGCAATTCCTTTAAAACCAAAAAAGTTCTAAGGCAGCTACAGCTTACGCATGCACAATCTAAAATGTATATTCTTTGATTATTCAGTAGTTGTTTACAAAGCGGCATGCATTATATTTTTTGCATAAAAATGAGGTTAGTTTTAACTTACATTGCTTATTTTTTAGTGCAATTGATTATAGTTTCGTGGTTTTTTTTTATTAATAAATATTTAATTATTCTTCGAACTGCAAATAAATCAAGCAGGCAATAAATAATATAAATTTTATTTGAAAAGGAAAATTAATGAATATAGTTAATTAGGGCTTTTAAAAGTTTAAATTACAACTGGATACTGTATTTGAAGATTTTTTCTAATGTGTATAAATCTTGTGTAGAAGCGGTTCTAGATGACAGTTCCCGTTTCAAACCTACTTAATTTTCTATAATAAGTTCGGTAAATATTTAAGTAACGGGGGAAAGTAGGCTATTTTAGTTCTTTTAGAACTTCTTGTTTATTCTACAAATATAGATTCTATAATCAGTGGTAGTAGTGTAATAAATAGGACTTAAAATCTAAGTTTTTATGATTATTATTAGTGAAAACTCGCTAATATTGACAAAGCAAGATATGATATTTCTGAAAAAACCTTAAAACACACACCTTAAAACTTGATAAATGCAAAAACTATTTCGTGCAAAATGTAGCTCAGACAATTCTTAATTCATAATATACAATAAAAAAAAGTTCAAAATATCTAAAATTTTGCAGATTAATCACAATCACTCGTACTTTCAACCAACGCGCAATGGGAAAAAAAAACAAGTTCTTAAAGAGTCTGTCTGTCCGTACCCCCCTTCCAAAATCGGTTCTATATCATTCGGATCTTAAAAATTCTTTTTTTTGTTAGAAATCTGTGACCTCAGAGACCCAACTTTCATATTTTTTTCTGCCTGTCTGTACGTCCGGACGGACATAAATCTACTATTGTCGGCGAATTTCCCATTGAATTAGCATTGAAATTCAATTTTGAGTCATTTAAATAACTGTTGCCAAATCAACAATGGCACGAGAAACTTTATTTAAAAATATTTGGAGCAGAATATTTTTTTCATGAATCATTTTGGAATTATGTCTTAAAATGTAGCACAATGCGATTCTTTGATTGTTCATTAATTGTTTACCAAGGAAGCGGCAAGGCAAATTTTTTTGCATACAATTCTGCTTAGTTTTTATTTACATTTTTTAATGCAGTTTGGAGTAGTTTATTATTTTGTTATTAATAAATATTTAATTATTCTTAGAACTACAAATAAATCGAGCAGACGATAAATAATATTAAGTTATTTGTGAAAGAATATTAAGGAAAATAGTTGATTTTGGCTTTTAGAAGTTTAAATTATAGCTGGATGCTGTGTTAAGCGATTTTTTTCTAATGTGTGTAAATCTAGTGTAGAAACGATTGTTGATGATATTTACTGTTATGAACCTAGTTGTTTCCCGATTAGAATTTCAGTAAGTATTTAAGTAACAGGAAAGTAGGCTATTTTAGTTCTGTGGCGGTTCACCATACACGCAACCTTAATATGCCATCAACAACTAGGTGGCGCTGATTTACCATCTCGTTCCTACCACTATTCTAAATAACAACGATAGCAGTAGTATAAAAGCCTAGGTAACTCATCTCCACCTTGAGGATCCTTTTGGTAGACTGTGGGTGAAGGCCGTATCACACGAGCGATTTTTCCCCAACCCAACCTCCAAGGCAACTTTCTCCCCCCAATTTCGGCCCCCTCAAAAGTTGTTTAAGGGTTGCCAGAGGAGGGGAAGATTTCTCTTTTCCGACTGTCATAACTAAAACGGTATCTACAGTAGGCGCCAATTTATTAAAAATCGGACCTTTGGATTGATTTGAGTTTTAATTTATCGCATGCGTAGGATTTCTTTTATAATTATTATTTTTTTCTTTCACACTTTTGTTTAGTGATGGAAATGATCACTTGATGTATATGTTATAAAGAAAATATTTTTAGTCTTGGGATTTGGTTATGGAGGATAGTTCTTTTCTTTTACATATAATCCTTAAGTGGTGACATTAAAAAAAAAGTTGTGAAGAGTATGTAAAAACAATGTTACAATTTGATAAAGATTGCTCACTTTTAAAAAGAATTTTACAAGTCAAACTGAAATTGTCATTAATATATATCTGAATTCATTGATGATTACATGCTATTAAAATCCTTATTCTGTAATAAAACAAATAAACACTGAGAGGTATAAGTTGAAAATTTTAATTTTCCCAACTAGATTGTTAAATTAACACACTTGCGTTGAGAGATATTTTGATTGCTATAAATTGTTGGAATTTTGCCTAAAATTGCAAATATTTTTTTTACAAATTTGAAATTAAGGCTGATATACAGTTTAGCTTTCACATTTAGAACAAAAGGGGCGGTTTTACTCATCTACTTTACATATTATAGCAAATGATATATAAAATTATTGAATTAACGAAAGAAAATCCATAAAAATAGCTTATTTCTTACACTTAAAGTTGAACTAAAAGCTGTGCTAAATGATTTTTTTCTAAGATATATAAATAAATCTTGTGTGGAATTGGCTCTAAGTAAAATTTTCGTTAAAAAAAACCCAACTTTTCAACATTTTTTTTATCGAAAAAATAAGAAGAAATGTCAAATCAAGGAGTTATATTTCCTCTTTGTGTCAAATAGCTTAATATTCTTCAGATTGAAAATCAAAATATCGTGCTTGTAAAATATATAAACAACAGCTTGGCAATTTGGCGCAATATGACCTGAAGATTTGGCTTCAACCAAAACAGAACCGTGACGTCAGTGTAGCGACAGTCACCGATTCACCTGATTGGTTGTTGGGGCCAAGTTGGCCAACTCCGTCGCGAGAGATCGACAGAGTTGGAGAAAATTTCTCCAACGCCTACGTCATAGCACGTGACAATTTCCGCCAATCATGGTCGGAACAGAGGTTGCGTTGAGAGTTGGGTTGGGGAAAAGTTGCTCGTGTGATATACCCTTTACTGAGGCCGCTACAATGGTGACCCGAGGACGTGATCGTCACCCACTCCAACGACGCTCCTGCATTGTAGCAGGAGCGTCGTTGGAGTGCTCAACCACGGTTAGCTACTCGCTGCTAATGCACTCAACGCTGCACGCAACTCAACCGCAGCACAACGCACAGCGAAGCAACCTGCGCACGGTTCCCTACCTCGTTTCTAGGAGGGGAGGGGTGTGGCGGTTCACCACACAGCAAAAGTTGGAGACCAGAGGGTAGTTGGGGGAGGGGGGAAACGCCGATCGGCCAATGAGGTTGCAGCTGCCTTCCTCGAGAGGCGCCATTCTCATGCGCTTGTACCGTACAAGCGTATGAGAATGGCGCGCCTTTCGATTGGTACTAACAATTACCCTCTGCCATGAATAAGTCGGTACATACGAGAAAAAAATAACACAAAAAAGTAACAGTAACCCAGTTTTTTTTTGCTTGGTGAAGCAAAATGAATTTTTGGAAAGATAGATTGAGGATGAATGTTACAAATTTAATAGTTCACTAGCGACTACCTATTGCAAGCTAGCATTTAAAAGATCCGCCAATACGAGAAATAACGATATAAATATTTGTTTTCAATCAATTGTTGCACAAAGCGTAAAGTATAATACAGATTACTTATATACAGAGTTGTCCAGAAATAAGTTGCCCAACTCAGAGGCCTGTGCAGGATGCTGTATTGGTCAGAATGTGATAAAATTTGAGATACAGACACTTCAGATCATGCGCCCTCGATTTATTTTTTCAAAAAAAAATATTTCAACAATTTTCCGATAGGTGGCGCTGCAAATTAAAAAGGCATTCTACATGAGATCCGTGGTTCTCCACAATTTATGCTATGTGTTTCACAGTGGAACGCAGAAAGACCGCAGAAATTCCTCAAAAATGCCAAACAATTGAGGCTTACATCTGCCAAGGTTTCTGGACGTTCCCGGTAAACCTTATCCTTTACCCCACAACCAAAAATCACACGGGATGAAATGAGGTGAGTAAAGAGGCCAGGCAGCGAAGAAGAAGACCTTAGTAATTTGCATATTACAACAACGTGATTTTCAGAAATAACGTTTCTGCTCAACAAATCCAATAGAAAAGACCTACAAATGTGGAAGACGAGTAGCGTTTAACAGGCAGTTGATTCCAACTTGCTGTTGCAAAATGCCTTACTTTAAAAGAAAAAGCTAGCTGTTAGTTAAACTTTTCTACCAGAACGACGAGAACTCCGCTGCTGCGTTAAGGGAATTCCGAAAGCTGCAAAAGTTACGCCGAGGACCAATGACACCATGCTCTATGAAAAATGATGAAGACGCTTGAAAAAACCGGACAGCCTGGACTTTTGCCAGGTAGAGGACGCAAGCCTGTCGAATCTGCAAGCGTAGAACTAGACTTTGCCTTGGCAGTCGTTAAAACAACTAGCCAATCTCCACATGGTGTTGTCAGTGTGCCAACTGTTTCTCGTGCTGTGGATTGCAAGCAACTTTCACAGATGAACGTGTGATCAGCCGCTTTTTCCCGACTGCCTGGCTTCCTCGTTCACCTGATCTCACCCCATGTGATTTCTGGTTGGGGGATACTTAAACGATAAGGTCTACCGAGAACGTCCTGCAATCTTGGCGGATCTGAAAGATCAATTGTTCGGCAGGTTCAAGGAATTTCTGCAGATTTACTGCGTTCCGCTATGGAATACACAGCAATAAGAATGGAAAGTGTTATGGAGAACCACGGATCACATATAGAACAACTGTAGAATGCCTTTTTTTTATCTGCAGCGCCACCTATCGGCAAATTTTTGAACTATTTTTTTTGTAATAAATCGAGAGCGCATGATCTGAAGTGTCTGTATCTCAAATTTTATCACATTATGACCAATAAAGCATCCTGCACAGTGCACAAGCCTCTGAGTTGGGCAACTTATTTCTGGACAACCCTGTATATCTCGGATAACCGGATTTGAGCATTCTTTACTTACATGATAATCCTATTTGTTTACGCCCCTTGGCCCATAAAAAAGCATAAGGAAGCAATACTATAGTGATAATCATACTATGAAATATTTAACAATTAATAGTAAGTTAACAATTAATGAAAACAATAAAAACTTACTTTGGTCAAGCTGTCGGTCCAATTCATTGCACCCACATCACACACTAAGTAGTAGTCAGCAAAGACAACAGCAATGGCGGCCGGCTTTCGCAGCGACGCTAAGCGTCTCTCGGAAACTCCCGCGCAAAACGAGATGGAAGTAGTAGTAGCATTTTGCTGACGACTATTCGACGTGAAATTGACGTCACTTAAGTCAGTTTGGTCATTTTGCGACCGACAACATTGACGTCTTTTGCATCACGTCTTTGGGTGACGAAAATATGACATGTAAACGGCGTCATTAAAAGACGTCAATTGAAGTAACGAAAACTTGACGTCAAATTTTTCGTGATTTTTTACCGGTTGACGTCATTTATAAAAATATGACCTAATTTTCACGTCAAATCTGACGTCAGGCGACTACTTGGGTAGTTTTTAACCCTTCTAATGTGGAGGGTATTATAAAAAAGGCACCATTCTGATAGAAAGATATCTCTGACGATCTTTTTCATTTGTTTTGCGTTTTTTTTTAATGTTGTTTAAATATTGTGTGTGTACCGTGATCTTGTAAATATGTAAAGGTCATGATATTACGCAATATAAAAGAGAATAAATAACAAACAATATCCCCCCCACACACACTGACACGTGCTATCTATAGTGATGAAATTATTATATCTTCCATTGTTTTATTTTTTAAAACAAAAGTAAAACAAGTGTACTATAACTCAGGAGTTTTTCGCGCCATAAGAGCACAACTCTATAGGGTAAGATAGTTTTAATCAAACCTTCATTTCATAGTGATTAATAATATTTTGTTGTATAATTTTCGGTTTAAAAATATATTTAGAATGGGTTTTGTCAAATGCTTTTTTTATATCTATTTTTCATCGTCTGGAAAACACGAAAAGTATCTGAAGGTATATGAGTATGTTTGTAAGGAACTTGGATGATTTTTTTTTGCCTATCTAATTACTGTATCGAGGTTTGGGGCGTTGGGAATTTGGACTCCACAAATTTAACGAGTATGTATATTCCAGTATACTCGGGTATTTTAATTGGAATTTGACTGCACATTTCCATCTAAAGGAAAGCCGTGATTGACACCGGGTTCAGACCGGCGCCAAACGCTTGCGATCCGATCTGGCTGATAGCGTGTCCAACGCTATACCAACTGGTCTACCCCGCCCCCAATATACTGGATTCAAATTAACTCTAAACGTAAATATTGTACTTTGCAAGGGTAGAATAAAGCACTAAGGAAATATTAATTTTTTTTACCAGTCCCAAAAAATATTGTTTTTTTTTTATTCTGAACCTTCAGAATTAAGGAAAAAATAGTTGAAAGGGGAGACGTTTTCAGTTAGTTTACGAATGTAAACAAACCGATTAATTTTTTTTCAAAAAAAAAGTTTGTTTTCATTTTATATTGGTATGTTTACATTACTACAATTTAAGTGTTAAGCCCATTTCACACCTCCACAACTACTTACAATTCCGTGGCAACTGCAACTCGTAACTTGTGGTAACCTGGTTTTTCGGGTTTCCACAAAAAATTATTTATCTCAAAATTTGGCAAGTTTCATCTTTTTGTAAACAAACTTCGTCCTCTTCGAATGCAGGGCATCGCTTGCATCATACAGAAATTTATGTTTCCGAACTTCATTAATAAGATCAATTTCCATTTTTGCCGTCCATTTACTACCCATTTTTAATTACGCAGATTTTTGCATTTTGTTGCAAGCAAGGGAAGTTAGCGTCTTAAAAAGTAAATAAACAACCAGTTGGCGAAGTCTAGTTCGCCACAATGTAGCCAAACAAATACTGAATTCTGATTGGCTAACGGTACATGCAACTTGAGATTTTTTCGTGCTCGCATGAAAAAATCTCATGACTTGAGTGCAACTTTTAAATGCATGGTGTCCTATGGGAGTTGCAAGTAGTTGTGACAAGGTGTGAAATGGGCTTTAAAAAGACTGACGTTCCGTTTGACGTTATGAGCCACATTTTATAAATGCATGCGCTTCGAAAACATTGCATGCCTTTCGACTTGACTCAACTTTGACGTTCGGTTATTTAGCTTAAACGCATGCCTCAAATTTCTACGGGAATGAGGTGATCCGGCTTGTCTTGCGCTATGGTAACCGGCGAGAGAAAAAAACGAGTTTATCATTTGCAACTTTTATAGTAACCAAATAGGAAGTCAAAAAAGACTTAAAATTTCCTCTCGCTAAAAATCCTAAAAAAAGTTTCAAGAAAATATCCAAAATCGTTGAAACTTTTTACTTATTTAAAGCCATGTTAATTTCTGATAGGGTAACTATTTAACTAAAATAAGGGGGGGGGGGAATAAAAAGTAGTATAAGTTAGTGTTAAAAGTTTTGTTCCTAGAATAATATTTTTTACGTTTACTTCGGGCACAGTAGGTTTATTGTTTACAATTTGTGTTTTTTTACGTAAAAGAAAAAAGAGAAATCTTTTATTTTATTTCATAGTTTTTATCAAATAATAACGAGCATAAGATATTTGAAAACTGTTGGGATAAAAAGCAATTATTTTTTATCGCATTTGCCTTCAAAGTGCAACCTTATTTTTGTGTTAAGATCAAGGCTGAAGTTACTGACGCGAGGCCCTGGTGCGAATAAAAGCACAGTGCCCTTAAATTTGGTTTCAAAAATGCCTCATTCTTCCAATATCATACTTATTTTGCAGCGGTCAATGAGATAACGAAGTCAAATTACTTAAATTAATTTTAAAAATAATAAATTCGCGTGTTTTTTTTTTAAATCAGCGCGAGGCCCTGTGCTAAGACTACTATCGCACACCCCTTAGGCACCTTAGGGCGTCTCAGAATGTGTCAACGTCATGTCCAGAAGGTTCTGTATTCGTCTAGCTATTTTTCAACGAGGAATTATGCAACCCATAAATAACGACATGTCATGCATACATATATGGGACTGGTGTTACATATATGGGACCGTTTGATATAAAGAGTCCTCGCAATTGACTATAATTACAGCACAAATGATTCCATACAATGGATTTTGCTAGAAGCCATGGGTTCGATTTCATTAATACGAGTCTGCCTATAGTTAGTATTATGTCTATATATATAGTGCCTTACTATAATTATGTTTAGTGTCTAATTAACTAGTTTTAATATAGAAGAAAAACGCAAAAATATTTAGAATCGTCTCGTATGGTATGTCTACATTGGGACAATTTCTGAGTTATACAGATTATCAAGACAAATCTGTTTGTTAAGGTCGCGATATTGCATAATATGTAAAAGGGGAAAAAATACATCGTAATAATTTTTTTCAATCAATGGCAATCGTTGAAAAATTTGCTTGGGAGCAAGAGCTGTATTTCTTTTTATTTACTAATCTTTGAGAGAATATTTTAATCGTTTCTTCGTGCTTTCAAATCATATAGTTTTGAAATTCAAAATAGTTTTTCTTTATTTTAGACCGCCATATTCTAGAGTATATAAAGGTAAGCAATTTATATTTTTATATGAAGCAATGATGTTCACAAAAATAATTTCACATGAAGCAATGATTGCAATTGAAAAACTATTCTAGCATATTAATAAAAATAATTCAAGCAGATAATATTTGTTGCGAAATCAGTTAGTAATTTTTTGGTTAATATTAAAGCTAAGCAAATTGTTAATTTAGCTTATTAAAAGAGGAATGTGTCAAAGTTAAAGTTAGAAGGTAAAGTTCTTCTAGCTAACTTGTATATGTTTTTTCATAATTGATTTAGTTTATGAAACAAATTAATAATATTAATAACATTAGCAATAACGCAATTTAAATAACTTATTTTTAAAAATATACTGTCTGTAATTCCATGCGCAAAGCTTTTTATCCCTGTGTTAAAAACTTGATTGAATAAGAATCGTTATTTAATCTATATACATAAAAGGCAACTTCCGTTTGTCTGTATAAGACACGAGATCTAAAGAACCACGCAACAGATCGTCACGAAATTTGGCACAAAAATTCATCTCATCTCCGGAACAAACATAGGCTTAGAATTTTTTGAATCAGGCCATTCCTTCTATCGTTTTCGAACGTTTTTATTCGAATTTTCTGAAAAAAACTACACCACTTTGGCTCAAATCCGATCTTTTTTTACTTTCCTGATGCCATCGGCTGAAAAAATTAAATAAAACTTTTTAACAATTGAAAATGTTTATTTAATTCTGTTGCCATTACCTTCAGAAACTAATTTCATTATTTGAAAAATAATTGACATGTTTCAAGTGACGTAATTCCGCCAGTCTCCATTCCCGGATTTTATTGTGGCTTTATTTGATGATTTTTTCATTGATTTTTCTGTTGACTGCATGTATGCATATTAAAGAAATAAATGTATAGTTAAGCTATTACTGAACTATGATGGTTAATAAAGGCCATCGCACTAGAGCTGCATATTAGTGTTTTATGTATTTTTTCGCCAAATACGTTGCCAAACTCGCCAAATTATTAACTAAAACTCGCCAAATGGGCAATTTCTTTTATAAATAATTCATAATCTGGTCGGTTGTTCGAAGGTCATTGTGTTAGAGCTGTATAATGGGTGTGTTTGTAGCTATATCTATTTTCTCGCCAAATTATTTCCCAAAACGCGCCAAATGAGCTAAAAGGTTTTATGTATTTATGAGGGAATTGTGATGACATTTATGAGTGAATTTTATAGCGTATTTATCATTTTGGAATTTTAAGGCAATGAAACGGGATTTTATACTTTATAACGAGCGGGAACAATAACATAAGTTTATGATCCTATAACAGGTTATATGGTACACATATTTGGAACGATTTGATAATTTTTAATCCGTGCGAAGAACGGGTATAAATTTGCTAGCGTTAATTATTTTCATTCAATTATTATTGTATTTATTTTCATTCAATTATTGTATTTATTTTCATTCAATTATTGTACCTATCTGCATTGATTTAGTACTGTATACATTTGCATTGAATTCTTACTTTTTCTGCATTTGTATTGAATTATGGTAGAAATTTGTACTGCTTATATTGTATTTATATCTATAAAGTGTCCAAAAAAAGTTACTTAATTTATTATAGAACTCCCTTGAATTGCGTTAAAATAAATGTTTGAGACCCTTTTAAGATTAAGCTGTTTTTCCATTTTTAATTCTTACTGATTATTTTTTACTTAAATATGTATTCCTTTTAATTTGAGCTTCTTATCAAAGGTATTTTTGAAATTAATATTAATCATTACTATATCCAAGTTGGGTAATTAAATGGAAAAATACTGGGTAATCTTCATATCTTATGTAACTAAAATGAAAGAAAAAAAATAGTTAAATTGACTGTTAAATTATTTTTCCACCTCTACCCGTGCAACGCCGGGTGCAACAGCTAGTGTGTTTATATTTTGTTTAACGTGCTCTTTCTCATTTTTAGTTTAATAGTAATAAGTTTTGTGTGTAGTATATATTTTTTAAAAATAATTCTATGGCTTCTCCTAAACTTTTATTTGAACATTCTTTTTTTATTCTTAAAAACATACTTGATGCCAATTTAATTAAATGTAAATTTGCTGTTCTTTATGCCGCGATTGCAATTGTCTTCTGGTTTATTAAACAATAACACCGGATTACATATTTTTTCACGTTACGGAGGAAATACCTTTGATACATATTCCAGTTACAAAATCTTCGATGGCGAAAATATATCAAACTTTTATAACGAACGATCTTACTGTCGTGAGGAGGTAAACTGCGGTAACTTCAAAATTTTCAATTTTCAGGGTTTTTTTTCATTTTCGGCTTATATTTAACTTATATTTTAAGTGCCGACATTTTTTTTGCGATTTTCATTACAAATTCCCAATTTTTTGGCAATGTAAATTGCAGTAAGTGGGGAAAATACAAGATTCGGCAGGCAAAATGCAAGCTAAGTTTAAACTAAGCTGGCAAAATGCAGTAAGTTTAAGTTAGGCGGGCAAAATGCAGTAAGTATTATTTCACCTGGCCTGTTTTAAAGGTATTGCTGATAAACGAAAAGAGATACAAGCTTCAAACTTGGTACACGAACTCCTATTACCAGGGAGGAGAGAGGGGTAAGGAGAGGCCCCAGTACCTGCGCAGTAGCGCACAAAAGAAGCCAACGCCGCATTGCATCTTGGGATGCATAATGAGTTTCGGTTTTCAAGATCGGTAATGCAGACGAATGAGGTGAAAGCATGGAGTGAAAGATCGTCTTGGTTTAATAATTGGCGGATCCAGAAATTGGTTTTGGAGGAGCTAAGACCTATTTTCAACCATTTTAATTAATGATAGCTAACTAATTATGCATTTAAATTAATTAAAATATAATAATTATCCATTAAAATCCATTTATAACACATACCCTAGTAGCATTGTTTCTCGAAATTTGCTCGATCGATCATCGATCGTTCATCGGATTCAGCGAAAACTCACCGGTGATCGCATCCGTAATCCGAAAGTGCACGAGGCGACATCGGAAATCGGTGAACGAAATTCTATCGATAAAAGTCATCGATTCGATATCGGTCAAAAGTGAAAATTCAATCAATGTACGTTTCATCGGAAAACTATGACGGATCGATATCGCAACGATAAGAAACCGAAAAATGTGGCTTTTTTTATTTTAGTACATACAAATTGCGTTAAATTATTTCGAAAACTTCATATCCGAAAACTATTATATTTAAACTGGTAATAGTTATTTTTTATTTACTTACACGCAAAATTTTTAATTACGTGCGAAGAGAAATATTTTGACTGTGTGATAACTAATTTCTTTTATTTACTTGGAAATTAATTTTTAACTTTTTGGCCATGATTAATTTTTGAAAAACTTAACTTAAAGAAAATAGATTTTTGAATAAATATTATGAACCAAACAACTTTTCAATACGTAAGTTACCAAGAGTTATTTTTAAATTTAAGATATTTCTATTAGTACTGTTAACTTAAATTAATATTTAAAAGGAAAAATCAAAATTAAAATTTCTTAATCAATAATATAAAACTTCTTTAACGATCAACCTTTTAACTTCTTTATTTAAACTGAAATATAGTGCAAGTGTCGATAGCCGTGAGGTCTAACGCACGGTTCCAGTTGCAAGGCAAGAGTGCGGAGCCCGAGGTTGGGGGTTCTGTCCCCCAGTTGAATTCGAAACGAGTTGAATTCTACCTGACTAACAGAAAAAAATAGTGTCGCCATCTCGTTTAAAACTTTTGTACTAACATGTCGTAAACTGTTCGGAATTTTATCGCAAAGTGTTCGAAATTCCATCGGCCGATGAGATTTCGATTACTACTCATCGGATTCTTATCGATTTCTTCTTGACACTTGATCGGAATCTCATCGGAAAAACTCATCCTAGGCTGCTCGATCGAGCGGACATAACCGAGCAGTTATCGAGCAATCGGGCAATTTTCAGCGAAAATCCGATATTCGAATTCTCATCGGCTCACCGGTGAACGATGAAAATTCGATTATCGGTCGATGAAAAGTTGCTACTAGGGATATTCATTGATGTGTGGGTTTTGCTCAAACACAACTGTAAAACAATATGTTTTGTCTTAATTGCAAGGTACTATGCCTTATAATATTAACGAAATGAAGCATTCAAGGATATATTTCTAGATTTTCAAGGACTGTATATTCGAACATGCAACACCTAAATTTCACGATAGTTTTTAAAATTTCATTTAGAAAACGAATAAGCTCTCTAACTTTCAAATGAACTTAATATGTGTTATAAAATAACCATTTAGTTATTAAAAAAATCCATCTAAAATCACTTGCTCTGCCTTCTTGGATTATACATAAACAATAAATCAAAAAGTAAAATAAGAACTGAGTCACATTGAAAAAGTGTTTTTAATGAAACCGAAATTAACATTTGCCTAGAAGACATTTGAAGACTTTTGTTTATATTGACGACACAATTAAAGAAAACACAACCAAGTTACCTCTGGCTCTAAGCACAAGAGTAATGTGTAAGAATATAACACATAGGTAGAATGTAAACATAATTACTATAAAATTAACAAAAAAAACCCCTTCAAAATTCTAAGGAATAAGAAAAAAAACAATTCAGTACTTCACAAGTGATATAAAAGACAGAATAAATAGCTCTTATTGATTCTTTATTTAGTTGTGATTTAAATAGTTTGCTAACTAAATGCTTTAAATAAACTTACATTTGCCAATATTAAACAAAACCTCTTTATTTTGAGAGAAGAGGTCAATTACCTTAAGAAATTCAAGGGTATAATAGTTTTAAAATTATACATTAACAATAATTAATGAGCTAAAATGGGGACTTAAGTTACGAATTTTTAAGCCCAAAAATGATGACATAAATTATACACAATTATTAATACAACAAAATAATTTTAATACACAAATTTTTTTTAAAGTTAATTTATAGTCCTTTAAACATTAAGGAGGTTTGATCACTCGCCCTCTGCCAGATGTTGGAACAGGTAATGGAAGTGCCAGGATGTCACAGTGAGTTAAAAATGGAATGCATGTTGGGATTCATGCAAATCGTTTATAAATGAAAATATTCCATATAAAGAAAAGCTGCTTTTTGATTATAGGAATACAGAAAGTGGTGTTTTTTGTGTCACTGTGTTTTGAAGGATTCCAATTGTCCCTTTTGACAGCTTTTACCCATTCTTTTCTTAAAATTTCCTCTTTTGGAAACCTAAAATTTGGTAACAAGAAAAGTTTTAGAAAACAGAAAAAAAAACTATATAGCTGTTCCTAATTTTTAACTACAAATGAATTGCTAAATGTAAACAGGGGCCAAGTCCATTGGCGAATCTTCTACTATGCTTCTTATTTTAACATTTTAGTTAAAGTAGTACCTTTTTACATTTAGCGATTCAAATGTAATTAAAATACGTAACTCAAAATGAAAAATGCCTAACTTAAATGAATTAAATAAACTAAACCATGCAATAAATCCATAATCAAGTTCAGATACGATCTAGTAGCAAAATATGGATTTTGCAATCGTGCTGGGGCGCAATCGTGCTGGGGCGCAACTAGAAATAATATCTGGGGTTTTTTAATTAATTTTTTTAAATATAATTGTTTCTACACTGTTAAACATTTTATGCTTGGTTTTAAAATGATATTGGTTCCTAGTAGCTGCAACTGCAACGGCTGTGTGGTGAAATGTTTCACCTTTTCTTCGGTGTTTGGTTGAACCATTTTTCTGGATTTGGAAACAAAAACCTGAGGAATGGTTCAACCGAATACCAAAAATATGGTTTAACGTTTCAACACACAGCCGTTGCAGCTACTAGGAACCATATTTTTGGTGAAATAAAGAGCCTAATTTTTCACTGTGCAATTAAAAATAATTTTAATTGAATTTACTTCTAAATAGAATTATTTCTAATTAAAAATATTTTTAGATGAAATTATATTTAATTAGAATTATATTTAACTTAAATTTTTTCATTAAAAATATCTTTAGTTAAAATTAATTTTTATTTTTTAATTCAATTCTCCATAGTAAATACAGATTTTTACTATTAATTTTTTTTACTAATTACTATTTATAAGCTAACATTAGTTTTTATTTTAAATAACTAAAGTTTGTATTGTTAAATCGATAACTAATGCTTTATTTTTTAAATAAAAATTAAGTGCAATAAATAGGAAAAAATCAATTAATTGCAATGTTTCACATGGAGTAACGCTCTTGTTATCATTTTTCTGCGTACTGCGAGGATATCATTGGTTGCTTCGGTTGACATCCACGCCACGACGTGTATTTCAGCGTATAAGCCACGTCCTTATTTGCTGTACAGAAATTAAACGATTAGCTTCGGAATATTAAATTTAACATTTATTTAATTTGCAAAAAAATTAAATAATAAAAACTTACTAAATACAAAACTAATTGCACAAAAATTAGTTTTTAGTAAATTAAGTGTATTCAATAACAGGTTTGGAACAAATTAGCAAAATATTTCATGAAAGTAAAAAGTTTAATTCACGCAAATTTTCGAAGATTCGATGTAGCTATCGTATAAACAATTTGTAGAAACTAACTAACAAATTAAATACGACATGTTCAAAGCTAACCAATTAAATAATTTAATATTTACAACTTCACGGAAGCTAATTCATATTTTTAATTAAAACCTAAACTAACCCACAAGATAGTCCTTAAAATGCCACCTTCACAAATATTATAAATCAGCATCTAAGAACATTGTAACGCATTATTTTTGTTTTTTAATATCATTGAAGCAATTGCAAGCAAATTTTATAAATAAGAACTCATTTATTGATTAAATATGGAAGCTAATAACTTACTCTTATAATCCAATCTCCTTATGAAATTTGATGTGTAATATATGAGAGAAAGGCGCGAAAAACTCCCGAGTTGAACTACACTTATTGTTACTTGGATTTATTATAAGCAAACTCAAAACCTTAAAAATAAAACGGTTACAAAAATATGCATCGTTAGATAGCACGTGTGGAATACGGCGCCACCCTCCAAATAAATAAAAATATAAAAAAATATTTCCGAAACTTTATTCGCGCCGAATTTTGTGATTGGCTAGTTTTCGTTAATTCTTTTCTTTAACTTTGCGTAATATTGTGACCTTGACAAATTTGTGTCTTCTGGATTATGACGTCATTAAGAATGTGAAATGTAAGTTTACATAGGGAGGACATAGGGGGAAGGAAGGGTCAAAAAAGTCAAAATTTTGCGTGACGTTATTTATATACGCCCCCTTAAATTGAGGTTTTTTATAAATTAATGTAATTAGATTATTTCATATTAATTCGCCGGTTTGCCTCGAATTAAAAGCAAGTGATGGAATGGAATCATTTAATTCCATTCCACGTTCCTAGCACAACACCGGAATCGGTGCAAATATCTAGATGCATGCGAAAAAAACAAAGGTTTTTCGAAAAAAAAACCGGCCGCTATTGCATAACTAACTTAGTATGATTGAGTGTTGTTTTTTCAAAATTGTCGTAATGTAGACACACCAATGAAACCGGAGAAATCGTCTGTTGTTGTAAGCCTGATGCCATTCGCTGTAAACATAAAACAGTTCTCTATAAGAAAAATAACAAAACTTCACAGACATTCTTGTGTGTGAAAATTCCCAAATTACAACTGAAACCAACAATAACGCACACAGAAAGTTCAATAAAATAGAATATGTCTCTGCTTTTAAGTTTTTAACAAGTAACTTGGATGGGAATCCGGCGTACACAAACCAAAACATAACTAAATATCACGTGACTCCGAATGCCCAATTGTGTTCGGCGGGCTCTGTGGATAGGTGTGCAGAATGTGTTCTGAACAAATCGTTCTGTTCTGTCAGCGCAGAAAAGTTTCTGTTGCCGCCGCCATTTTGTTCGTGTAGAAGGGTAGTAGAGAAATTTGTTGTTATTATTGTGTATTGGATTGTGGCTTGATGATTTGTTTAGTAGCTTCAAACGTGAAATGTGGAGGTGGTTATTTTGTGAAGTGAGTGCGTACGAAGCTATAAGTATGGTTGACCCTTAGCATCCTATGTTGTGAACTTGCGTAAGTGATGGAGATCTTACGAAATTCTGTCCGAATTTGTATTTACTCAACTTGAGGGTGCATGTAACTCGAAAGTTAGCATCGCGATGCCTTGTGTGCCTTTATCATGGATTTTTACAACGAACACCACTGGCACCCATCGGGGCAAAGCGCGTGGCTAACATTTAACTACTTAAATAGTTAAAAATAAACAATCTTGTAAATTTGCCATTTGTCAATTTACGAACTTGGTGCGCTATAAGTTAGGCTTAGTCAACATGGCTGACCACTTAGTGGATGGACCACCGAATAAACGGCCGAAATTGACGGAAAATACCCTGTCCGATAGCAATACAGGTAAAGTAAAAGCAAGAAGCTACTCTATAAATCGGGGCTTTTTTTCTTTTCATTCACACCAAAAATGACTGGTTTCGGGATAGATTGGGATCGCTTTAGAGTGTTTGTTTACATCTCTCTGGTCATTTTGGTGGGAAAACTTTTTTGTATTAGTGATAGAAACCGCATCTAACTCTTAAAATAAAACTCTTAACTCTTAGAGATTGCATGCAAATTTAATGCTTTATTTTTAATGTATTCATTCTACTTTATTTGTTAATTTTTTATTATATTTTTTTTATAGTGTCGTTTTCTTTCTGCTTATGATTTTTAAAACCGACAGTCTAGCAATCCTTATAGTATTTGTTATGTGTATGATATAATGGGTAATGGTATTCTGAGCCTTTTTTGTGCTTTATTTTCGAATTATAATGAATATATGTGGTCATTTTTTAATGACGCTAAACAAGTCAATCAAATTAGGTAAATCATTACTGTATTTCTTTAATCCTTTTGCATTCAAATGTTTTCTATGGTTATTGTTGACATATTGACATTTTTTTTTTTTACATAAGCATTGACTAAATAATACTTTTAGTTAATTATTTCATTTATTATTTCAAGATATGTATATTTATATGAATATTGGTTTATGCGTAACTATACAAGAATAACTGTGATGATTAATTTTTGACATGTCATATATCTATGATGTCATGCATACATGCTAATAATATGACAATCATATTCATTATTTTTCTTCTTATTGATATTTTATCGGTTGTGTAGATGCATAATCCCCTAGAAAAAAAAGCACATCAGTTTAACATTCTAGTTTTAGATTTCACTGTTATATAGTACAATGCCCCTTGCTACATATCTTGTCTTGTTGTATCCAGGGTTCCCACTGATCCTTGAAAGTGATTAAGAACTCCTTTATTTTGAATCTCGATTTCAAGGACCCATTAATACTCGACTTGATTTTGACCAACAATTTTGAAAAGTCCTTGATTTTGTTCGTCCGCGACATTCGAATTTCGACAAGTAATTCCTAAAACTTGGCGTCAATCAATGATTTTTTTAATTATCATCTAATATTGCATCGCTTATAACTGTGATTTCAATTAAGTCCTAAACAAGTCCTCAAATTTTTAAATAATGTAAATGATTTTTGATAATGATAAATATACACTGAATTAAGAGAATTTAGTTATTGTGAATCTGAGTTATTTTATGAATTTTGTCTTACTGGAAGAAATGACACATTATGACTAAAGGTCCTTGAAATTTTTTTTATGGGCCTTGAAAAGTCCTTAAAAACCCCTTGAGTTTTATTTTGAAATAAGAGTAGGAACCCAGTGTATCATATTTGAGATAAATCGCACCTTAAGGCATCTTTCCTAAATTTCTTCCTTTCTTTCAATATTTTCTGTGAATCGTTAAATAATTGTAATACAGTATAACGAGGTTATAGCTTCATTTAAGGGGGCGATACACGTAACCGCTTGAATTTTGATCGTATTCCAGAGACGTTATTCAAAGGGAAGGAATACATGAATCTTTTTAAAATTCAGTATTATTATACATTAAAATTCAAAAATCGGATTTTATTTGTTTTAGTTTTATCAAAATGGCCGTCGTAGTAACTCGTCTCCTGAGACCCTTACGGATAACAGTATCAATCGGCGGTATTTCTAGCTTCTCCAATCTCCTACAGTGATCTGAAATAAAAATTTTTGATTTGAAAGTGTTTATAAAACACATCTTCTCCTTTTTTCAAAGGATTATGGGTAAACTAGAAGCTAATACTATAGAAAAGATGTATACCAAATTTCATAAGGATATATTGCGAACTTTTTTAGTTATCTTGTACGCCAATTTAAAAAAAGTGGTTTTGAGATAAACATGTTTAAAGTTTTGACACGGATACTGTATGATTGCAGTGGCTTACCAACAATGAGTTTTTAATCGATAAATAATGTGAATTTCATTCTAAATATTTACAGACACATTTTTGAGATGTTATTGTAACTATTTATGAAATAAAAAAAATCGATTTTTACTTGTATCGCCCCCCCCCCCTCCTCTAAGGGACGTGATGAAGATATTGAAACGAGATTAATGTTATAAACAGGGTTTGAATATAACACCGTACGCGGAAAAAAGAGCTATCGGACAAAATTGACTTTTTGAGTTAACACTACTATAGGATGCAAAATTTCGATATCTATCGATTATTGCAATCGGCATAGCGATCCGAGCCTTAGTTCGTCTGCAATTAATAGATAGGTATTTTTTCCGTGTTCGTTTTTGGATAAAAATGAGCAGGAAAGAAAGACTTATCGCACCTGGCGATTTTTCCCTATGTGTTTGCAGCTGCTTCAGCAATGAAGTTAAGTTTGAAGTGCTTAAATGGAAAGGTTGAAGTCGGTAATTTATTTGTTTCTTTATTTGAAATACTCATTTAAAAAAAAACACATTTCAAAAGCTCTATTTTGTGGTATTTAGCACAATAAATATATACAAAAAACATTCATGTAATATATATAGATTGCAAAATGATATGTCAATATGTATATATTTTTTTTCCCAATTAATATTTTACCAAACAATAAATAGTTTTAAATCGTTTTCAACATCGGTATTTTACTATAAATCTAAACTCAATTCTACAACTTGACAGTTTGCAATATAAAGTCAATGAATTCAACTTCCTTAAGGTATGAGGTATCCCTACAACTTTTTTTTTAAATTTAGGACCTTTTTATATTTTCATGAGTTTTAAAATGATTTTAAAATTTTAATAATGCTTCAAAATTAATTTTTTTAATTTTAAACATGATATATAGTAAAAATTTAGATTGAAAGGTTTTTGTAGAAAAATGTGGATATCACTTCTTATATCTCGTAAGTCCTGATTTTGTAAAAATGATTCAATTCATATCACCTATTTTTTTATAAAGAAAAATTATTTATGATTTCAATAATTGAATATATTAAATTATAAAAATAAACATGACTTAAAAATAATATCGTAATTACATGATAAAAGATAAACCTTAAATTGCATAAACTTCATTAAATTGGTAAACAAGCTTTTTGTTTAATTAAAAAAAATATTATTAAAAAAAATTATATTGTTGATAAATATATTATTAGATTATAAAAAAGCATTAAGTAAATGAGTATTCTTCATAGGTATGTTTCTTTAATATTTAGAATGAATTTAGCAGCAAATTTTCAGGACCGTTCTTTAGAAGAGCCGTTTAAAGTTTTGTTAAAAATTCAAATTATCACAAAATTTCCAAATAAACCTAGATCAAAAATATTTGGCATGGATACCCGTTTTATGAGTATCAAAAAGATATACATAGTCATTTTTTACTTTAAATTTGCCTTTGCTGAGATATTTTCAGATAGGTCATTTGCGTACAAAATCGTTTAAATTTGTACGCGAAAGAAAGACCTATCTGAAAATCTCGGAAAATGCAAATTTAAATTAAAAAAATGACCACATATACTTTTTGGCACTCATAAAACGGATATCCATGCAAAATATTTTTGATCTATGTCCATTTGGAATGATTTTGTGGTTTTGGAACGATTTTTTAATTTTTACTAAAACTTACAGCTCTCCTGAAGAATGGTCTTTATCGCGATAGGTCTCAATTTCAAAGTACGGTGAGATATTAGTTAATCATGTAAGATACATATGATGTATTCATATTATTGATTAAAGTTATAAGATGACTATTGAATGAATTTTAAATCTAATGGTAGTAGGGATGCACCGAATACCAAATTTGGCCGAATAACGAATATTCGGCCTACCAAACCAATTTTTACTTTTTGTCGGATCTAAGTAAGTTGTATTTATTATTCATCAATTTCAATTAAACATAAACATAGTACACAATCACACAATAATTTTAATACAATATAGCTATTAATTTTTTAATTGAAGCAACACAGAATAAAGTAGTACTACTCGTTTGTTATTAAAACAAGCCTTTTAGAAAGAGTGTAAATTGGTAAAATCGCAACACAAAAACGAAAACGGAAGTATGAAAACAAAAACAGAAGTAGGTGGATCCGGTGTAGAATGAAAATCAGAAAAAAATAATAAAACCATGGCTTACAATATAATTATACAATTAAAAGTATTTTTTTATCTTTTAGTGAAAATTATAATTGTGATATATATATAGTAATTATTGTTTTTTTTAAAGCCCACTCATTGTAACTGTTAACTTAAAGAGACATGTTTATTTAATATAACTTGAGTAAAGCTTGATTTAACATTATAAAGAACTAAAACTTAAGAATTTGAGTCTATTATAAAAGAAAACAAGTCCTGTTTGGGAATTTTTCGACGTTTTATAACATGACAACTTGAAGAAATTTGGAAAAGCTATTCGGCCAAACCGAATATTCGGCTAAAGCGGCTGAATACCGAATAGTAACCGAATATTCGGTGCATCCCTAATTAATAGTATAATTTTTTCTCCAGTCCATAATTTTTTTTGGCGGGAAATAAATTTCAAATTCAGCAATTTTTGCAATCCTTTGGCAAATAAAGTTTTGATGGTGATAAGTCATTTCTTAAAAAAAAAAAAATTTCTTTAAAAAGGCATTTTGGATATCATATTAATGCATATTGAGTACATACTCATAATGCGTTATGAGTATGACTGAGGAGTTAATTAAAAATTGGCATTATTAGCAAGATATTATGACATAAGAGTCAGTTGTCATAACAGAGGTTTTCTATTTTCTTATTGTGGTAACTGCAGAATACATTTCATTTTGAAGGCTTTATAGATGTAAGTTCTATTCTAATGTCTTCTTGGAGGAGTTGATCAATTAGTAAAATTAAAACTGGATATAACCTATTTTTCATTTCAATATTTGGTATTTTTCCGTTAACTAGCAATCGACCGATGGGCCTAAGCCGATTGTTAATTGATTGTTTAAAAATAAAATCGGCCGATGGGCTGATTATATTTTCTTTCCATTGATGGAAATATAATCAAAGAAAGAAAATATAATATTCACAAAATTCGGTTATCTCATGCAAAAACAACAAAAAATATGAATAATATATTTTTAATTATAAATATATTTATATTTATAATTAAAATATAATATATTTTTAATTTAGCATTTGTGCGTTAGTTTATTTGGTAATTAGAGAGTTCAGAAGACATAGTTAGTGGGTCATGAAATCATAACATTGTGAACCGTTGTCATCTTTCAAACTTCTAAGTAACAAAATATTTAAAGGTTTGATTGACCGAAATATCTTCGGAACTAGAAAAAAAGACCCTACTACGCGATCACGCCGTGAATTAAAGAAGAGGCATCAAGGTTTAGTTGGCCAATCCTTCCTGAACTATAAAGATATCGGACACCACAGCAATTTCATCGCAAATAATCAAAAATGACAAGGTTTTGAGGTTTAGTTGACCATTCTTAACAAGCTAAAACTAAAAGTAATGAATACTGTGATTTTTCCTGAATAAATTACGAATAATCAAGGATTGATTGATCGATCCGTTTATAACTAAAACTAATAACGGACACCACAGGGATTTTGCAGCAAATAACCAAAAATTAAGAGGTGTTGAAGTTCGGTTGACAAATTCGTCATTAGCTATAACTATAAATGTAACAAGACGCTTCTACTGCGACTTTCGCCGCGATCATCAAGCATTGTTATTGTTAACTATTCCAATACTTTTTATGAAAAATTTTGATGTTATATTTTAATGATGAACAAAAACCTTAATATTTTTTGCTGGCATGAATATTGGAATATATTTTAAGCGGCTGTTTAACATCATTTTATAAAATTGCATATTATTGGCCCTGGCCCTTATGAAATGGCAAATATGGATTTTTTAGTTAAGTCACTTTTTCGATTGAGAGAATGTTAGCATTGATTATATACTAGACTGTTCCAAAACCCAATTTGCAATATTTGTGATGCATACCAGCAAATAATGTGAAAAATGATAAATATATGCTGAAATTTTATTCTTGTTTTGAAAATTTATAAAAAATTGGCTATATTTTGAAGATCTGTTTCAGTTCTTCTCTATCCAGTTAAATTCATAAATTATTAGATGAAAGAGCCTAGATGAACTATAAACTAACTGGATAGATATAGGTATCTCAAGGCTTTACTTGTATAGACCTATAAAATTGCAACTAATTATGAGATCAAGTATCCAAGTATGATGGAATTGGCTAAGTTTAAGATATGGTTGTCAAAGTTTGGGTAGTCAGGAGCATTCATTAACTGATCATAATTTTTTTTAACTTATGGTATTGTTATTTTGATCTTAAGTTTTGTAACATTCGAAAGTTGAGTTGAAATTGTTTAGTTTTGTATATATTACGATGTCTCTTTGTCAGTCCAGGATTTGTCATATTTGAATAGTATTCCACTCTCCAAACAATCCACATAAAAAAAATCAATGCTAGTGAGCTGGCTGTTAAAATATGATTTAATTAAAAAAAATTGGTGCTCTTTTTGACCTATTGTCACAATATGGCAGGGTATGCATAGTGAAAATTGAAATTATTTAAGGTAGAACTTTGGAACAGTCTATTATATCTTTTAAAAATTATATTTTTGCAATCCTCTAATGTATGCTGTATCCATTTATTCAGATACATTTATATTTTCAGTTCGTGATGTCTTCTAAAATTTCTGCGGTTATACAATTTTGGGTCGCATGTTCCAAGGAATAGTAGACTTTCCAAGATTTATACCAACAAAGCAGCTTTTTTGTAACCCCATCATAAAGGGGACTCATCTGATTATGCTAGCCGTTCCTGTTTCACCATTACATTGCATTTAAGAGAAGTGTGATGAGATAAATGTGTATAACTATTAGGCTGCAGTAGAATTGTGACAGTAGGATGTAATTGCTACATTAGATATTTTTCTTTTGTCAGCTTATATCTGTAAGCATAAGTTTAACTAATTGAAAACCAATTCATTGTTTCATGCTTGTGAGCTTAAGGAAGCCTTAGTGGCTAAATCTGTTTTGGCCAAAATCTTAAGAACAGAAATCAGATGCATCCTAATTAGCTTCTTAGCCCTTTGAGTCAGGATAAGAGAAGTAGCAATTTTGTGTAATTTTGTTATAAACGTATTAGTTATACATTAAAAAAAAAATCTTAGATAATTCCTATTGGTCGACAATTCTTGATGTTTTGTAAAGCTTTCTGTCATATCAAATTTATGTATTTTGCAGTTATTGCCCTTCTTAACTGCTATGCTGCCTATTAATACATGATAAGTTGTCAAAACAACTTTTAATAGAGCTAATCTAGCACAACCTACAATGCGCTAGTGGGAATGGTCTTACATTGGCAACTCGCTCCAAAACTATAGTTTTCGAGAAAATATTCTTTCAGCATAGGCCTTCTGCTCTTGAATTGTGATAATCCTGCTAGATCTTAATTGTGGTTCCGAGTTTTTGTTCTTCAAGCTGTCGGCTTCTGGATGCCCCAAACAACTTAATTGAAAATTGGGACAGTATACCAGGATTAATTGAATGTCTTTGAGCATTGAGTTTGGGCAACTTCAAATATGGCTAGTTGAAACTCAAGTGAAATTGCGTAATTAAATCATAATACTAAAAAATACTTTGTCACTTGATTGTGGTTCAAAGTTGCAAGGCCCATCGCTAATAACCCTCATATAGCTATAGTGCACTCTTAACTCAACCAAAGCTAACAAATACGACTATAATGAAAGGTAATATAATGTAATTAAATGACAATCCTTGTTGTTAAACCTATATCCATGCACAAACTAAATACCAGTCACAATTTAAAAATAATTTAATGAAGGACAGCATTTAAAAGAGCCTAAATGCTAAAGGGTTTTGCAAGTGCTGTTTTTATTAGTATTGGTGCACTAAGTAGTTACTGTGGAGTCAAATAATGTTGTGGTGCTGGGATAAGTGTGGTAAATTAAATCTCTGTATGCTGCTATCTATAGTCTTATATAGGATAACAATGCAAGCTTCGAATTGCTTTCTTACCCCTCGTGTGGTTTTATAGGAAACAGCGCGAAAGGCGGTCTTTTTGTTTTTCTTCACTCGGGTTTAGAAATCATTTGCTATTAACCTCACAGGAGAGTCTCAAACAAGGTATGTTTAGAATAGCGATGCTCACACAGTTTTCCCGAAAACCACACAAGGGGTAGGGACGAAAGTTCTTTTCAAGGGTGTGTTGTAATCGTAAGGAGACCATAGCGAATGATATTATACAATTTCCAATGTCAATTACTTCCCTGAGACCGTACTAATCTTATTATTCTCATCAATGTGCAGTCACTTGTACCACTTGGCTATCTAGGCTCCTCATTTAAAAATTGTGTTGGCCTTTTGGTCATCAAAAGAGTTCTAAAGCTCAATCGTAATACACTGTCTTAACTTCTGGCCTTGGACAGACAGCAGTGCCATCTAATGAGGAAGCAGTTCACTAGAATGCAAATAACTCTTGGCTGTAATAATTATTTATTACACTTTTGAAATCCGCTAAATGTCGCTAATCAAGTAGCACGTTGCACTAGCAATAGACCTAAATTTCAAAAAGAATTAAGTTTTTTTGGCTTACTTTGTGTCTTGAAATTTGAGTTGGAAGGATGTAATAGTACATTGATTAGGACGAATACATAAAAACCAAACTGTAAACAAGTAAGACATAAGGATGAAAACTATGTTAAGGTTCCCACGCCTCCTGGAAATGAGCTTAGATTCTCTGAAAAAAATAGCTAACGATCTTAATTTGAATAAACGATTCTAATATTTAAATGAATGCTAGTATACTGCACCACATTAGTTTGTTCTGCATACTTATAACAAATAACTTAAAATATATGAGCAGTGACAGTTAAAAATTAAACTTGAGGAAAAAAACAATTATCCTTTTATTTAAGTTAATTAAAAATTATCCTTAATTAAGAATGAATTTGTGTCTTATAACGTTTTGCTTAAATTGATCAAATCTTGTGCTATCTTTGTCGCTAATAGTTAGAAAGCTGCTTATTTAACAAAATCTGCAAAAATGGTAAACTTAGAGACCAGAAATAAAATGCCAGTTTATACTTAAATTATGAAGGTTATTGTCGCCAATACCCCTTGTGTAGCTCTAGTGCGACATAATTCAAATAAACCTAACCTATGAAGGTTATTACCTTTCTTAATTACAAGAAAGCAATTCTTGAAAGATTAATGTAGAATCGTACATATGTGTAAATTGTTACAAGCTATTAATTATGTTTTTGTTTTCATTATTTATTGACTGTTTCTGAAAAGACAAAAAAATTATAAATTGTTGTACAAAAATGATATTTGCATCTTTTGTTGAAGTATAAGTAGGTATAGTCTACACTTGTTCATCGGAAGGCTTTCTCAGCACACCAAAGAGTTAATGGTCTGAAAAAGAAGCTATTATTGTATATTCACTATTCAGACCTATCACTCTGGATTTAACCCGGCAATATCTGATTTTTAACCATCCTTTAGAAACTGGTGTGTGGGGGGGGGGGCAAGCAAGAGTAATTTCCCTTTAAAAAAATCTGGCAACTGGTACATTTGTCCTTTAAATATGAAAGTGTTCCAAAATTCAGTTTTGCCAGATTAAATCCTTAGAGTTGGCAGGTCTAGATTATTATTAACATGGCAAAACATGTGCATATTACATGTGTATCATTTTAAAGCAATATTCGACACTATATTCTACATTAATCTTCACTAAATGATTTATTTGTTTTCAAGGACAATTGTTTATTTATCTGTTGTCTTTTAGATGCAGAGAGAATAAAAGATCCATTCACCAGGTATAAAAAATCTTAGCAGCAAAATATAGCAATCTAATTAAGAAAATATACCATCTTGTTAATCATTTTTAATTGTTGAATCTTTAAGACAGATAATTATTAACAGATGGCAAGACTATTGTTAAACTTCATCAATTAGAAATTAAATAGCATGATCATATTTCTCCAAATTTGCTTTAGGTTATTACAGTAAAACCTTGATAGGGTGACCTTTTTTCAGGAGCAAGTACTTATGGCCATTTATGACAAATTTCAAACATAAAACTAAAATAGGTGAAAACATACATACTACATCTATTGCCAATTAATTGAGCATAATTCATATAAATTTACACATATGTTATTAAATGCAGCATTTTTATTGTTCTTAAGGAATTTTTTTTTAACTATTGCACTTTTTTTCTTATTTAAATAATCAATAAACTTAAAAATAACAAGTCACCAGGATATGATCTCATTTCTGCAGAGCTGCTTAAAAATGGATGCCCTCAACTATATTAGCACCTCTATAAGTTAATTGTAAATATTTGGAACTCTGAAAAGTTACCTTTGGAGTGGAACATTAGTATTTTGTGCCCTATCCATAAGAAAGGAGACCCAATAACAGTGGCGGATCTAGCCGCGCCCCCCCCCCCCCTCAAGTTCTGTTGACTGTTTTTTTTATATTATTAAGAACAAAATTAAGACAATTTAAATTTATCTTCTTTTTCAACCAAATTTTTTGATAAAGCGTTCGAGCAAATAACTATTTTTACAGTTTATAGAAAGAGTATTCAACTGTTGGTGCCGATTTATTTTTCATTTGTTTTGTCTTTTTTTTTTATGAGTTCCCAAATCTTTGAAGGTCACAATAAAATGAAGAAAAGGAATAACAAAAAATAGTCAATCGTAAAATTCCGCACGATTAAGATTTGAGAAATAATTTTTATTTATTTGGGTTGGCGCCGATTATATTCCACACTTGCTATCTAACGATGAATATTTTGTGAACGTTTAAGGGTTTTAGTTAGCTTACATTACCCAAGTAAAAATAAGTGTACCTCAATTCGGAAGTTTTTGCGCTTTTTCTCTATTATCAAATTTCATAAGAGCAAGATTAGAAAATAAGAGTAAGTTATAAGCTTCTATATTTAATCAATAAGTTTTTTTTTTTTTTGAAATTGCCTCAATGATATAAAAAAATATACGTTAAAATTTTTGAAATTGCTGACTTATAATATTTGTGAAGGTGGCATTTTAAAAACTCATGTGGGTTAGGTTAGTTTGAATTATCGTCGCACTAAAGCCGGGGGTCCCGCTTTAGGTTGACCACCTAACCGAGACATATGCCTAGCACCCCGGTGTACTTGACATATGCCTAGCAGGTCACGAAGGCTGAATTGGGCACGGCTGGCCTTGGCCCGCTAATGGGCTGTTGCGTCGAGGAGTTTAAATTTTTAGTTTAGTTTAATTGGTTAGTTTCTAACAAATTACTACGTGATTTTCAAGATATACAGTCATTGTTTGCCTTGTTTATAAGTTAGCTACTTCGCATCTTCAAAAAAAAATTGAATTAACTTTTTATTTATTATTTCCATGAAATACTTCGCTAATACCTGTTTCAAACCTGTTGTTGTATACACTAATTTCTTAAAAACTAATTTTTGTGCAGTTAGTTTTGTATTTAGTATACTAAGTTAGTTAAATTTTCAATAAAAACATGCGATAACAAATTGATTTTTCTTATTTATTTTACTTAAATTTTATTTAAGAATGCATTATTTATCTATTTAGCAATGCAAACATTAGTATGTTAGGTTAGATTAGTTTGAATTATCGTCGCACTAGAGTTGCCCGAGGGCTATTGGCGACGGGCATCGTAATTTAGAACGACAATCAAATGACGAGCCAACACCTGAGTAGGCACCCAACGAAACCGTTAAGGGTGACATCGTACGCAGCGTCGGGACTTTGAAAAATATTTAACATGTACTCCCTCTACATGGGGTATTATTCGTCGGACATTTTTGGCTGCACGGCCGTTTTATAGGTCGGAGTTATTTTGACGATGCCCGGACCCGAACGTGGGACCTTCCTCGTGCGAGGCGAACACATTAATCGACTAAGCTCCCCAGCCCAAAACAAACAGTATCATGTAAAATAAGTAGTAATGTAAGTTCATAAATAGTAATTAGTAAAAATATGTTTTTACCATGAAAAATTAAATGAAAAAATAATTTCAATTAAAAATAATTTAAATTAAAATATTTTTAATTAGAAATAATTCTAATAAAAAATGATTAAATTTAAAACTAATTTTGATTAAAAATAATTTTACATGAAAATATAACAAATCTGCCCCCCCCCCCCAGAATTTTTCTAGTTGCGCCCTAGATTCAATGCGCCCCCCCCCCCCCCTCAGAAAAATCCTAGATCCGCCACTCTGCAATAGTATATTCCAACTATAGAGGCATCAGCCTTTTATGCACATGCTATAATAAAATCCTTTCTAATATTCTATTTGTGAGACTAAAACCATTTATTGATTCAGAAATCGGTAGTTATCAATATGGGTTTAGAAGTGGAAAATCCACTGCCGACCAAATTTTCTGTACGTCAAATTATTGAAAAATCAATGGAATATGTGTGTGTGTGGTATTGACCCTCATCACCTGTTTATAGACTTCAAGTCAGCATTTGATAGTGAAAGCAGAAGGCATCTAATGGATGCAATGTATGAATTTAAAATTCCGAGCACGTTAATAAGATGTGTAATGTGTACTATGAGTGACACCGAATGTAAAATAAAATGCAAGGGTGCCCTTTCTGAAAGTTTGTTAATAAGGGTGTTCGGCAGGGTGACTCATTGTCATGCCTTTTTAATATAGCAATGGAAAAGGCTATCCGTGATGTAAATATAAACACAAGGGGTACTATCTTTCATAAATCAGTTAAGCTTTTGGCTTATGCTGATGATATTGATATTGTTGTAAGGAGCGTCCCAGCCTTGAGAGAAGCTTTTTTTTTGTCTTTGGAGGTAGCTGCAAATCAAATGGGACTGGCAATTAATGACTTCAAAACCAAATATATGCCTTAAAAAAACACCAAATGACACGCTCAATCATTTGGAAATCGGCTGTCATATATTTGAAACTGTTAGCAGTTTTACTTACCTAGGATCTTATGTTAACAACAAGAATGACATTGTTTCTGAAGTCCAGAATCGCATATCACTGGCCAATAAGTCATTCTTTGGACTTCGCTCCATCTTGAAATCTTATTTCCTCTCCAGAAAAACTAAGTTATTAGTTTATAAAACTCTCATCAGGCCGGTCCTAATACATGGTTCAGAAACTTGGCCTCTAACTAAAAATGGAGAGTGCAGAATCGCAATATTTGAGAGAAGGGTTCTGAGAAGCATTCTTGGTGCCGTCAGAGAGAATGGCGCTTGGCGAAGACGTACTAACTCTGAGATTTATAGATTGTTTAAAGAGCCTGATGTCATTAAAACTATCAAAATAAATAGGATGAACTGGGCTGCGTATATAATACGCATGAAAATGAAAACCCAGTCAAAAAGGTATTTTCTGCCAAACCTCTCACAACACGAAGACGAGGTATAGACTAAAACTAAGATGGATTGACTCTGTGGAGTCGGATTTTAAAGTTCTAAAAGTAAAACAAGTAGGTATGTAACAGAATCTATCACTTAACCCGCTTCCACACAACAGTTGTGTTTAACAGGTAAAAAGGCACAGCATTGATATTCTATATTAAACATTTACATGCTAAATTTGGCTAGTTTCATTTATTTTATTTCAAAAATTCAATAATTATTACTTATCGTTTGCAAAAATTAATTTATATTTCAAAGAATAAATATGTAATATTTCTCGCTTTTAAATAGAATTAAAATATTTCATATCAACGTACAAAGAATCTCCTAGTGAAATATATTTGACGTCATTTCAAACTGATCGATGTTGCAAAAATAAATTTAATTTATTGTCTAAAAGAATTAAAGTTTCTCGAGCGATTGTTGCGATGACAATGGTGATTTAATTCTAATAAAAATGGCTTCTTATGCTTTTTAAATGAGCATTCAATTTTGAGTTTTTTTTAAAAATAATTGAAGTACTTCGAATTCTTTTCTGAAATTTTCAATGTATTCAATTTCGATGCGCTGAATTTTTTTGACGTATCACACTTGTCCGTAGCATTTGTAGTTTGGGCTACGAAAGTGGGTGACGTACAGACAGACGGACTGAACGATTATAATACCTTCCACTTTTTACGTTATAAACATAGTGTGGAAGCTAAAACTGGCAGACCCAGGCCAAGAGTAGGTTGTCCTGGAGGAGTCTTCAACAGAAGGCCTTGGCTCACCCTAAGCTGTCGTGCCAAATATGATGATGCACTTTTTTATTTAATTTTCCTAAGAATTTTTAAATGCATTATTTTTCAAAGTAGTGGCAAAATATAAATTAATTGCATCAAAATATATATCAATTACGACCAAACGCAGGAAGCATGAAAAATTTGACATGGGTTTCTTGTGCTTGACTCTTTCTTGAGTTCCATGTATTTGTCCGAACTCTGTTCAGCCATTGTTTGTCCCCTTTCCACTCTTAGAGGGGATTTTTTATTGTGCAAAAAAGTAAACAGGATTTGCTCGCTCCAACAAGTTAAGATTTTGAAGCACATATTTGGTTACACTATTAAGGAACTGCTTGCTTTCCGGTTGTTAAAAAGTTATGTTCAACACTTCCTGTTCTAATATAATTAGGACTTTTCAAAGTCAGTCTTTATTACAAAAGGGTTGCTATATGTAAAGGAGTCCCTTTATCAAGGTTCTACTGTAATATTTTCACACTTGCTGAAGAAAACGCTTCCACAACAAGCATCTTTCACAGAAGTTAGAATTCCTAAACTTATGCATTAGGTCTATGAGACCTTCTTAAAAAAATTTCTTGCATGTGCTTCATAAAAATTTTGGTTGTTGAGTAACTAAGATAATAGGAGGCTTTGGATTTCCAACCAACTCTTCTCTCTCCATGCTTTTCCTCCCAACAAGTACAATTGTGATTCACAAACGCTAGAATACTTAAGTGTCCATGAGATGAAAGAAAAATTATGGATCTCGAAAACATGTTTTCAATGTCCAACTAACAGTATACAGACAGAACTTATAATTGGAAGTACAAGTACATTCTTTAGCAACAAGGTGTTGACACATCAACTTGATGGGAGACTGCTGATGCCATCGGAGAAGCTGAATTCACTGGAAAATTAAATCTGGGGTTTCCGGATTCCTGCTATGTGTCTTCCTCTTCATTTGACAAGAATTCTAAATTGCAAGGTGTAGCCAATTAATGCTCTCGCAAGCATTCGATTCCATGGAAATTGAGTGTATTCTGCTTTTTTCCCAAGTTCTAAAATATATGCACTGTTAAAACTGAAGGTGACACTTGGCACCCCCAGGGCAGAATCTTGGTGTTCTGTCAGCGGGATGCTTAGGGGCGCCATTGGCGATTCACAAGCCAAGATTCATCGACCCAAGGTGATTAAAGCCTTGGGGGGGGGGGACCGCCTTTTCACCCCAGGGTGGAAGATGGCCTCCATTTGTCACCTTCAGCTTTAACGGTGCATATTTATTCAAATTGCTGGTTTGGCCAGGGTACTTCAACTTGAAACGAAGAGAAAAAGCTGTAGTGTAACAGAATTTAATAACTTTCAAAGTTACACACTGACACATTCACAAAAATTCAACAAAAATCAGAACACAAAATTAATGGACGGAGGGTTAGCATAGCATGTCTAACCCATTTCGACTCTTGGCTATGACTGACTTAATTTTACATTTACATGAAACACTGCCGTTCATAGATGGGGTTGGTAGTTCAATGAGAGTTCAATACGAGGGAGAGTTCACATTTGCGAAGAATCGCATTTTCAGTTTAGTTCATTTTTTATGAAAAATTGAGACACTATGAAATTTGTTCATTTCTTTTTCTAACTCAGTGTCCGAAGTTACAAGGAATTAATCATCAACGTTCAGATTTTATAAAATTCAAAAACTTTTAATTCTAAAAATAGTATTTGCAAATCCCAATCTGAACCATACTTTTACTGTAAATACATTGCATTTATTTAAAAAAAAACGCTTACTCGCAATTTTACACTGTTGCAGAGAAAAGTTGGGTGATATTTGCCGAGCCCACATGAGATTCAGCTCTACCTTCCCCTAAAAACACCTATTTACGTATGGCTAGCATTATTTATGGACTTTCCCTTAAGGGTTCAGAAGTTTAGAAATGAGGTTTTACCAGTTTATGCTCGCTCATAAGCTAATTCGAAATTTTTCTGTACATATGATTTTCTCTGAAAGTCAAAAAACAAAAATATATTCAATGCTAAATTTCGAATAGAAATCATATTGCAGAATTGTATGTTGCATAAAGGTGAACTATTTGTGCAGCATACCAATATTGGAACCAATCTCTTTCCCATATGTATAATCCGATTTATTTTAGGCAATATGATGCCCTTTTTCTAAATAACCAATTGTTTCAACTTATTCATATCTAGTGGAACAGGTGCATTAGTGGGCCTTCAAGCGTAATTTACTAATGTGTCACTATTATGGCCTATTTTACAAGGATAAGGCTCCTCGCTTTTAAAATTAAGTAACTGCTTTATACAATTTCTAAATTAAATTATTAACTTTTTTGATCCGTTTTTTTCTATAAAATACTGAGTTGAATTGTTGAAAGTGTTCTCATGCTTAATTGGGACTTAAAAATAACATCACACCTGCCATGTTATATCACGATTTTTTATATATATATGAATATGATTTGAGCTGCTAAATAGTTAGCAAAAATCACAAAAAAATGCATTTATTCTTATGACATGACCGCAGCACACAAGTTTGGCTTAAATTCAAACCAAACTGAATATGTACTACAGTAGCCAACGTACGTTCTATCAATTAATTAAACGCCCGATAGACTGATATTTTCTTTCCACCGGTAATTGCCGATGGTTACTAAAAAAAATCGGTTTTCATGTGAAATCAACCAAGAAATACGATTTAACCGCGTCTCTGTTATATATAATATAATATTTGGACATTAGTTCATTTAGTAAAAGGGTATTTGATATTTTTATCATCGTAAATTAAGCGTATGTACAAAATAGTATTTACAAAATTTTGTCAAAAAACGTAAAAACTGAATTTTAAAATTCGGTTGAAAAATTAAGCGTTAAAACACTTTCTAGCTGTCACGTGCTATCTGACGTCACTAGTAAGTCAACCAAATCGTTGTGTTTGTGATCACATGACGTACCGATGAAAAATGCCCTTTTAAAATTATTTAAAGATTGTTTCGCAAGAAAAAATTCGTTTGTTACTTTCAGTTTAAGAGGGATTGTCAGTCCTATAGAGCTAATGCATTAGTTTTGGAATCGCAACTTCCGCAGAAGTATGGGGTTGTTTCACGGAGGATCTGGGATAGCTCCGCGGTCTTGTTTTCCTGTCTCTCGAAGTGTTTTGTTCAAATCAATGATCTCAATGGTTTTGTTTTGGTTAAGTTGGTTGGTAGGCCTATATTCAGGTTAGCGTGCTTGGTCAGCACACAAACCTAATTATCTCTACCAACCAACCAAAACAAAAGTAATTCAAGAGAGATAGGAAAACAAGACCGCGGAGCTATTGCCAGATCCTCCGTGAAACAACCCCATTGCTTTGTCATGTTAGCCCTTTTTCCACAGGTATGGGAATCAACATAACATCGAAAAGAGTGATTTCAAACTAATGCATTAGCTTTATGGGATTGACAGTCCCTATTAAACTAAATTAAAATAATATTGGAAGAGGGTCCCGCGCTTAACTCCGGCCCATCCTATAGACGGATATTTGTTGGCAAAAAATGGACTTAATTACGGTGTTCTCAGAGTACACTGGGACTGGCGTGCTTGTCAAATATGTGGGGTCCTAAGTCCCGACGGCGTTAGCGTACGATGTCGCTCAAGTCCAGTTGGGTGCCAGCTCAGTTATTGACCTCGTCATTTGACCCCAATTCGAAATTAGCAGGCACAATTGGCTGTGTTAAAGCACCTGAAGGAGGCTAGAACTAGACAACCGAAAACTACTGAATTACCAAATTACCCTACTGCGCGATTACGACGCGAACTACAATACGTAGCGTCGATGTTTGGTTGACAGAACTGTCTTTGAACTAAAACTATATTATAAAAATAACGAGATACGTTTATGCCGAGAACTAGCAAATATTTCGAGGCGTAACACGTCTTGACAAAAATTCCGAAAATTTAATTTTTCTATTTTGCCACTTTGTCAAACACACAAGAAATTTTATTTAAAAAGGAAACTTTATGGAATATTTTTTTGTATACTTGGTGCTTGGAATGGTGCCATATACATGCTTGGAATGATGTCATAGTATATATCCACAATAGAGTCCTTTTTGATGGTTTATTATAAGGTGCATTTCTAACATCTGTGGGTTTAAATCCTATTTCGGGTAAATACTGTTGGAAGTGGTTTTTGAACAGACTTTAAGAATTAGGTCTCAATCTAATTAGCCCTAGTATAGCATATAAAAAGCACTACCAATTAAAATAGGCGTTGGGAAAAATTGATGTCTGCGCAAAAACGACTGCTTAGAATAGTGGATGAGAAAGTACGTGTCAGATGGTGACTCTTGAAGTTACGCACATAAAATGTATTGAAATGTGGTTTGGGAAAAGAATTGTAGTAACCAGGGTCATTTACTGCAGGGCAGGGTCATTTACTGCAAATCTATATATGTTGTTTTAATTAAACATTTCTTTATTTCTAGTTATTTTAGCATTTCTTTGGTAAATGATATTAAACTTTTTCTGAAAATATATGTTCTTTTCATTGTGTTACATGATTTAAATTTCTCTTTTCAGATATCACCTTTGGTCTTTGGGATTTAGAAAATTCCTTGCCAGAGGAGCTGATGGGGTCAAGTGGGCTTGACCCAACAGACATCCCTACTCAAACATCATCTCAGCAAACTCTTATGAATGGAACTAGTGAAAGTATTGCTGTGGAAAGTAACTCTGTTCCAAGTTCAACGATACAAAGGCATCAGCAATTATCTCAGTTGTTACAAACCAAACCAAATGTTACTCATAGTACTATTCCAACCTCGTCATCTCATAGTGGCATATCTGTAGCTCAAAGGATACCCAGTCCTAGTGTATCCCTAGCTTCAATTACAGCTGTTAAAAGTCCCCATGCAAATAATCTAGTTCCATCAAATATCACTTTACATAAACCTGGCACACCTGTTTCATCATCATCTCATATAAGTGTTGCAGAGGGCAGTTCATCCATTACGAATATTTCAAATAGCATGGTCAATAGTTTGAGCAATTCTTCAGGAACTTTGGGTATGAACAGCAATATGTTGCTAATGCAGAGTAAAGTCAATACTATATGTTCTCAAGGAAACCCAGTTTCTCTTCCTACATCTGTGGCTGGTAGTGTAAGTAGTGTGCAACATCATGCTTTAATGTCTGGTATACAAGCCCAGCAAGTGAATCAACAGACTAATACAACTCTCATAAATGGTAGTCATATACCTCTTGGAAGTAGTAGTTCAATAAGTATTAACAGAGGTGGAAACACTTCTGTTTCTTCTGCTTCTAACAATACTGTGATCTCTCCCCACTCTTCTCATCATAACATATTAGAACATCATACATTAAATACTCAAGGTGCTACTTTAAAAGTAAGATATAATTTTATTCCTTTTAATTACCTCTCTTCCTTTCCACAAAGCATTTTCTCTGAGTGTTTTCAGTTTTCGAGTGTAGCATATAACTACATGTTAAAAAGTTCATTTTAACTCCTCAGTTTGTCATTTTTTAGTTTTATTTTATTTAAAGAATATAAAATGTTAGTTCCCTGGTACAGTGTGTTTATCATTCAGTTTGCAATGGTGGCATTGCCACTTGCAAGTAACTAACTCACATTTGGTTACAGTTATAGATATATCACATTCTCTGTTGTACACAACTGAAAAGATCATAACTATATTTACATAAATTTACTTGTATATGGAATTAGCAAACTCGGTTTGTCTTGTTACACAATCATTTAAATACAGTAGAGTCCCACTTATCTGAAAGGTACGGGGCCGGAGCACTTTCGGTTAATCGAGATTCCATAGGAATTTTCGGATAATCGGGAATCATTCATTTTACGCCTAGAAAAACATTGAACTGATCGAGAGATAGTCGCGGCGGTAACCAGGGACGAAAACGAACCCCATAATAAAGATGAGTCTAGCAAGTGCAGCATTTCTCATCCAGAAGCTACAAAAATCTTAGATCAGGCCCTTCGATACATGGTAGTGCAAGATGAAACCACTACTTCGGGCATTCTCTTGTTTATAAGATGGCGGGACAGGGCTGCTTTAAAACGAACCAAAATTGACCAGCAAAAAAAAAATGCATATTTTGAGAAATAAATCCAACTTTGAAATAACGTATTTATTTTTTGTGTTTTTCTTTATTTATATTTATGCGTTTATGCATACATTTCATATTTTAGTAAAATAAAATTCTGGAGCCTTTCGGTTAAGCCGAATTTCGGATAACCGGGATTCTGATAACCGGGACTCTACTGTAGTTCGTTTTCTTGATAATTCAACCACATCTGGTGCTTGGAGGGGACTGGTGTACCTGGTGATAACTGTTTACATTCTGAATATTAGAATTAGTATTTGCAGTTAAGATTTTTTTTGGTTATGAATGTATACACTCTGCAAACTCTCGCTTTGACCAAACTTTGTCTCGGGAAGTCTGTCAGATACATCTTCATCGTAGTGTGGTTGTAAATCTTATTATTTCTGTTTTTGACTGAAGTTCTCCCAGACAATTAACTATCCCTCCCAAAAAACTTTGTAAAAGTAAACAAACACCAATCTAAAAAACAACGATGCATTTATTTTATAACAAAAACAAGTCATTATGAAAGTTGTTGCCAAATAAGCCGTGATATAAAAGAATGGCAATCTCTTATTTAAAACCTCTTGTCATAATAAATAGTATAATGTTAGTTTCGCTGCCATAAAAAAATTGCGCTGTTTGAAGTTGGTGTCCATCTTAATCATCCTCTATACGTCTAAATAAATGTATATGATGGGCACCAACCTCAAACAGCGCAATTTTTTTTATGGCAGTGAAACTTAAATTATACTATTTATTATGACCAAGAAGTTTTAAATAAGAGATTGGCATTCTTTTTATATCACGGCTTTTTTGGCGACAACTTTCATAATGACTTGTTTTTTGTTATAAAATAAATGCATTTCTTGTTATAAAATAAATGCATTTCTTGTTATAAAATAAATGCATTTCTTGTTATAAAATAAATGCATCGTTGTTTTTATTTAGATTGGCGTTTGTTTACTTTTATAAAGTTTTTTGGGAGGGATATCAGTATTTTTTAAAAAAATTATTTTACGAGATGCATTTTGCGGTAGAGGAAGGATTAACAAGAACAAGTTTTATGAACCAAAACAAAAGATTCAAATTCAATATGACTACAAAATAGATGACATAATTTGAATGTTTATTAGGGAGTTGTATAACCTCCGATTACAAAAAATATTTCTTACTTTTCATAAAAAAAGTGGTGTATATAAATGTTTGAATGTTAATATGAACTGAATCTGGCAACCAAATATGACTGTTTACATTTCTATACCAATCATTCCACTCACGTTGTTGATATATTTTCTTTAAATAAAGATGCCTGAAAGTTTAAATGACTCATTCCGTTTATTAGACATTTTTTTCTTCAATATGTCGGTTGAGATATTTGATAAATCATGCATTTTAGACGCTGTAACAATCCACCCACTAGTTTAACACAGTTAAGAACACTCGTTTCTCTCGCTCTTCGATGAAAATATAGCAAACCTCGGTTGGCGCTGTCTCGGGAGGAATATGGTCGATAAGATGGCTAGTTTATTGCTTACCGCCAAAGGTAATATAGATTTTACTCAATTAAAAATAAAGAATTATTTTTGGAACTTCAAACCTATGTCAGAATATGAACTAGTGCATTCTTAATCTTTTAGTAAAAACCGCTTCCAGATTCATGGTCTACTAATGGCTGTAGGTCTGAGCAAAAATATAGGTCGAAATAGGACTAAAACTGCTTGTTAGATTTCAATTTTTACTCCTGTTTTTTATTCTAGAATAACCACATTTTTTTTTATCTAAAGTAATCCACGAAATCCCTCTACGGTATTTTTTTTTGTTCTACGAAGTTTAGTTTGCCTGATAGAAAATAAAATCGATTTTGCTTTTAACATAGCGAAATCTTTAGAGTATATATACATAACTGCCGTTCAGCCCTTGGCGTAATTTTGAGATTGGCGGGCGGAACGACCGCTCCGTCCGATTTACATTCTTTGCCACAATGTCATCTTAAGTTCTTAACTGTGGTTCTAAATTACGATGCCTATCGCCAATAGTCCTTGTGTAGCTCTAGTGTGACAAATATTCAACTCAACAAATCAGCCCCGTTTAAGTTCAGCTAATGTCCTGGAAAATCTGTCATTGTAAATTTTTTGTTTTTGCTGTCTTAACAATCTAATGTTAACATCATGGAACAATTCAGGATTCAGTACTTACTTAAGCTCTTCACGACTTGCTGGCACCTAAGGCATCCAGCCTATTCCTCCAAGCCTCACGATTTTTGGCATGGGCTCTGGCGGTCTTCCAAATCGGATAATCTAAGTTCTTTAGGTCTTTTTGTAATTGTGTCTGCAATGTCATTCTGGGTGTTCCTCTTTTTCGTTTTCCATCAGGAGCCCAAGAGAGCGATATGTTTGGTAGCTTTTCCTGGCATCCTTAGTACATGGCCAGTCCATCTTAATCTTCTCTTGGAAACTTCTTTTTCGATAGTTCAAGACTCCGTAGCTTATAACTAATAGGCAATTTGGTTCTTACTTACGTAACGTTAACTAGGCAAGAGGCATTCCCAGTACAGTAACCAGGCTACTGCGGTACTCCATCTCCCGATTGTTGTAATAGGACCAATTTCCACTGCTTGCTTAAATATTGACTCATTTATTTTCTCTGCTTTCTCTACCATCTTGTTACTCTGTGGATAATTTGGATTATTGAAAATTAATCCTATCCCTTTCATCCCTAAATTTCTTAAGACACATAGCTATTAAAAAAACAAAATCGAAAGTAATTGTCAGATATTTTGAATTTTTTCAAAATCTCTTCGAATTTCAGAACTTTCCTATCTTGTTTTGTCATTAATTCTGCTTCTCGACAATGTGTCACCAATGTTCATTTGACCATCTACCATCATACCTAGGACTAGCAATAACCATTCATTGTTACTATAATCATTATTACCCAAAATCTGTTACTATTAGCTGTAACACTGAATTTCAATTATCCAGAGCAATCTAAATGAATGAATTAGAAAAAATATAAAAACATATCTAAGCTATTAAGTAACATTCTTTATGGCAGAGTAGAAATTTTGCTAATGGGTTTTCCTACTATTGATGTAAAATACTTCTTGAAATTGAATCTAATTCTCTTTAATGCGTCATTGTTTTATGAGGGTGTACAGAAATATCAAGAAAATAGTGCGTTTTGCCAGTTTCTGATTTTTTTTCTTGATACAACTTCATGATGGATTAAACTTTAATGCTTGCTTTAAAACTCTGATATTTTAATAAAAATTATTAATGTTCTACATTAAATAAATCAAAGTTTAATCATTTTTGTTTTAAATACTGTAAGCCGATTTGTGTCTTGAAAAAAAAATTGATTACCACTTTTTAGTACCAGATTGGATAATTGTAGATTGTATTATGAAATAATGAAAATAAAAATTGTTTGCCCCACCTGGGCTTCTTTTTAATTTGTGTCATGTCCATTTTGGTTAAAAAAGAAATTACATGAATCGGACAATAAATATGTTTCAACAATAATTCAAAAAAATACCTAGGACTAGCTATAACCATTCATTGTTACTATAATCATTATTATCCAAAAACTTTTACTATTAGCTGTAACACTGGATTTCAATTATCCAGAGCAATTTAAGGAGATACCATCTGCAAGAAAGCATGAATCGCAATCTACTATCTCGCCCTTTTACGCTGATGAATAAATCCCGATAAGTTGATGTGATTTATTAGAATACTTAACTTAATGATGATATCATTTTAAATTACAAGAATACTTTTACTATTCTTAAACTTAGACAACATTGATCTCAAAGTATTGCAATGAAAAGACACAACTTTACAATGTTAAATTAATTTCAAAGAAAATATAGCAAATATATTTTTGAAAAGATTTTCAGACCATTTGTGAAAGAAATGTCATTTCCAATTATATGACTAGTTTAACAGAGCAATACTATTCAATTTCATAGTTTAAACTTTAAATGTTTTTAATCACCTTAAAAGAAAAGTAAACTGAATATTTAACCCAATTTTAGGGAATTTTATGGAAATTTTGCATTTGGTACTGTAATTTTTTTTATCGGTTTAAACAATTTATTTATAACTAAACACCTAAGCTTAAAAAAAAAACCCCTTTTATGTCGACTCAGCCCTCAAGTATACTTTTAGTTAACTAATTGCTCCTTGTCAGTTATTTCTAGCATTATTTTGCAGAGCTTTAACGCGGCCAATATATATGCTTAGAGTATTGATTTTTTGGTATCCAAGCGGAATCATTAGATATATTTGAGTGGCAATATTTAGATTTTAAGTTTTCTTGTATTTGTACCCATACACAGAATACAGCCGCTAATCCTTAACAAAATAAATGCAGTATTGTATTAAAAAAAAATGTGCCAGTTTCTATGTAGCAAATTTTAATTGTAACTTATTTTAGTTTGCTTCCTTTTGTTTGTGTATCTTCTGTTTAGATTGTGTAGATGTTTGTTAAAAGAATATTCTCAGATTAGTTCTGTAAAATACCTTGTGGGGCGTAAGAGCCCACTGGTCTTAGTTTCCGAATTTTTCTGCTCTTAGTTATCCTATAGGTTCTGTAGTGCTTGATTGGTATTTGTTTGACATTTTGACAAGAAGTTCATCAGATTAAATATAGCCTTCTACTCTGCTTTCCTAAAAATATATTAAAAACTCTGTGAAGAGGACTTTGGGGCTTGAGTATATTTAATTAGTCTATCCAATGGTTTGACACAGTGTGACATAAAGCTAAAAGTACTTGCTTAGGTGAAGGTCTTGTCACTTGACCATAGTTTAAAATTTGGAGTCTCAGCCTATGTATTGTTCTAATATGGCATCAATCCAAACAACCTCACTACTCTATAATGGTAGAAACAACTCGAGTTATGCCTTTCTAAAAAATTCAGCTGATTACTGTGTCAAAGTTTAAAAAAATATCTTATAATATCACCAACTACCATGTCTATAAATGCTGAGCTAAAATAAAATTTTTTTAACTGTATTTTCCCTTTCAACAATATTAATATTTTATAGTTTTCTTTCATTTGCTACCTAATGCCTATTTTGTCGTACTAAAACTATTTTTAAAAATTCTTAATTTTTTAGGAGAAAAAACAATCAGTTTCAAATAAGTATTCACCCAATTTACTGATGCTATCTTTAACTTTAAAAAGAAAAAAAAAGCTAAGAAAACTTGATCTTCAGGCTCGGCATAAGATGCTTATAAGTTAATAAATATGAAATTATGTGTAAAACTAGTGTAATTTTTGTAGATAATTTCATAGTTCCTTACTTATTTGGTATTTTCCTTTCAGAATTCAACTGGAACACAATTAAGCCAAACCAATACCACCTTTCATGTTTATAATGCTGTATCAGCACCTCAAGTGGGACTACCTACTTCTATACCCTCTGTCACTGTAAGTGGACAGCGACAAGCTACTACAAGCATCGCCTTGAATGTACCTCCTAGATATACTGCTCCAGTTGAATCAAATTTAGCAAATGTATGTGCTTTACTAGTTTATCAATTATAATTAAATATTGTATTAATTTAAAACAATTTAAGGTCTTTCTATGTTGAATCCCTAAGTAGCATGCTTTCATTTTAATAAGTTACAGAAACTTCGTTTCAAAACATAATGAAGAAGTTAAATAAGCAAATGTGCCTTGTTCAGAATAATAATTTACAATTACTTTTGAAACGTTTTAAAGTCGTTGCAAAATTGTTACTTTTTACCATTTTGAAATGGAGTAACAATATATTTTTACCCATTGGGTTCAAAGCAGTCGATCCAATGAAACTTCAACCGACATTGTGCCCGAACGCCAGGGTCGTAGCTTCAACTTTTTATTGGGGGGGGGGGGAAGACGATGTTTTGGCGCCCTTTTAAATTAGTTTGATTCCTCATTTTTTTGTATTATTAACTGGTATAGAGTAGCTCCTAGTTTTATTATATCCTAATTACAATAATTAGTAATTATGAATCAATTGAATTACTAATTAAATGATTATTAATTTTTATTTCATGTAATTAAATTAATTACATTACATTTATTTGTAAATTTATTTAAACTTAATTTAAAACTAAATTTGAAAAAGTAAACGTTACTTCAGTTTTTAAAACAAATTTAAACTTGCAATTCAAAAATTCGATGTTGCCGACTTAGTTTCAGCAATATGTACTATATTAATTATGATTAATTAAAAATCAAGGACTAATTAATTATAATTAATTACTGGAAAGGGTAAATTAATCTAACTAATTAACGGAAAAGACTAAATAATTATAATTAATTAACTGAAAGGGCTAATTATATATTATAAATTAACAATTATATTAAATATTTAAAAAAAATCATTAGATATCAAATAATTTAACTATAATGATTTTAAACTATCAACTTTAATAAATATTAAAAGAACACTTAAACTCCTTACTTCTAATTAAAGTTAATAATTTATTATTAGAAAACAAAAATTTCACGTGTATTGAGGAAATCATAGGCTGCCTATTTAAATCGATGATAATTAACAAATATAAGTCTAACTTTATATTACCCCTACAAATAACATAACAAAAATTGAAGATAATAATTAATAATATATAAAATACAATAAATCATCACTTACCTCTTAAATGCTTTGAAGACTTTCGTAATTAAAAGTACAGAATTTTATTTTGCAAAATTAAGTAATTTTGGTTATTTAATTTAAATAACCAAACTGGCCCGCGCGGCAGCCATGTTGAGATCTGTTTGAGGAGTTTTGTAGAAAAAACAGTACTAAAATTACGTTGTTTTAAAAGCTGTTATATTGAAGTCAATGGCTATAGTAGCTTTTAGAATTTTTTTTTTAGACGTTGAACTTTTGTAATTCATAAACTATGTAGGATCTTTTTTTGGGGAACTTCAATTTCTCTTCATCGAATTTTTTTATGTCAAACTCAATTTTTCTTAATAAACACTTTTTAGTGGCCCGTAATAAGTATTAGTAGTTAAAATAATAAAACACTTAAAAAACTCAATTTTACTAATTTAGTAATTTTTAATATAATTGATAAAAAATATTTTTTATTAATATTTAATTAATCATTAATTATGAATACGAAATACGAATTTTAATGTACTCAATAATTTATCTTTTTAAAAACATTTGTAAAAAAACTGATAGAATTGAATTACGGGCCATTTATAAGTCTTTATTGAGAAAGATTGAGTTTAAAATTTTTTTCGCTGAATAGAAATCGAACTAACCAAAAAAATAATAGTTAAGTAATTATAAAAGAACTATCAACGTCTAAAAAAATTCAAAGCTTCTAGCCATCGACTCTGATACAAACCCCACAATTTTAGTACAAATCTATTCTACATAACTCCCTGAGCAGACCCAAACATAACGGGAGAAATGAGTCAGCTCTTTACTCCGCGTCTCCGTAGTCAGACTCCACTTGAAAGTGTGTGAGAGCACAAGGATTTACTCTTACTATCGCCATGGTTCCAACCCCCATACCCCCCCCCCCCCCCGCCTTATTGGAACTTATTTCCGACCTGGACCCTAAAATAACGCTATGTATGGGCCGATGTTTACTTCCTCTAAACTACAACTACAAGTCCCGCTTGCCTAAATCAGACCCCCTACCCTACCCTACAAGTTTTTTTCCTTATCTTAGGTCATAAATTCCACAACCCCAAATGTTTATATGGTTGCAAAAAAAACTTAGATCTTCCGTTCTAAACGTATACTTCTACACTAGCAGTTCAGGGAATTCCTTGGGGAGGGGGTTATTTCGCGAGAATTGATCAGACTAGAGAGAGGGTGGAATTTTGCTTTTCCGACCTTCCTTCTGACTGAAGCGGTAAGAATTTTGTTTGGCCTGAAAAAATGGCGGGAAGAAATTACTGAAGGAAATTTTCAGAGGGCGCCTTAAATGAACGCCCTTGGGCGCCCAAAATGAAGTATAAAATAAGGACTTTTTTACTTATTTTTGTTAAATAATTGTTTCAAAAAGTTATAATTGTTAAAAACATTTAAAAGGACACCATTTTGCCCTCTGCAAAATTATTGGGGGGTGAGGCTCCCCCCTCCCCTCCTATAAGTTTCGGCCCTGCCAAACGCTATTGGAACTTCACATATTTAACCAAGATGTTGGTCCCAATATACTCTAAGAACCCCATCATTGATTTTTTTTATCTATCATTTCGTAGCAATCTATAAAGTAAATAACATGTTAAGAATCCGGAACCTTCTCAATGAGAGGCTGTCACTCTGAAGGCTGAAGCACAAAGCCCCCAGCATACAAAGATTTACCATATACATACTAAGATTTCTTCCAAACAACTACCATGACCATCCCAACAAAACGAAGTTGAGTTTTGGTGCAACAGGATTTGTTGGTGTAAACCCACTGGTGTAAACCAAATGGATTTTCCAGTCCAGAAAAACAAACGATTTTTTCTAAATTTCTATCTGAGGTTTTTCACTATTTTGGCCTAATTTAGTCCAAGTTGAATGATTTTTATTTCCAAATTTTTAAATTAAAAAAAAATACAAATTTGAAAAGAAAATTTCAAAAATGTAATTGCTTAATACAGTAAAAGCCCGTTTATCCGGCTCCCGATTAACCGGAAAGCTCAAATATCCGGAAAATTTCAAATTCCGATTTGGCGACGAAATTTGGCTATAAAATTGAATATTTCTCGCCAAATATAGTAAAAACTTTTAAAAATTTTTTTCCAAGAAAATATTTCGTTTGGTGACAACATTTGGCGCGAAAAGTGTTTTTGGAACTGAAAGTCTGATTTAACGCCAGGTATGGCGCTATTTCAGCATTTTTTATGTTGCATTTTATTTACATGTTTCCACTATACGAAATCCGAGTGTTAACCGGAATTAAATTAGGGAATCTGGTTAACAATTCTACATCGAAACGTAACTAGAATAAATTAATAAGTAATTTATTTTATCGGTTTTAACATTTTCAGAATTGACATATTATCAAGAACTGAATTATAGTTTATTTATCCGGATTGAAATCGGAAGTTTAATTCTACTTCTACCCAGAATAAATAAAAATATTTTTAATTATCGTTTGCAAGCATTTTCGCTAACCATATATTGCTAACAGGATTTTATTTTAGCTTTATCCGGACTGCTACCGATGTTGTTATATAAGGTAGCTCTGGGTGCCAGCTCTGTCGGCCTCGTTACTTGATCGCTTTTCTAAATTACGAGGCCCGGCGCCAAAAATCATCATTTAGCTTTGGTGCGATGCATAAATTCATCCCAGAATTTAAATTTTTGATCTATATATTTTAAGCGGAATTAATTCTATTTTTAATCGAAAGCAATTTTCCTTTATCCGAAATGTAATTCTAGTTTTATTCGAAATAAATTTTATTTAATTTAGCTTTATTCATCCGGACTGCTATTTGATGTTGCACTGGGTGCCAGCTCTGATGTTGGCCTCGTCAATTGATCGCAGTTCCAAATTACGAGGCGCGACGCGGAAAATCCTCATTTAGCTTTAGTCAGTGTGACGTAAATTCATCCCAGAATGTTACCGGAATTTTAATTTCAGTTCAATATATTCTATCCGGAATTTATTTTAGTTCTAAACTGAAAGTGATTTTCCGTTATCCGGCATGTTTAACTTTGGTTTTATTCGAGATAAATTTTATTTAATTTAACTTTATTCGGACTGTACCGATGTCGCTCTGAGGTTGCGCTGGGTGCCAGCTCTGAAGTCGGTATCATCACTTAGTCGCAGTTCCAAATTACAAGGCGCAGCGTCGAAAATCCTCATTCAGTTTTAGTGTGCGACGTAAATTCATTTTAAGAATTCTGCCTGAATTTAAATTTTAATTCTATGTTCTATCCGTAATTTAAATCTAGTTTTAACCTAAGCATTTTTCCGTTATCCGGAATAAATCAATAAATGCTTTTTAACTAATTCGCTGCGAATTTTTTAATGTTAAAGCATGTTTTTCAAAGACTGTTAAAGAATTGGCAGGGCGCGGTGGTTTAAGGCATCATGCCACGATGGATACCTCCGCAATTCTATCCTCATCTTAGTCATAAACGGATCATGCTAGACAATAAAGAAGCAATAAATAATGCCGAGTGTATGGGACTGGTGCACGTTAAATCTGCCGTTGTCACTATAAGTTTCGTTGGATGCCAGACCAATTTTCGGCCTATACCTCGGTTTAAAATTATGTGGCTATTCGGCAATATCCCTTCTGTAGCTCTAGTGAAACGGTAATTTATCCAACTTACAATAAAACCCTTTAGGTCAAAATAGTTGCCGCGAATCACAAAATCTTTTCAACAGAACAAATTCCAAGGTCGAATTGCTGGGTTTGAACCAGAACTGCAAAAAAGATTACGAGGCTGATTACATAAACGATCAGCGAGCAAAACTGTAACATACTTCATTTTTCAAGCTGAGCTCAAAAAAGAGTACATTTAGAATAACTTAATGCTTAAATAAATTCTGAATGAATTTACCCGTAAGAAATTTAAAAAAAAAATAAACCTGTTGCCAATATTCTGCGTGTCCTTCCAGGTTAAGGTTTCAACCTTCGTGCATCTTTAGGTTATCCGGTAATGATTAAATTTAAGTTTTTTATCACTTGAGCGCAATTTTAAATGCAGGTCAATTATGGCTTTAAGTTCCAATTTTTGAAAAATCATTTAGAATACTATCAGCATTTCAATCACGTTTTCTCGAAAAGATTTTAGGATAAAACGAAGTCGATCCGAAACTACATTCCGGATAACTGAAAATTGCTTTCGGTTAAATCGAAAATTAAATTCCGCATAGAACTAAAATTTAAATTCCGGTAGCATTCCTGGTTTCGCTCTAGAACTACATGAGGGTTATTGGCATCGGGCCTCGTAATTTGGAACCGTGGTCAAGTGACGAGGCAGACATATGAGCTGGCACCCAGCGCAGCCTTAGAGCGACATCGGTAGTAGTCCGGACAAAGATAAATTAAATTCCGGATAAAACTATACGGTTAACGAAAAAGCCTACACCACAACAATACAAAATCTTTATTCAAAATAGAAGTTGAATTCAGTTTCGGATAAAATTCCGGATAAACTAGTAACAAAAATGTTTTAAGGTTTAAACCTATTTGTTTATCCGGAATCTAAAATTTATACGGAAAGTTGGGATGACACAAATAATTAAACGTTAATGGGGAACTTGCATGTGTCGGGAAATAGCGAAATACCATTTGTAAATGAAACTTCATGCGATTCTAAGAACATCGACATAAATTTTACCTCAATCCGACCATTAGTTTATTTTTAATTAATTTTCAAAGTTTGTGCTTAGCCCCGCCCCTTGAAAACGCTGCCTCTGGCCTTCCCTCCCCGCGTGACGTCAGTAGACCCAACTGGGAAAGCCAGAGATCGGCGGCCGCTGTGTTTTGCGAATGTCACTCTTCCTAATGCTTTTCTTATCGCGTCGAATCCATTAAAGTTATGTAAATTCTGGAAAATATTAGTGCATGTGAATGTTGCTAAGTAACTTGTTGTAATAGTACCACGAAAAAATTACACCAGAAAATATATTTCAGCTCCCACAGAACGTTTATAAAGTTAAAAGTGGAAGATTTTAAAAATGCTATATGTCCTTTCGTCACCTAGGGCGCGACTAGAAAAGAAATTTTGGGGTTGGGGTAAGGTTTTTTTTGGGGGGTTGGGGTAGTTGTCGTAAATTTTATTTATATATTTTAATTAATATTACTTTAATTTAAATTATTTTTAATTAAAACTGTTTTTAATTGAAAAAAATATTTTTCAATGTAAATAGAGTTATTCCAATGTTAATAGTTTTTTTGCTAATTTATTATTACTAATTATGGACATTAATTAGTTTTTGTTTTACATAACTAATGTTTGCATCATTTGATAAACAATTAATGTTTTATTTTTAAAATAAAAATTAAGTGCGATAAATAGGGAAAAAATCAATTAATTACAGAATGTTTTTATTGAGCATTTAACTTATTAGATAATTTAAATTACTTAATTTGTAGTGCAGAAACTAAACGAATTAAATCAATAATGAAATTAAACAAAATTTCATCACAAAAATTCCATTTAAAATTATATTTTAAATTTGAAAAACCAAAAAATTAATGGACATTTAAAAAGAAAATGGAGATAATTCCAGGTGTAACTGGCACTGTTGAAGGTCCACGGAGGCTAGAAATGATTATGTACATACACTGTATTAAAAAAAAAAAGTTTTAGAGAGAGTGGGAGTTGGATAAATTATCTGGCTATTTTTAATTTGATTAAATTTACAAAAGAAGGTTAATGAAGATCAGCAATTTTGGAAACTAAAGTATAAATTAGAAGTAAATGCTGTGTTTTACGAATTTGTTTCCAAGTTTTATAACTCGCGCGTGTGTGACAGAGGTTCTAGGTGATAGTTACTGTTACATACCTACGTGTTGTAGTTTTCCTAAAGATGTAAAAAAAAATACGTGTTGACAGTTAGGTTCAACAATGTTCAAAAAGGAAGCAGGTATTTTTATTTTTAATTGTACCATATAACATACTCATGTTTATAAACTAAATTGCTTCTTTGAATTCAAATACAAATTAAAACTAAATTTAAATTATGGAAATAACTGCATTAAGAATGAGAAATATTTTTCATAGTTACAGGGATTGGATGAACTTGTTACGAGAATAATGTACAAAACTTGAATTCTGCGTTCCACATAATTACATAAGAGACAATATATCTGCTCGAACATGTTTGTCGTAACACGCGTTACAAGTCGTTAAAAAAGCATTTTACTTATATCTAAGTAACTTATAAAATATGTGATTTAATTTAAAAATAGCAATGTGTGTACATTATTATGTCGAATCCCTGTAATAATGAGAAATATTTCCCAATCTTAAATACAGGTATTTCAATCAATTAAATTTAATTTTAATCTACATTTATATTATATAGTTAAATTATAAGTACAAATACATACAATTACATAATATAATTGCATAGAAATTTATTTTATAACATAAGTCTGTTACCATTAAGAATAAAAATAGCATTTCTTTTACAACTCAAGGAACATTAAAAAACTGCTTTTCTAAAGGGTTTTTCGTGGTACCAATACAAAAAGGTATTTTGCAACATTCGTATGCACTAATATTTTCCAGAATTTACATAACTTTAATGGATTCGACGCGATAAGAAAAGCATCAGGAAGAGTGACATTAGCAAAACATAGTGGCCGCCTATCTCTGGCTTTCCCAGTTGGGTCTACTGACGTCACGCGGGGAGGGAAGGCCAGAGGCAGCGTTTTCAAGGGGCGGGGCAAATCGCAAACTTTGAAAATTAATTAAAAATAAACTAATGGTCGGATTGAGGTAAAATTTATGTCGATGTTCTTAGAATCGCATGGAGATTATTTTAAAAGAATAAAAAAAATACATGCAAGTTCCCCATTGGCTTAGTTTCTCAAATTCGTTAGGATCCAAACATCAATGACAAGTTGTTGAATCGCCTGATCATGATTCTAAATTAAGTGATGATATTTCTGATTTCAAGTTTATATTAATTCACTACCCTGATACCTTAAAGTTTATTAGTTAATGGTTTTCTAACATAATTTAAACATGGTTGTTAACATCGAAAAATCGAATCAATGCTTAAAAACTAACAAAAAATTTAAACCTAATCAAATGAAAATAATTAGTTACAACCCTTAAACTGTATTTGTTATTATAACGGCAAAACCGGTTTGTTATTATAACGGCAAAACCGGTCTTTTCTTAAAGAATATTTAATGCCCCATTCCTTCTTGTGCTGCTTAATTAAATTAGCATCTTTATAGGTAAAATACAACGTACTTCATACAGAAAAAGTTACAAGTTACTGAGCTTGGAAAATGCAAACCCAAAATAGCGTCAATTCAATGTTCGTTTCAAAGGCCGTTTTTCTGAACAGCCGAAGTCAATGTATGTTATCAGACAGTAGGAGGAGGATCAGCGCATATTCAAATTTTTTACTTTTATCTTATAACTAATCTGTTAAAGTTAGCTTTTTTTAAATAGTAAATTTTTATTTTTCTGTTTTTATCATAAAACTATGAATTTTCAGTTTGCATGTTCAAAGTTAAAATAATCTGCATAGTTACTTTTATTTCCTAATAGTAAACCTTAATTCTTTGTTTTAGCAAACAGTGCCACAAATGATATTATCTAACCTTCCTGCAACTCAAAGTGCTGTTCAACAAAACTCTCCTGGTGCAGTAAGTGTTATTCCGTCGGCTGTTGGAGCACCTGCACCAACAGCTGATCCTGAAAAACGCAAACTGATTCAGCAGCAGCTTGTGTTGTTGCTTCATGCCCATAAATGTCAAAGGAGGGAGAACCAATCCAATGGAGAAGTAAGACAGTGCTCACTACCTCATTGTCGGACTATGAAACATGTGTTGAGCCACATGACAACCTGCCAGGCTGGAAAGTCTTGTAGTGTCCCACATTGTTCTTCCTCTCGGCAAATAATTTCTCATTGGAAAAATTGTACGCGTAGTGATTGCCCTGTATGTTTACCTTTAAAGCAAGCCTCTGATCGTCGACAACAGCAAGCAGGCAAGTATAAATTTATTTTATAATTAACACATAATTTTTAGTTACCCGTTCTGAATTATTCTATGAATGCATCATATTTTATTCTGTAATATTAAATTCTCAGTTAAGTGATATTGTTTCTTAATTTATTGTAACCTTTCAAGTAGCAATTGTTAACTTCTAATACCTAGCCACAGTACTATTGTCGACAAGCCAATTGCATACAGTTATATAATACAATCCATTTAGGTATAATTTCAGTATTTTCTTTGTACTTTAGCTGCTGCAGTTCAAACTAGCCAAACAAGTCAAGGTCCAGCCCCTGCAGACATGCAACGAGCCTATGCAGCACTTGGGCTGCCATTTAATGCTGGCAACGGAAATACAAATATAAATCCTGTGATACAAAGAAATCAAACTGTTTCTCTTGGTGAGTTTTTATTGTTACAACACCATTTTTTACTTAATTTCCGGGTTTTATTGATTTATTGAAATTCAGTTATGCTAAATTATAAATTACATATTTACTGCCACAGTCGCATGTAATTTAAGTTGGGTATCAAGCAATTTTTTAGGTAAAAATACTTAGGAAATTTTTATAAGATTTTGATTTATCAACTATATGTGGTAATGCTATAAGTTAAGTGTTTTTTTACTTTTAAAATGAATTGCAATATTAAATTATAAGGCATAATCTTTTTCTTAAATTTCTGCTACAAAACTAAGAAACAATTAACTTTTTAAAAATTATCATCTGTTCATTCATAGTATATTTAATTCATAAAAAAAAATCTATAATGACTTTTTAGGGTATGTAATAAAATCTAAAAAAAGGAGGCATAATACTGTAAGGCAGTACGATCATTCTTGCTTTAAGACTTAATCATTAAGCCTTTTAGAGAGGATTTTTTATTAATACATTCTAAGCTGGTGGATTAAATGTTAGAGAAGTATTTATTTAACATATTTATTTGTTTTTGCTGTCACTTAAGTTTTTTTCTTGTTTTAGTTAATGAGCAGACTCAGTGTTCTTCTCAAACTTTAAACCATATTCAGATGCCTCAGTCTGCTCAACAGCCTCAAGTGCAATTGAGGCCAAATCTTCAAAACAGTGGCACAAGTGCAATTCCTAATTCAACAACACAGAACTTTATAATTTCGGATAATCTTCAATCCAAAGTCAAAGCAATGAATTCTACCCTGACTTCTCAAAATCAGGTTTCTCCCATTGTTACCGGTGTTATTCCTGACAATCCCTCGACTGCCAAGGATTGGCATCAGTCAGTTACGAAGGATTTGAGGCACCATTTAGTCCAAAAAATGTAAGCACACTTTAATTATTTATTTCCATTCAAAATAAATTTAGGTATTTATTGGAAAAAAGTAAACAATTCTAATAAGCTTGATTTTTTTTGTTATCTTAGTGAAATCATTGTTGTCTAACTTATACATAAAAACTCTTACTGCCTTTTGTGCAATGTTCCTGACTATTGCAAACATGTTTCAATTAAGTAGAGTAACAATTAAGCAGCCTATCTAAAGTAAAACAAAAAAGTGTTTTTTGTTATAACCAGGTTAGCATGTACAGTAAGTGCTGTTTACTGGAATAACTTCCCCCTTAATGCCGCCACCTAATTCTATTAAATCGGGCAGAACTAAATGGGGTTGCCAATCTAAACGGTTGAAAATTTGGGCAAATTTTGCTCCAAAAAATTAATGATATATTTTGAAAAAACACTATATGTTCTACTTTCATCCACTTTTCTAAAATTCTTCAGCATCAAGTCTACGTTTAACGAGTAATTACACATTTTCAGAATTAGTGTGTAAACTGTGTGTCCTAACTCCTTTACCAAAGTATGTACACGGAGTGGACAAAATGTCAATTTTTGATTTTTAAAATAAAAGGCTTAGCTGATAGAAACACACTGAGTTCAGTGTGAAAATAGACCACATAAATGAAGATTGCAATGCTATAGTAATTATAAGTTACAAAATAGTATACTTACGTAATTAATTGAATTTGAGAATCCACAGAGTGGACAAGTAATCTATCTAGACGAAAAATTCTACAGCAACTCTAAAATAATCGAACAATTAAATACAATTGAATCACAAAAAAGGTGGCTTCCTTATCTTCCTTTAAACTTAGTCTGACGGCTGGTAGCCCCATTTAATTTTATTTTGTAGTATTAAAAACTGATGTCCATGGAGTGGACACATTTCATGACGCACAATTAAAAAAAATCATTAAAACATTTTTTTTCTTTTCACATTTCATTTTCAAGTTGCCTATAATAGTTTTTTTTTTATAAAAACCAAAATACTGCATATATTTCTTAAAAAACTTATTGAATCTAATACAACATTTTATGAAATTTTCTTAGTCCACAGAGGAGACATTTCAGGGTTTTGTGATAGAATTTTAAAAAGATTACATAACATTTTGAACTTTTTTATTGCTCTTCTTCAAAACATTGTATTGAATAACTTAGAAGCATAAAAAATTAATAATTTAAGGACAATGAAGGAAGGGGAAATGGTTTCTACCACTTGTTTTAGCAATGACCCAAAATGCATTATTGAAGCAAAAGCCTTTTAGTGTTGGTGAAAAAATAAATTTATCCTTTCAAAATCCAATGGTTAGGCAAAATGTTGTAGAAAAAAGAAGCATTTTCAACCATATAGTGAGCTTCTCCTTTTCGGTTAAATAAATCAGCTAATTTATTTAATGCAAATGGCGAGACATTACTGTTATGCATTCCAGCTGTGCTATCATACGATATATGTAATATTTTTTTTTACTTATTCACCAATAAGGTTTTTTATTATTTCTTTGTTTTAAATGGTAAAGACACATCAGTTCAATCTTGGTCCAAGGTCACTGTAGATTTGGTCCATCCAAATATTTTTTAACGTATTGGTAATAACATGCATAGACCATTGTACCACAGTGCAAGTCAAAAGTATGTGTGCATCAATAATTTACTTTTTGAGGCTTTTTTATACCCTGTACAATATGTACTCAACGTCTAATCAAGCAAAAAATGTTTTACAATTCATCACCCATAAACAGAAAATATTGGAAATGATTTGAATTTTTCAGAAAATATTTAACTTGCTATGTTGAATCTTTGTTGGTCGCTATTTCATTTCTTAGGTACGTAGGCTAATTATTAATTTTTTTTGTAAGTAGTATTATGGTATGATTATTAAAGTAACTAACAATGCAGAACTAAATCATACTACACATGTTATACTCTTTATCTCATTGTGTACTAAAGACAGACAGTTATTCGGTAAACTGAGCCTTGGATTGAAGAGGTTAAAAGTTTCAAATCATTTATAATTTTTTTTATGGTTCATGGTGGTTAATAATGTACGTTTTCTTTTGTGATTGTTGGTTCATCTCTTATGGAGACAATAAATTTAAAGTCCAATTCTCAATACGAGTAAAAACATTCTTTACCGAAGTGGTTTTTGAGAAATAGAAAAAAGCTCAAATATCCCAAGGTATGAATACTATTGACTTTCACTGTATGTTATTGTGTCAAACACCTAACATCATAAGGTTGAATGTTATTGTATCAAACTGATAAAAAAAATTGAAAAACGTCATGGTTTAAAATAGTTTCTCAAATTATTTTTAGAGTTCAAGCCATATTTCCCACTACTGATATATCAGCTTTACAAGATAAGAGGATGATTAATCTAGTCGCTTATGCCAGAAAAGTGGAAGGAGACATGTATGAAGCAGCAAATAGCAGAGTATGTGTGTAGTTTGCATTAAGTATTATGTCTTTTAATAAACATGATTCGTTAATAAGTATCACCAACAAGATATAAAACTAGGCTAAACAAACTGTAAAAAAATAACAAGATTATTTAAAATTTTAATAGGGTTGGTAATTTCAAAATTTATCAAGAGATCTGATACTTTTCCCCATAAAAGTAATTTCTTTATTGTTTGTTCATATAAATTTCCAAAAATTTTATTCTTGCTGTCATTGAACTAATTTAAAAGCTTTTTAAAATGAACCAAATTTAATAAATGTATTGAAATTGTATTTTCTTTAAGATGAATTAATAGTTTTGGCTATGCAATTTTTTAATTTCTTCATTAAATCGTTATGCAGCTCTTATGCGATTAAAGCAGAGAAAAAAATGATACTAATTCATAATTGAAATAATTCATCCAGCTATTGATAAGGAATAATAAATTTTAAATTATGCCAATAACCAATCACACGGCTCTAGTGCAGAATAAATATGAGTAACAAAATTATATAAAAAAGGGGCTTGCCTTTAAGTACACTGCCGTATAATTGCATTTTTTTTGTAATGACTTTGTTTTTATATTTTAGGAGGAGTATTATCAACTACTAGCAGAAAAAATATACAAAATTCAAAAGGAGTTGGAAGAAAAACGCCAAAAAAGGAAAGAAATGCAAATGCAGCAACAAGTAGGACCTGGATTGGGATCTTTATTAAACAATTCCCCTTCAACTAGTAAGTTTTTTTTAGATTGAGATTTTAGATTTAGATTGTTTGATTTTTTAGAGTTTGATTAGATTTATGAATTTTTATTGACCAAATTCCTCAATTATTAAAAAAAACATTTTTAATATTAAAAAAATATTTTAATTCAAAAATTGTTTTGTCAACTGTGTCTAAACGTTATAATTTTTTTTTCAGAACTATCATTAGCAGGTGCAATATCTTTGTCCCCTTTACCAAACCTTGGTATTCCTGGCAATCAACAACGAATGCCTCCCCCCAACATTACAGTTCCTCCTAACCCTACTCAGCGTGTTGCTGATCATTTTACTTCAGCTGGATCTCAGTTGTCTTCTCTAAATCTTAACAACATGAATTTAAATCAAGGACAGTTTAATCAAACCCAAACAAATCGAACTGTGCCTCCTGTAAGCTTACAGCAACAGACTCATTTTAATAATTTGAATACTTCACTTGCTGCTATCACAGTTCCAGCAGATGCATCTGCCTGTCCTTCGACTTTAAGTGGAATAGCAGTATCGCAATTTAACTCATCTCTTCAAAATCATATGCTAATGACAGATGCTTTCAAAACTAGACAAGTTTCGGTAAGTTGCTTTAAAGTATTTCTTGTATTTGTCAAAAACAAATATATTTATTTCATTTTACACAATTATTTGAGAGTGAAATAAATTTAATAAGTTTTATTTTAACTCCAAAGTTCCCTAACTTATCTGCAGAATTTCTACAAAGCTTTATCAAAAATTGAACACAACAAATATATCATCAGAATGATATAAATCTGCACCAGAAGTTTAAGTGGCAGCGTTTCGCAGTGCCATGCCGCAGGTCTGCGATCGGGTTAGGTTCACTCAGGACACTTGAAACTAAACACTGGAGGTTTTGCGTGAGGTTGATAACTTGACACATGCTTTAGTCAGGAGAGCTAAAATAGTCACAGCAGGCCTTGGCACACTATGGGGTACCACTGAGTTAAGTTTTGTTACATAAAGTTTAGTTAAATAGGCTCAAAAATGGGTGTCACATGTTGATGTAGCCCCATTTGCTTACCATTCCATCCCATTGAAGAGAGATAATATTGAAGCAGAAAGAACACTCCTTCTACAGGGAAAGCGTCTACCAAGGTAATTCATGCTAGTAAAAAGAAAGATATGATACTTAGAGACTTAGCGCACACACTTTAAAAGTAATACTGTTTAAACTAATATCACATACTCTTTGAAATGTTTACTGAAAGATCATGTAAAGAGTTTCACTTAACGTCAATTTTTAGCTTTAGCTAAAAGCTAAATGGGCAGAAAAAATGCTTTTAGTTGTAATATATCGGGTTGTTCGATAATTAGTCGTTTTTTTCATGTTTTACAAGGTGAATTTTTTTATATTAACAACACACATTAATTAATGATATATTGACCATTCTGTTGGATGACCTTTTTCCACCTTTCGGTAAGTTAAAAAATACCACGTTCGAAGAAGCTTTGGTTTTTAAAAGCAAAGAACTGGTTCAACTCATTTTTAATGGCACCATCGGATTACCATTTGTTTCGATCCCTTCTAAACCATTTGAATGGTAAAAACTTTAGATTACGATCAGGCAAAGTCAGGGCTATAGGGAGGATGTGGCATCAGTTTCCAATTCAGCTCCATTAATTTTTGACTGGTTATCAAAAATGTGTGGGGTCTGGGGTTATCATGATGAAACATAACTCTTTTGCGATTGGCTAGTTCAAGGAAATTGTTTTTAAATCTCTTCGTTCAATTTCGATAGTTGACAGTAGACATTTGAATCAATAGTTTGGTTCCTTGGAAGCAGCTCAAAGTAGACTATACCCTTTCAATCGCATCACACAGAAAGCATAATCTTCTTTTGGTGTATATTTGCTTTAGATGTTGATTGTGAGGGTTCATCTTGCTTGATCCATGATCGTTTTCAGACTATGTGATCTTAAACAATAAATGTTTCATCACCCGTTATGATTCTTTTCAGAAATGAGTAGTTTTTGTTACGATTCAGCAAAGATTTGCATATGTTAATGCGTTTGGTGAGGTGGATTTCCTTTAATTCGTGAGGAACCCAAACATCCAGTTTGTTTACGTAACCAAGCTGTTCTAATTGCAAGTAAACGATTGAATTTGTTATGTCGAGCTTCTCAATCTGTGCTATGTCCCGGGTTGTCATACGCCGGTTAGCTTCAATTAACGCCTTTATATTGTTGTCATCATTAGTGGTTGGACAAAAAGTATGGAGTGCATCTTGCACATTAAAATGTCCAGCATGAAAACGAGCAAACCAACGCTGACACTGGCGTTCAGTAAGCCAGTCCTCACCATAAACTTCACATTTCTTCCAAGCTTGCACCGCATTTTTGCCCTTTCGGAAGTAAAACAATAAAATATGACGATAATGCTCTTATTGAGTGTCCATTTTCTACTAAAATTTTAACTAACTTGTTGTTTAATATTGACGCTCTGGTTTTGACTACAGAAAGTCTAAAGTTTTATGTTTAAAATAGTAGACAATAATATAAGCTTACTACCTTAAATATGCAATTCAAGTCATCTATGAGAAAAAAACGACATTAGTTTTCGAACGACCCGATAGATTTAAAATGTGGTATGTTGAATTAAGAAGTCGCAGTGTAGGGCGCTGCGATCGGTGCATGCGGAGCTACAATCAGAAGAAAAAGAATATGTGGGAACGCGGAGCAGAGAGAGGCAGGCCGAGTTTTAAAAAACCCGGCCTGCGCCTGTAAAGTTTACTTTCGTTTTATAATTAAATATTTTTGTTTAATCTTCATAAAAAGTCTTAGTGGTTCAATAAATTCACTGGTTTTCTCTAAAACTTTCTACTGCGGTTTCCAACACACAGTATAGAAAAACATAACATATTACTTGGCTTAAGGGGGAAATAAGACTGAATTACTGAGTTTCTATACCAAAGTGCCTCTGTGTTAATCCAATGGGGAAAATAATTTTCTAAGCCACATTTCTCTGGAGGTATTGGATATTTTTACAAATGGTTTTTTTATATGATAAATGTAGCTGACTTATAAGAGATCTATAATCCCACTTTTTAAAATTGGTTCAAATATTTTGTTGTAAAATTAATATTGAAAATTTTAAATATTCAAACCCGTTTAAAAATATGGGATTATAGAGCCCTGTAAGTCAGGTAGATTTATCTAATAAAAAAGTAGAATATGTTTGAAAAAATAGTTAATACAGCTGGAGAAATGAAGCATTAGATAATCAATTTTTCCCTATTGGATTAACAGAGGTACTTTGGTTTAGAGACCCACAGTCATTCTGTCTTATTCCTCCTTAAGGAAGCCATATACCTTAAAAACACGAAATGACTCAAATGTCACATTTTTATATTTTTGAATTATTTATAAATGCAATTCATTTTCTTCAGAAATCAACAAAAATTTTGTTTCTAGTGTTAAAAGAAAAAAAAGTTATCTCTTTTTTTAGTTACCATTGAACTGACTAGCTTCCTGACAAGGGTTAGTTTAAATACTTAAAAATATATTAATTGCAAATAAAGCATGAAGTATGATCTGGATAATATATTTGTGTGTTTATCGACTTATTAAAAGAGTTAAATGTAATTAGGAGTTAAGAAATTATTTTTCTTAAAATTACCATCTAAATTACATTTTGTTCTTTAGCTCTCAAAACAAGATTTTTATGATTTTACTTTATAGTAAAACACATTTTCTCCCTTACTATCACATCAAATTGTGTCAATTTTTTTACATATACTCAGAAAGTGAATGAAGGTTTTGAACCTTGGTCAAAGACATATCTTGTAATCAATTGATTTTGTGTGTATCAAAATTTAAAATACAGCAAATATTTATCAGCTGAACTTGATTTTTTTACTTTAAATGCTAATAGAGCATATAAATTTTAAGACGCATACCTAAGAGTGGTTCATGACATAACAAACTTATTTGTTTCTAGATTTCAATTTACAGAATTTAAATATCTCATTAAATTTCTTAGTTATTGTGTTTTAGTCAAAAGCCGTTTTTAGGCAAAATTTTAACTAAAATCCTTAAAAAATCATAAATAAATTTTTTAATTAAAATGTTGTGCCCATTTTACAACTTTTCAACTTAATTGGATATCATAAAAGCCAAAAAAAGTATTTTATCCATTAAAAAAAATTAGGCCTTCAAAGTTATGCAGCTACCTTAGGACATTTGGCGAAATTTCTCTCATATATATATATGTATATATTAGTTAAAATATACACTTTTTTAAAATTCTTGCTCCATATTTAATTGTTTATCTTAGATACAACTCCAACAGTCAAGATTAATTGGACAGCCAAATCAAAGTCAACTTGTAACGCCAAATATTAATGCACAGGTAGGTTATATAAATCTTGTGTAAAATTTGAAGCCCCCAAATTAGTTTAATTTATGTATGGATTCTTGGATAAATAATATATATTTGCCATTATTACTTTAGAGAGGTTTTTATACTTCGTGCCAACAAAAGATAAAAATAGAAATATGCTATGGTGAGGATCGTTCCTTGGATGTAAAGAGTTCCATAATATACTTGCGAATCCACCCAAAAAAATGTTAAAAACACTTTGTTTAAGGTTAAACTTATTGAATATTATTTGTGAAAATTTGGTAATTTTATCTGAAAGAAAAGTATTTTGATTAAATTGTATTATCGAGTAATTTGTATTAAATTATTAGGTCACAAGCTTTTCCAGCCAAGCTGAGCTTTCTTTCTTTTTCACCTTCTATGGTTGTCATTCTAATTGGCCAAGATTTTATTGTTATACCTTGTTTGACATGTTGTTCATTTTTTTCATTGTATCCAAATTCAGCTTATAATCATATAAATTTTGGCCCTTAAAAATAGTTAATTTCAAGTGTTATCATAAAAATAACGATCGTTGGGTAGAGAACTCACTTTGTTTTAAAATGTGTGTTTGGTGATTGACATATGAGCTTCTGTTCAAGAAAGAAGGCAATTTACAGTTTTTTTCCTTAGATGGAAAATATAAGTTTTCAGATGTTATACTTTATCATAACATTGGAACTCGATCCTTTTATTGTAAAGAAGCATTTTCTTGCATTTTCTTTTCTTTTGAAAAGTTGCTCTGGAACAACTGCATAATGATAATGCAGAAACCATACAATATATCACAACTTTGGCCAATTTTTAATTATTTAAAATTGGTAAATATTAAAATATTTTTTAATGAAAAAGTATTGCTGTGTGTACATCATAATATTTATAGATGCAACATTGCTCATTTGCATCATATAAGATGCAGCTATTATCTCTTGAATTATAGTTTCAAAAAACAAAACATGTTTTGGGACTTTATATAGCGACTTTCCATTTACCTGGAAAATTCAACTGTCCGAAAGAGTCAATTTACCCAAGCATTCTGGATAAACATGAGTTTACTGTAATACGTAAAAAATATATACTTATATATTTTACGTAATAGTTAAATATATATACGTACTTGTTACGGGAATTATACAAACTAGATGCATACATTATTTTATGAATTATGGGATTTGATAGGATGGATGGATTTGATGAGGATGGTTTTGACAAAAGAGGACAAAACTAAAGCTAAATTTCTAGGTGTTTTGATCACAAAACAAAGAACACATGCTAGTGGCGAGTGGTTAATTGGTAAAGTGACACATGTTGAACTAAAAAACAGACCTCGATCTGTTTTTTTATCAAGCATATTACAATGAACTAGTCATTTAAAAGAAATCATAGAACACTAACAGATAGGTTTTAAAAATTTTTAAATGTTCTCAATTCATGATTTCCTAATGCTCAAATTAAAAACAAAAACAAAAATGAGTAAAAAAAATGAAAAATGCAGATTTTTTTTGTTAATGCCAAGTAGGATTGCATGTTAATTAAATTTGTAAGCATCAATTCAAAACTAATTGGCAAGGAGAATGCCTCTCTTTTTTTATATGTATCAAATTTCACCTTAATGGGAGTTATTATTAACAAGGGTTTCCTGCAATAATAAAATGTTCAGGATTAAACTTATTCTAAACTAAAACAGTTGCTCTGCTTTATTATAATACACTTTTTGTAGTAAGGATATTTTATTTTCACTTTAATCATTTAGTAGTTAAGAGACTGCTCCTAAATAAAAAAATAACAAAAATATTTTTTTCTAGATAAATCTCATAAATCAACAACAAACTCATGTACAACTACCTCAACAGAACTCGAATCATCTAAGTCAATTAGCACCACCCACACCCCTGCCTAGTGTGTCTCCTAAGCTACCATCCCAAATGAATGGTATTCCACAATCGTCTACTCCACAGCCCCAGTCTCAGCAAACTCCTGTTCAACAGCCTCCTAGGGCTGCTTCAGTGCCTGGAGCACATCCACCCACACCTTCATCAACTCCACCCATGCAGCAACAACCCAAAAGTCAAAGTACAGTTCCTTCCCAGCAGCCAATACTCACAGTGGAAGACAGCAATGAAGAATTTAAGCCTTTGCTCTCACAAGAAGGTGCTTCTTCTGTTAGCCAAATGGACACACAGCAGAATACTCCATCATCAACATCTGAGCAGGGATCAGTGCAAACAGGTGGAAAGATTTTTTCTTTTGCTTCTCAAAAATCTACCGGAGATAATTTTTCCAGTGAAAAAATGGAATTGGAAATTAAAACAGAATTGGAAATTAAAACAGAAAATGGAAAATCAAATTTCTTCTTAGAAACTAAGACTGGTGGAAAACCTGATGTTAATAGAGAAATAAAAAGAGAAATTAAGGAAGAACCAAAATCAGAAGAAGGGGCATTTTCACTTTCTTCCATTAAAGTGGAGCCTGGAACTGTAAAAGAAGAAAATAGCACACTAGATGCTTCAGCAACTATTGGAGAAAATTGTAATGTCAAACCCGATTCATCTAGTGAAGGTCCTAAAAGCAAACCAAACAAAAAGAGTAAGATTTTCTTGCGTATCTTAAATGTATTATTACTCATCTATAACTCTACTTAAAATAATCTTATTTTTTCAATAATTTGACATACGTTTTCTTAAGTTTTATTTGTGCATTAGTACTAATTTGTGTTGAGTCTTCCCTTTCAAATATTAAGCATAACCTAATGCTGTTTCATTTGTTTTAAGACCTTAGCACTTCCCTCATTCTCGTTGATTTATCATAATGAATATTTAAATAAATTATTTAAGATGTTATTTGGTTTGAACAAGATAATTAAATATTCTGATTGTTCTAAAGAATTGTTATAGTACATGAAGAAAGTGTTCTTTAGAAAAAATTCTTTAGAATGTCTTTTAGTTGTATACATATTTTAAAAAACTTAATTTTTATTTTGTCTTCATTCAAGCTTATGAAAAAAAAAGTAACAGCTCAATTCCTTTAACAATTTTAAATTCCATATATTGCAATTACAACAGAGTTAAAAGGAAGTTGATGCAGCTCTAACAGAAATATTACATCCATATTATTTTATTATAGCTTTTAAACCAGATGAATTACGCCAAGCTTTGATGCCAACTCTGGAGAAACTTTACAAACAAGACCCAGAATCACTTCCGTTTCGGCGGCCAGTTGATCCTCAACTTCTTCAGATTCCTGTAATTATAAAATTATATTATGCCAAATTTAAAATATATATATATATATATATAAAAACATGTCACAATCAGATGAGTATATTTTTGTCGTATCAAACTATAATATTAACGTTATGCGACATGGCTCTGTTTTATTAACCAGAATTCATTTATGTTAACTTCTGTATGTTTCAATTGATGATTCTTTTTCTGTGTGTGCTATTTTAAGGTCCTAGCATGTTAGTTTAAATGTAGATCTCTACATAGTAGATTTGTGTGTTTACTTTGATGGATATATTTTCGAATAGTTCCAAAGAATCACAGAAAACAATTTTCAAAATTTTAAACAACTAAACAATTAAACTACTACTTAGAAGATTGTATGTGCTTTTCTTACTCGTGGTAGTTCAAAGTTAATTCAAATCTTATCTAGCTCTATTTTTTTAAATAATTAAGTTTTCCATGAAAAAGGTACAATTTTGCGATTTTTGATAAAGATTTGAACAAAGTAGTTATTTAAATGAGGCACAAATGGTTTGTTTTACAAATTTAAGTGTTTTGGTGACAAGGGCGCCAACAGAATCAGAGTAAATTTGATTTCCAGACTGTAGGATTGCCAACATTGCAGCGTTATAGGATCTTGGGAGTGTCCCAAAGGGCAGAGCGCTGAAGTTTCCTTATTGCGGATGGTAGAAATTTCCTGCTTATAGATCAGTAGGGACAATTGAGTTGCTTCAGGTGGCGAAATTTCTTTCAACTATCATTCTTGCTTTTCTTGCAATCGGTGCTCGGGTTGGTTATCGCTACCTTAGTTACTTAGATTCATTGATCGTTTCATGCCAGACTGAGCATTTTTTAATTTGCAAGTAAACCTTTAAACCCCGTTGAAAATAAAACTGGTTTCGGCTCTGGGTGTCCTTGACATTTTCCCTTTTATTTTGATGACCCTGATTGGAGAAGCTAAGTAGATGCTATGTTCAGTGTAATGGGAAGGCCACAGACTCATATTGTTTTCTTTACACACTTGAAGACTGGTTGACTGACTTTCCCTAGCTACACTGTGTAAAACAGGCATCACACAGAGAACTAACGATTGGGCATCCTTGCTGGATACTGTGAATCGATACCAATCTTATTTCATCTTCAGAATTTTACTGCTTTTGTGTTTTTTTTAAGTAGATAGTATTGTTTATTGAAATATAGTTATGGTGGGGATTTTTTTAATTATAAAGGCCAAACAGTGTATCCTAATTGGATAAATATTAATAACTAAAAAAATTACAGTGAAGACACAATTGTTTTTTCATACAGTTGAGGCAATTGTCAGAAAAGGTTCTGAGTAAGAATTTACTTATTGATTAGATGATATTCTCGAAACTTTAAGTACTAGCCAAAGTAAAAATCAAAATGTCAATTAAATTTTGCTTCGCTTGATTAGTGATAAATTGTTGTTAGTAATATGTGCTTGGATAGTTTGTGAGAGAAAAAAAATACCAGCCTTGTGTCACATGAAAATAAATTGCTAACCCCTCCTGCTCTAAAAATATTTTTTTTCTTAATCTCGGAAAAGGAATGAAATTAAGTATTTACCTTAATTTCAGCAGAAATATAATATTTTTATAAGAAAATTTTAAAAGTAGAAATACGGATATGTATAAAAGAGAAAAAGGGTGTGCTAAAAACTCCTACGTAAAACAGCATAGTAAATTTATTTTATTCTTGGATAGTTTTTATTACTTCCTTATTATTCTTGGATAGTAAGCAAAATAAAAACCTTAAAAAACATTGTTTTGTTAATATACTTTCTTTTTGAGTATATAAACGTTAATACATTGACACCACCCTTTATTCCAAAGAAAATGCCATCAATAACTTGCACCTGTTTTGTCATCACTTAAAATAATATAAAAAAACAAAACAAAAAGGACGAATTTGTTGAATCCGAAATTGCTGCTGCTAGTTGATTGCCGGTCTGTATCATTGCACTACACAGCCCTGCCCGTACAAATATCCAATTTAGTTGCCCTTAAAGTGGGACTTAAGCCACAGCGTAACGGGCTCAATGGTAATTTGAACCAAAACTATTTTAGTCATTTGCGAATCCAAAAATTTTCTTTATAAATTTTTATGAAATGAAAAACAAAAATTAAACCCCCTTGCATAGGTCTTTTTTAGGGCCCACCTTCATCAGAATCCAACAAGTAGCGAATGAAAACACAAGCAAACAACAATGTGTTAAACCTGGGATCTCCAGAGGGGGGGTGATGATTGTAAAATATACAGTGGAAACATTTTATTATATTGCAATAAAACTTTCCCAAATTGTTAAACAGGGTTCGCACGCGGCCTGGAAATCCTGGAAAAGCCGGGAATTTCATTTGTTTTTATTTCAGACAGCCTGGAAATTCCAGTTTTTATTACGATTCAAAATTGAGTCGAACTAGCGTAGCGGTGGATGAAACATCTCCGTTTTTCTGTGCATGTCCGAATCACCCCGCAAGTGTCAATCACTCGGGATTCCCCCACGTCAGGACGTTGTGGAAATCTTACTGCTTTGCTCTTCTTGTGCTTTGTAGGATGTAGCCATTTTTGAAAACAACTAGTTCTCAGGGAATTTTTCAAATTTCGAAAAATATCAGGGAATGTTTTTCATTTTGATTACTCAAATAGCAGGTTTAGGTTGTTTTTGTGATTCACTACTAACAGATCAAAAGAAAATGTTCTGGTTGGTCCGATTGGCCTGAACTGGAACTACAAAAGTAAACGCGACTTTCTTCCTATCAGGCAGAGGCAAAAACTGTAAATCATTAGGAGACAATGCAACCTCATCGGTGGTTGCCGTTAAAATTACTAGGCAGCAAAATAAGTAAATCAGGAAGCATTATTGGATCGCATACTTTTGGTCAGGTAAAGACGATCTTCATCTAATGAGGGATTGCACTTGTCGGCATCCGATATTTGAAGATAGCTTAATTCATCATTAAATTTTAATTCAATTGTTTATCTTAATCATTAAGATTTATTATTTAAACTTGTTTTTTTATTGAAATTTAAGTTTAGTTTTCATTGATATGGACCGGGAGGTGGGGGAAGGGAATGAAGGAAACAAGTTATGCAGTACAGTAGAACTTCAATTATCGAAGCAATTAGGACCTAACCAGCCACATTCGTATAATCGGAAATTCGGATAATTGGAGGTAATCGGAGAAAAGGTATATTTTAATGAAATCAACCCAACCAAATCCAAATTGTAAGATGTCATTTTGTAGTTTGAGTTATGGCTTTTTGTAATAGTTTTTTGCTATTCAACTTCTGTTAGAATCTTGGTTTTACAAAAGTTTATATGCGACATATAAACTTTTTCACTTGGTCTATTTGTTACTGTTTGTCTATGTTGAATGTCATGGCTAGTATTTTTTTTTTTGGTCGTAACAAAAAAAATTACTAGGTATGACATTCAATTAATACGAATATTTTTACGTTTGGGTACTAGTTTGATCATTTTATATATTTAAGTTATTAGAACCAGTTCATTCTATTTTATCCACGTATTAACATTATTCATTATTTATTTCCACATATTATGGTATAATTTCAGAAATTAGTTTGATGTTTCTGGTCTGGGTTAAGGCAATATGGTTGTTAATAAAATCATTTAACTCAATATATAGTTCTGTAACTACCAGTAATTTTACATTCAAATTTCAATTCAACCAGTTGATCTTCAATAACTTTTAAGTTAGTTGATATTGAGTTATTGAAGCTTCATCTCGCTTTGTAACATGGTGACCTAGAAAATCAATAAAAAGGCATGGAAAAGCCTTGAAAAGGCCTGGAATTTGTGTAGCCAAGAGTTGTATGATCCCTGGACTTAAAGTTTTTAGAGTTTTCTAAGAATTTGGTACACTTCACAAAAATCAAGTTCCCTTGTCCTTTGAAGTTTTACAAAAATAGAAGCGAACGATATTGAATGGTGATTATAATCCCAGAAATGCATGCATTGCAATGGAGGATTTGTGGCAAACTTGTTTCTTTACATAGGCTTCATGTTCTTTAAGTCTAAATTTAAGAGCTTTTTTTTATTTGTCCCATGTCCGAAAAGCCACATTGGCAAGTTGTGAATTACCTAGTCACTAAAAGGGTCTTTCAAATTGAAAAACTTAAACTTGTTAGCAAGAGAGAAAATAACTATAAATTCGAATTTTTTTATAGTGCTGTTTTCAATAAAGTTACTTATTCGAGGTTAATACTGAAGGACAATCAATATAGTTTTTATTAGGGGGTGTGAGTGTGATATTTTTTTTGACTTATTTATCATGTTGATGATGTTTGGGTTATAGCCTCTGTCCTTAATGCTGGCTTTGTCATAGAAAATAGCAAACATTAGAATTTATAGGTTGAACTAATATTTAATGCATGGTTTGTAGAATGGTAAAAGGCTGCTAATCGTTATAATATGAATGGCGAGATGTGGAATACTTTGGCAAAGATACAGAAAATGGCTAATGAAAAACGTTTGTTGAGAATTTGTTGTTTTCTGTTTGATGAGGACATCCAAGACCGTTGAAGTATTATTGTAGTCTCCTCCCTCTCTCAATTTCAGTTGCAAATCGGATTTTAGGGCATTAATAATTGTTGGGGGGGGGGTCAACATAATGTGTGTTGTTTGGTGTTTATAATGCATTCTGCAAAACCAAGGAGTGTCATCAATATAAATATAGAAAACTACGTGCGTAGCTAAATGTATGTATAACTGAATGTGGTGTTTAAATTTAGAAATTTTGCATCTAAATAAATACCACTGAAGAAAAGAGGCTATATATTGCAAGACCTTTTTTTTGTGTGTAGAAGTTTGTCCTCATAGACATTGGTCTCAAACAGTCTACTTTTGTTTATGAGGAAAAATTTCTCAACTTTTATTTTCATTGACACCTTGTTGGATTCTGATGTAGATGAAGGATCTTTGCGTCACCAAAACATGTCAATGTGTAAAATTAACTATTTGCACCTTATTTTTATGTTGTCTTCGTTCAAATCTTTATATGAAGTTGTTTTACTTATGCTGACAAACAATCGTTACACTGACTTTTGTAATATCGAAAGTGGGCTCCACACAATAGCAAATAACAGCTGATTTTTTTGTCCAAAAAATAATTGGTGTAGCCATAATTTAAAATGAAGTTCAAACCTATTATAGCGACATTATTTATAAAGAATTTTGCTTATAAAGTTTTCACTAAGTAGGCATTTCCACAATAACTAAAATCTATTTTTAAGGAAATCTTATCTAATTTTGTTTAACTTTTTTCGCAATTAAAGTGATACGTCTCCCAGTTATTTATATATTGTTACCTATACTTGTAGATTGTAAAACAATTACAGAAAATTTAATTTTTATGATTTGATTGTTTTAATTCTGCAATAAACTATTAAGTTCAAACCGATTATGAATTTTGCAAAAGTTAATTGATATTATTTTTCATCTTTATGATTTGATGTTTCAAAAAAGTAATAAACCAATTAAGTATTTAAAACTGTCAAATTTTTTGTTAATTCTTGATGATTTTCCCCCTATTTCTAACATCTCATTCCCGAGTTACTATTGCCTTGACCCAAAAATTAGCAAACATGGTATAAAAGAGCAAGTTAACTTCACATCAGAACTAAAGTGATTGTAGAAAAGTACTTATAAAATCATAAATTATGCTATACTTGCGAGCCTCATGTATGATGTAGTTGACTAAACTGGTTACTACAATGCAGGATGTCCAGATTCGATTCCCAAAAAAGACTCGACTGTGTATCCATGGTCTTATAATTAAATGCATACCTTAAACGTTTAAATTAATTATAACTTTGACAAGAATAGTTTGCAGTTTAAGTTAATATGGTTAACATCTTTTGTATTTAGCAATATTATTTGTTGTAAGGAAAAGTGTAATTTAAGAAAGTACAGCAGTTGCAATGAAAATGTTTAAGTGTTGTACTGTGTCTAGTTTTCTGGAATTTTCTAGTAACAGCTATTTAAGGAAATTACTTATGAATAATCATTAAAATATACTTAGATAATCATTAAAACATTAAAAAAACCTACATTGTGCGACCTCAGGTCTGTTGTTGGTCTTAAATTTTTGTATATGTATTTACAATATTGCAAAAAAATTACTAAGAATGGAAGTCAAAATTTAAAGTAACATATGAAGAGCATTTATTTTAACTGAAATTAAAATTACATGATTTTTGCCAACAAAAAAATTATATATAAACCTTTAGGATTCTTATATTTTTACCAATATGTGTTCATACCTTTTTAAATATAGATATTTCATATTAAAACAAAAAAAATTATACCTGTTTTATTTAAAATGTTTTTTTTCCAATATACACTTTTTTAAATAAGAAAATCTGAACATGCTTTTAAAATATAATATTTCCATATATGTATATTTTTTCTTTACTTTTTGCATGCACAAACTTCTTTAAATACTATTCTGATAATTTTTAACTTAGGTATTTAAATTATTTCACTAAAAGATAGTTTACCTTTTTTTTTTCAATGGTATTAGAACAAAGTTATCATCTAGTGTGTGTTATATATATATATATATATATATATATATATATATATATATATATATATATATATATATATATATATATATATATATATATATATATATATATATATATTATATTAAAATCTTGTCAATCAAAATGTTGTCTAAATTAGAATATTTAATTGAAATTGAATTTTATGGTTTCTTTTTCTTATGACCACAATTAAAATTTATGCATTAATTTTTTCATGATTTGCTGTTATTAGTATTTAAATATCTGCGCATGATTGTGTAGCATTTATCCTTTTTTTTCTGTAATTGCTAATAGGGCTTTGATTTTATTGACTGTTGCTTTGTGTAGGATTTATAGGGCAACTTACAGAAAATATTTTATGATTGTTTTAAATGTTGAAATTTTATTTTAAAAAATTGGGTTTTATTTATGTTTTTAACATTACTAAAATATATTTTCGTATAGTTGCTTTATAAACAGTTAAAGCCTGCTGAAATTTTTCTAATTTTTCTCCCTGATACTTGCATATAGTTTGCTGCTTGAAATTAACTCGGTAACATTGTTGCTTAGTAATGAATGCGTAATAGCAATATCCTTCCATTCACTGTCTGCAAACCTGAAGTGTTTAAATAAGTGTGTTAATATTTTGTTTTTAATTTATTTATTTAATGTAGATTTTTTAAAAACATAACATGCTTTTTTAGTTTTGCTAAATACTTTATTTTTATTGGTTCATTTTTACACATGCACTCTTTAGATTTGGATCAAGTTCAATTGTATTAATATTTGAATAATTTTGCTTTCAATATACACAAAAAACATTGATTAATTTTTCCATTAATCTTTAATTCAAAACAAATATGCAAAAATTTAATTAAAAACATGGATGTAGCATTGAAAGGAAGGTATAGCTATATTTGAAGTGCAAATGCACTTTCTAAAAGATATAGCATCCATGTTTTATAAATCTATATCCAAATTATGGTCTCTCCTCTACTAGACTAAAGGCAAAGACTCACCTTTACAAAAAAGACAAGACACAATGGTACGAATATAACTTTATATTTTATATATATTCACATCAGTATAACTGTTTTAGTTAGTAATAATTTTTATTTATAAATAGTTTGTAGCAAATACACTTAAGATATAATTTTTGTAATTAAGTTCTAATTTAATATAAATCATGTTTTTACTTTTTATACGTTTAGTATTATAATAATATGCCTAATTGTTAAAATTTGTGTATAAATATTTGCTTTATTTTTTTAAGTATTTTAACATCTCACGTAAGTTATTTATCAAACTGTTATCCTTGTTTTTTATTTATTGTAACTACATATTACTAACACTGTTATTTGACAACAGAAAGAAAAAAACTGATTGTGGCATGTTGTTGTGACTTAATTTTTATCTTTTATAACTAATCTTGAAATGACTAAAAATATTTTTCTCCTCTTGATTTGAAGTATTAAATTCCCTATTTATACAAAAAATTTATTCATCAAACATTCGTTTTTCTACTTTATTTGTGATTTTTCCTTAGTTTGCATGACATTACAAACTGTTCTCTTAAATAGCTTTGTAATTCTGAAATCTATTTTTATTTTTAATTGTACCAAAAATGATTTTTTAACCTTAGTATGTACGTTTTCAATGTGTTAAATATATTTCATGTGTGGTTTCTAAACTTTTTGCATGTGTTTTATATTAATTTCCAGTGTTGTAGTTTTTCTAGTCACTAAATAATGCATGGTTTTTTCTTATATTTTCTTTTATTATCAAGTGTTTTGACCTGAATGATATACATAATATGTTAAGGGTTAAATTATTGTAATAACACTGATTTGTACGTTGTCATTCACAATAGAATATATCGATAGTATTTGTAACTACATACTTTAAATTTAAATTATAAAATATTTTTGTTTATTTAAATAGTCCATATTCAAATTTGGGATTCAAGTCTAAATATTTCTTTTATTCTTTCCCATCACTCAATTGCTTTTCGAGTACTGTAACTTTTTATTCATTAAAGATTTTTATTAGAAATTTAAAAACTATGTTGTTTGTACGATGAAAGAAAAATATAAAAAGATAACACTTAATGATTATTAAAATGGTGCATCCTTACGAAATAAACTTAATTTCCTGTTAAACTTGTAACTATAATTTTTTTTAATTAGAGCCGACATTTGTTTTAAAATTTTAACCTTGTATTTAGCAATTTTATTTTAGATTTGCATAAATAAAATATAGTATTGTTTTTTTACTTTTTGTTACACAGGTTGGTGCATTGTTTAAGTTTGTCTAAAAATGCTTTTGCAACTATAAGTCTTCTACTTTTGCTATCTTAATGATTATAGCTTGTTATATAACACTAATTAAGAATTGTTTTTTTCTTGTGTAATTACTATATTAATATGTTGTACATTTAATCTTTTCAGTTATGTTATTTTTTAAAGTATAAGTTATGGAGTTAAAAGGGGAAAAAAATACAAATTCATAGTGAAGCACATTAATGATTAGCATGGTTTAGTAAAAAGCATGCAAACATAGTCAAAAACATAACATATCAGTTGAATAAAAAAACTTAGGAATTCAAAATAATAATTTTCTTAAATCTAAACTAAATATAATAAAATAAATTACTTGCACATGGTTCTTGACTTATTAAATTAGTTTTTCAATTATTTTAAAGGCAAAATATAATTTTGAAATACAAAAGTTTGCTTCTGTTTGTGTAAAAGAAATGATTATAAGCTATTTAGTGACTTGGTTTAAAAAGTTAGTCAATTGTTGTAGTTAAACCGAGTCAAAAGTTAAAAAGTAGATTAATTTCAAAAGAGTTGCTGCTTTGCCTCATTTCTTATGTTTCTTTGCATCATTTCTTGTCTTTCTATGCAGGCAGATCATAAATGTGAATTACCTAAGTACAAAGATGCATAAATATTTTTACTAAGCTTTAAGTCGGATTATGCTTTTAGTTCTTAAGAAACTACCCACAATATTCAATATCACAATCATTATTATTGTTACACAATGCTAAATTTTTTTAAAAATCCAATACAATCTTTTGAAAGAGATTAATTAAAAAAAAGTGAAAAAATAGACCCAAAAAATACATTTTTAAGAACTTAAATTTATTTGTTGCTAATTTTTATTATTTTTTAGACTATTTGTTGTTGTTCCTTTTTTTTAGTTTTAGGCATACCCAAACATTTTCCAAGTTACTTAAAATATATTATATTTATTAAATTCATTAAATAAGCGCTAAGCTTTAATGCTGAATTTTTAATCCAATGTACAAATTTTCTTAATTTTTAATTAAATTTAATTTTCAAAAAATCCTGACTTGAAATAATTTTGTTTTTATTTTCAAAACGAGCATTCAAAAATGCATATAAACAGGGCCTGATCTTCCATAAGGTGCAAGCTTAGGGCCCCCAATTTTTGGAGGCCCGTAAATTTCAGTTTGTTTATGCGAGGACCACCAAAATTTCAGCAATTTTTTTAATTTTTCAAGGCCTCACTTTGCTCTTATTGCTTTGAAATTATATATATTTATTATTTTACAATAATTAGTTTCCTGATATGTCCAAAGTTTTAAAAAGTTTAGTTGAAAAATTTGGCTAACATTAGCAAAAATGACTGTATATTTTTAAATTACTTTAGTTCAAAAATATTTATTTCCTCTATGATTACATTTTAAAATATTCAATTCAATCATACAAGATAAAATTATGCCATGTTTGTATGCTACATCATGAATTAATATTTTTAATGTATAACCTATGTTTAATGTTTTAGGATTATTTTGATATCGTAAAAAGACCGATGGATTTATCAACTATCAAAAGGAAATTAGACTTTGGAAATTATACCGAACCATGGCAGTATGTTGAGGATGTGTGGTTAATGTTTGATAATGCTTGGCTCTACAATAGAAAAACATCAAAAGTATACAGACATTGTTCAAAGGTTTGTATACTTTAAGGCTTTTTAACCAAAAAATATGTAATTTTTTTGCTACTTATAAAACTTCCATTCAATATTTTACAGCTTGCAGAAGTTTTTGAACAAGAAATAGATCCAGTAATGCAGTCCCTGGGTTATTGTTGTGGTCGAAAATATGTCTTCCAACCTCAAGTGTTATGTTGTTATGGCAAGCAACTATGTACAATACCAAGGGACACAAAATACTGGAGCTATCAAAACAGGTTATTTTTATTGTGGTTTTTTTCCTGCTACTATTAACATTTCTGAACTTTTTGATAATTACACTAGGCAACAATTTTAAAAAGTAAAGCTTAGAGGTAAGCTAACAAATTCTAAAAGAAGCTTAGCTCAAGTTGCAGATATATTCCATTTTTGTGTGTTAAATTTGTGCTAGTACAATGTTATATATAAAAAAAGTATGTTTTGAATAAAAAAAACTCAATAGATAATTCTTGTGTAGATTTTGACGCTGAGTACAAATCTGGATTCTATTTCTCTTTACTTCTAAAGTTTTTTTCTCTCAAAATGACTTCAGGCAGCTGAGGGCTGGATAGGCAGCTGAGGGCTAATCTTTTAAACTATTGCTACCAATGCTATCAATCTAGCCCTATGTATGTGTATAAAATTTCAATTCTATCTGTAGGTATACGTATTGTCAAAAGTGTTTTTCCGACATTCCTGGAGATACTGTTACACTTGGAGATGATCCTACTCAGCCCCCTACGTAAGTTCTGTTTACTTTGTTTAATAATTTGTGAATAAAACAATTTATTTACCAATTGAGGAAGTAGAAATTTAATTATTTACATTAGATGGTCTTATTTAGAATTTATAAATTGAGTTTGTTCCTCTTAATCGAATGTTGATTAGACATTTAAAAATTTTCGAAATTTGTTCCACATGGCAGCTTATACTGTGAAAAATTATTAATTATTGATATACTAAAGATTATTCACAGGTTTATTTATTTTAAGAGACATGACTTTTGAAAATTTATTAAGAGTTTGAAAAGTCAGCTTTTCTTTAGAAGATTAATTTTTTGCACAATCGGAAATTGAAACATGTTTTCACATTCAAAGGTCAATGAAATTTTTAACTGATTGATAAGTTAACTGTATTAGTACAAGGCAATATTGAATGTGCTAATGATCTGTTTGTTAGAGGCTGGAAATGGGTAGTCGGAAGTGTGTACCTTAAACTAATCATAATTATATAGTTATTTCGATCATAAATTATGTAACGACCATAAGTACATATATTATTGTTTGGTTTCTTAACCTTGAAATATGTAATCTGATGTAGATTTGTTATTTTTCGCCATGGTGAAGTTATTTAAAAAAAAATATATATTTTTAATGTTTATTGCATAAATTAAAGTTAACGCATTAGTATTTTGCAGATACTCAACAATAAGTAATATGAAACATATGCTTCATTTTTAGGGTTATAAAAAAAGGTCAGTTTTGCGAAAAGAAGAATGATCATTTAGAACAGGAACCGTAAGTAGTCATTTAATTACTAATAGTTAGTTCATTAGATCAGGATGTTCAAATTCGGAAACGAAATAGGAATTTAAAAACTAATACACACCTAGAGACATGACAAAAACTGTACCCTTACTGTGTTCCTACCAGGTTGAGTTAAAAGTTTTTCTTATCTTCAACTACAAAAGAAATTCACAACAGTCACACAATACTAAGGATTTATTCATTGAAGTGCATTCCATTATGAAATATGGTTTTTTGTAATCTCTCTGCCAAAAGTTCAATGTCATGTTTATACCATTCCGCCGGCTTTGATGCAAAGAACTTTTGACACTCCATCTCGACATCACTCACATTAGTGAACTGCTGTCCGGAGAGAAAGTGATAATTTATCATGTAAACTTTAAAAATAAAATTTTTTAATGTAATGATTTTCCCAAGATTGTCTTTTTGTGGCGGAGGCATGAGAAAGGCAATGCCACACTTTTCTTTACCATGTGTCTTTATTTTCTACTACAATAATGCACTTCCTTTTTAGATTTGTTGAATGTAGTGATTGTGGTAGAAAATTGCATCAAATATGTGTGCTGCATCTAGAAGTGATTTGGCCTGAAGGGTAATTTTTTTTATACATGTAAAATTTTTGCTATAAAACAATTTAGTTATTAGTACATTGATTTATTACAGTTTTTATGGAAATCTATGTGACTAACCTGGTATGTAACTGTTGCTTCTGCGTCAACTCTGAAACCACAATCCAACACTAACATAGTTGGGAAAAACACTAAAAATTTTCAAACTTTGTCATTTTTCAGATTAAAAAAATAATTTTTTTATAAGTTTACGTTTGGAAATATATTTCTTGAGCCATTTGATTTTTTTCCATTCATTTTCAAACTTTGTTTATTTTGCTTTGAATTTTTGAAATTTCTAGTAATTATCTAGCAGTAATAGCCGACATTGGGAATATCATGTATTATGAGTGATCCTTCAGATTTAAAAGCATAATCTGGCAAATCATGGTGAAAATGTTAATGCATCCTATATATAAGTTTGAGTTCCTATAACTAGCATTTTTCATCCGTCTGCATATAATAACCCACAAGAAACGAATCGAATAAGGCAAAAATTATGTCACAAAGATCCTGCAATAGAAATTGCGGGACCCTAGTATTCTAGGCTAATGCATGTAATTATTAGAAAATAAAGAAGATAATAGCAAGTACACAAATACTGTCCAAAATTGGCTGAAATATAGCATTTTCAGTTAAATAATTAAAAGTTGATATCAAAATTAAATTAATATTAAAAATTGAGACGTGGTGGAATGCGTTCAGTATTTTCCAGAACTCAATGTCTGAAACTACATAGGAATTAATCATTTAAGGTCAGTTCATTGAACCATTGTAGGATAGTGTTAATTGTAATAGGAATTAAAACCTACAACTTTTGATTTGTAGGTCGTTGGACATTTCCAAACTATAGTCCATTTATTTAGAATAATGGTTTGGCAAAATTTGAGGTTGAAGCCACTCTTCTAAGAAAGCCTACATTGGGATAAATAAATGACTTTAAGGCTGTGATTTTAAATAAATGGATTTTCATGTAAATGTGCAAAACAATATGCAAGTAGCATGTGGGGGGGGGGGGGGGAGTTATCAAGGATCTGTTTTAGATATTAAGTTAAGGTGTTCTAGCTGAATTTCTTAAACAGCTGTTAACTTTAAAATGTTTTATTTATAACGTTAACGCAAACTCAAAGGGATCACCAAAACATTTGGGGGCGTCCATAAATTACGTGATAGGATTTCGACGATTTTTCGACCCCCCCCCCCCCTTCCCTCTGGTGAGATTTCGGGACATTTTGCACGACCCCCCCCCCTCCCCCGTAATCTCGTGTGACATTTTTCAAAATTAGTATTTTTGAAAGTTTTCAATTTAACGTTCGACGGAATAGTTTTTGCCGTTAACAAAGAAGACTTCAGCTTGTCTTTGAGGAGCTACTCGGCTCATACGCTCCATTAAGTGATTTTAAAGCCTTTGGCGTTAAACTTTCCGCCAAATGTCTTAAACTAGGGTACTTTCTTATATTGATAATGCTATGACTTAATATTTTAAAGTACATTATAAATGTTGAATTTTATGTAGTAATAGAATAAAACTACAAATTTGTGTTTCTATTTTTATTTTATTTCAAAGAAATGGCAACTCGCTAATTGTGTTAAGTTGCCAAATCTGACACTCTTCTAGGAGTAGTTCATTTTTTTCCATTTACTCGCCAGTTGGATTTTGCGGATTCCAGTAAATCGCTCCATGCCCTACTCGAAAAGAAAAACAAACATTCCAATTTTTTTCCACCTTTTCACCAGACCCAGGGGGGAGGGGTGCAAATGGGTCTCCAAAGAAGAAGAAACCAGACCGCCTTTTTTTTCTGCACCCGAAACTCTTTATTTGGACGTTTAATACCTGGGAAACTTCAGAACACATAGTAAATCGTGGTCCAACCAATAGGTTTGGATAATCCAAACAGCAGCTGCATCGTCTAATGATGGTGAGAAAGTATTTCAATATCTCAAACGATATATATTTTGTCTACTTATTCTTTGTAAAGGGAGAAAATATTTTAAACAAGTGTCATTTGGTCTGAAATGAAATAATTAAAGAGAACAGGAAGAACCGAACGCCAATCGAATCCATATAAAAGAATGGATCGTTTTATCGTTTTTCTCACTAAAACTCTTTAGTTCTCTTACAGTTCTCTTTACAGTTCGGAGAGCCACGATAAGTATTATCATGTAAGTTGCCTATCTTAAATCAATAAAAAAAATTACTGGAATTTTGCACGATTCTATCGCAATTTTACGTTTATCTTTTCCGGTGGAAAATTACGAAATATTTCACGAGACCCCCTCTCCTCTCCCCTTGCGTGATATTTGGTGATATTCGGCTCGACCCCCCTACCCTAAATAAGTCACGTAATTTATGGATGCCCCCTTTCCTGTTAACCGAATTTCATGTAATAACTGTCAGAATTTTTATTTTTTACATTAAACCAGTGAACAGTTTAAAAAAAACATCCAAAAATTATTCTAGTTTTATAATGTACACAATTAGTAATTCAATTAATAAAGTTTATTTGGAATAAAACATACTATAGAAAATTAGGAGAACTTTTAAGGAGCAGCAAATAACAATAGCAACTGGATTAAAACTGACGAATCATGGGAGATCTCGTGATTTTCTCAGAAGTTGAAGACTATTTTTATAATATTCATTTGTCACTTTTTTTAATGTTTTGTTTCATTTGATCTTCGATACTTTGAATTACATATTAAGAAAAAAGAAGTCAAATTCCGAATTTTTTGTTCGGGTTAAGCGGATTTCTCCTTAGGCAATTTCGCTTTAGGAGATTTTTTGGCATTAGCTCAAAGCTTTATAGGCCGAGGAAATGCTTTCAGTTCATCTTAAGCGTATTACGTGTTAAGTTCACATTAACGAGGTTCGACTGTAGCATTAAATATGTTTTTATTTTCACTTTTCAGTTACACAATAACAATGGATTTATTTTAACTAACCATATTGTGTTTCTAGATTTACATGCGAGAGCTGTTTGAAAGCAAAAGGTAAAAAGAAGAAAGAGAACAAGTTCACATCGAAAAGTATGTGTATCTTATTGCATTTGTTCTTAATTCATTTTTGTTATTATTTAAAAATATATATAATTCTTAGAATGCATGAAAATGAACAGTTTTGCAATCGTATTTGAATTTCAAAACATAAAAGTGGGCAAGTTCACGGAAATATTTCCCCCACACACCACTTCATTCATTTAATTGTTGAAACAAAGAAGCATAGTGGGATGTTCTCCAATGGACCTGCCCCTCTTTATATATAGCAATTCATTTAACAATAACAAAAGTTAATTTTTCTCGCTTCTAATAAAAATAAATTTGATGTGAAAAAATTGCATTTTTAGATTTTTTAAAAAAATATTTTTTTGTAACAAACAACTTTGTTCTTAAGTGACTAATAGAGTTATATACAACATTTGTTCATTTTAGTAGAGACTTCTACCTTAATAAATAAGCCTTTCAATGAAAAATATGTATATGAATACAATATTTTTTTAATTATCAATAATTTATTGCAAAACAAACATAATGTGTATTTATTCTTGTTCAATGACATTTATGTAAAAAACAACAACTTAGAATTGATGTACTTTTAATAGGATTGCAACAATCAAAACTTGGAAACTATATCGAAAATCGTGTTAATGGCTTCTTGAAAAAGAAAGACTGTAGTGCTGGAGAAGTGACTATTAGAGTAGTGTCAAGTTCTGAAAAATTTGTTGATGTAAAACCTGGCATGAAATCAAGGTCAGTTAATAATTTGTAGAAAGACATACTAAAAAAAAATCCTGTTCTGTAATTACAAAGTAGTTTGAACTTTAACCTGCCAGAAATAAGAAAAATGCAATGCTATATAACATAAGTGTTCATTTTTAACATAAGTCTCATTTTTCCAAGGTTGCTGATTTTGATGTGGTGATTTTTCAGTGTTAAAATATGTTAAATTTCAAGATAGTGCAATTTTGGGGTTCTACAATTTTTAGTTTTTCCATTTAAAAACTTTCGATTTGAAGATTTTTGTGTGTTAGCATTTGCTCATTTTTAATGATTCTTAATTTATGGTTCTTCAAAATTTTGTAAAATTTCTTATTGAATATGCATCTTCAGAAGATTTGCTGATGTCTGAGGTCTTGTGATTTGCGAATTATTAAGATTTGACATTCATGTATAGACATAGGGACATAGGGATTGTAAATTTGCAGATTTCAGAGTACAGTAGAACCTCTATTATCCGTCCCTCTTTTATCCGGAAATCTCTGTTAACCGACCATCCCTAAGTCAACATCAAATTTTTTTTTAACTAATTAATTTTTGGTTGTTAAAAAAAGAAACCAGTTTCAGAAATACACGTCGATTCTAAAGTGAGGAATCTCCGGCGATACTAAAATTGGCAAACTTTCTTGATTAAAAAATTGGGAATCTCCGACGATTTTTAATCGTAATTATTTCAGATTTTGAAATTAGAATTCTGTACCGATTCTCAAAGCAGGAAATTATCGGGTTTTAGGAATTCGGTTAACTGTGATGATTAAATGATAGCAAAACTTCAGCAATTAAAAAAGTAAAAGCGAATTCCTGGCAATCTTAAATTTTCGGGAAACTCCAGGAATCTAAAATCGTGAGACTCCAGGAATCTAAAATCGTGAGACTCCATATATCTACTACAAAACAAAAAAAATTCACTTTTCTCAGAACTCCGTTCAGAAATTAAAAATATTTTAGCGCTTTCTTTTTGCCAGGATGTCTCGGAGATGACTTAACACTAGTATTCAAAGTGTACTACTTCAAAATCATCACGGAATCATCACCTCTGTTTTAGTGTATTTAAGGAAGATTCTTTATTATCCGGAATTTTCGATTATCCGACCCACCTCCGGTCCCAATTAGATTGGATAATCCAGGTTTTACTGATTCATGTTTTGCATTTGCAACACATGAATCGTTTCCAAAGAATCCACATTTTAATAAAGATGATTTAACTCTAATACGGTGTCTATTGATATGATTCAATCAAACATTTTTTTGGATAGATGCTCTTTTTAACCTATCGTTACAATTTTGCACTGTATGCGTAATGAAATTCCCAAATATTTTTTTAACATATAGTTTTGGAACAGTCTACTGTTAATTCTTCAGTTTTTCTAGTTTTTTTTTCATGAGTGTGTAAACTTTTTAATATGCAATAGCCTGGTGCATTATATATCACTAATTTCATATTTATTTAGGTATGTTGATACTGGAAAGTGGCCAGATCAGTTTCCATATAGGGCAAAAGCATTATTTGCCTTTGAAGAAATTGATGGTGTTGATACTTGTTTCTTCGGCATGCATGTTCAAGAGTATGGTTCTGAATGCACTCTTCCAAACACCAGGTATAATAATTTGGTTGTAACAATAGTGATAAAAAGTTAATAGTTGTAATATAAAAAGTTTAAAGTTAATGTTGTTCATTAAAAGTCTGTTAGAAATTATGTCATTCCATTTATACGCTTTTTTTTAATCAAAACTTTTTAATTGTTTTTTTTTACTTAATTTTGAGCAACCTGACAAAATTAAAAAGTTTGAATAAGAACTGCAATTTCTTGAAAATAGAAAATGCAATATATCTTTCAAAATAAATAAATTAAACATAATATACAACTCATAATTTGCACTTTTAAAATGTCTCCCAGTTTTGCTTTGTATAAAAGCCTTATCTAACTATTTTTATTTTTTAGGCGAGTGTACATTGCCTACCTTGACAGTGTGCATTTTTTTCGTCCCAAACAATTTCGAACAGCTGTCTACCATGAAATCCTCCTTGGCTATCTCGACTACGCAAAGCAGTTGGGGTATTAATATATTTTTAATAAATATATAATTTATATTTTTTGGATTTAAAATATATTTTTATTGTTTATAAGAAATTGAGGTAATATTTTTAATAATTTTGTTTTTAGATATACTATGGCACATATATGGGCTTGTCCTCCCAGTGAGGGAGATGACTACATATTTCACTGTCATCCTACTGAGCAAAAGATTCCTAAACCTAAAAGATTGCAAGAATGGTACAAAAAAATGCTAGATAAGGGTATAGTAGATCGAATCGTACAGGACTATAAGGTAAGCATTAAACAATGTTTTTCTTTTATACTTAAACAAATTATTCAAATTATAACACCTTAATTGTTTGACTAATTATAAGTACAGATATATTTTAATGGATTCAAAATATTTCACACACATAGACTCTAGTTACATTTACATAAAAAAAATTGCAAAAACTTTATTTTTTAAAAAAAATCTCAGCACAATTTGGCAATAATGATGTATCTGCAATCTTGTATTTTGAGATTGAATTGGTTGCACCCAACTTTTTGTTGGTAGTCCTGGTTGTTGTAAGGAAGTAGTCTTTTGTGTCATCAGCCTCCCATTGAAAAGGTTCTGGGTTCTAAAATCGTCTTCTACCAAAAAGACATGTTGCTTATAACTTGATCACAAAGTTTGAGTACTCTGCGACAGACTAATTAAATCTGGAGTCCAAAGTCCCCAAAGCGTTAGTAAACCAAGTACCAAGCCATTAACCAAGTTCCCTATGATGATTACATATATAGCAAAATTTAGTGCAAATTAATTATCAAATCGAAACACATTTGCAACTTTATTATGTTTAGTGATTATGTTTTTTCAACAAAAGTACATTTATACCAAAACACAGATTAAGCATGCAGCATTGAAATGTTCTACGCGGAGGAAATGACGTAAGTAAATAAACCTCGCTATTGGGTTGCTATCGAGTTTTGATGATGTCATCCTTACTGGCGCATTAGATTTGGCGTGTTATCTGTTTTGTTGTTAATTTAAATTATTTTACAGTTATATGCTGACTCGGGGCAGTAAAGTAAACAAATAAAGTCGGCATAGATTTTTTTGTTTTGTGTTTATAAATAAAAAGATTTTTTGATTATAAATGATTTTGCTTTAAAAATATAATATAGCAAGATAAAACATATTTTTAAAAAATATATTAAAAGTTTTAATATTTTGGATAATAGGTTAGGTTTTAATCATCGTCGCACTAGAACCACACGCGGGCTGATTAATATACTTCAAATTAAAGTTAAAAATAGATATCCAAGTCATCGATATTTATTAAAAATTCAAAAATTTGTTTTTTAAAGGCATAATATTATTTATATTTGTTAGGTGAATAGGCAGTTTATTATTTAATTTATGGGCAAGATAAAAGAAATGTTTAGTAAATATAGTTAGGGAAAATGTTGGAATCGATACATTTCATTTGATCTAAAATTATAAAAAATTTTTTAAGTTTCACAAAGTGCTTAATTGCAATAAAGATTAAGGCAAATTCGAAACAAAAAATAATAGTAGCATACAGGGAGTAAATTAAGCTCTCGAAAACTCAGACCATTAATTGATTGATAGTTTAATAGTTTTAAACATTTATTTTGTAATGGTAATTGGTTATAAATTGGATATAATTTTTTAAAAAAAGTTACATGTATTTTGGGTTTTATATGGTATAGTTTAACCAAAATAAAACGTAGTTTATTTCCCAAGTCATTTATATGAGTTTTCCCATTTCAAATTAGAATCAATTTATGATATCATTTTATGATATTTAACTACTTAAAGATTGTTAATTTAAAAAACAAAATTAATGAAAGCAAAACCGACCACGTTGTCGAAATAGCACGAATGCAAAGAAAAATATCGCCAAAATTTTGTCTGCTCTGATTGGCTGCTCCTTTGCAATACTCGGATATTCGTGCGCCCTGTTACGTAAAAATTGAAAGAAAAAATAATTAATATTACACTCTAACCGAAACAAAAACTAATAAAAATATGTCTTGAAATTACGAATAAAGTGGTTTATTGAATGTGAAATACCTTTTTTTTATTCATTCTCACACTCGGAAATGAGAACAATTTACCTTTTTTTTTCGTAGAACATTTCTATGCTGCATACTTTATCTGTGTTTTGGTATAGTTTGCACGTTTTTAAACAAAAGAGTGCTACTTGGGAGGGCTAAGAGGGTGGCACTTTTTTTACTATTGTGGTAATTAATCTTTTAGTAGTTAATTAATCTTTAGTGGTAATTAATCTATCAGTAAATCATCTTTTTACTAACTCGTAAGATTCCCTTTTTTATTGTTAATAAATAAGATAAAACTTAATATAATAATTACTTATTAACTGCCCTGAATTGAAACCCTGTCTTATTTAAAAACCTAAATCTTAGGTGTAGCAGATACGCAAAAGTTAATAAAAGTTTTTGATACAGTTAAAATAAAAGTATAAACAGGGTTCGTGTGCATATGAAAAGTCATGAATAGTCATGAATTTTGACATTGTGTAAATTTTGTCATGGAAAGTCATGAATTTGAGCCAAAAACGACCAAAAGTCATGAAAAAACAATATATTTGTATGAATTTCGGAACATCTCGTGTAAAATTACGTAGTATGTCGCCATAAACGCCGCAGATCGGTTGTTTTTATTTACATTGAACCATAAGTTAAATTTGGTTGCTATGACGTCATGTCTATCTAACTGATAACTATTAAAATCGACCAATAGGAAAAAGTCCGGCATAATTTTTTTTCAGTGAAGCAGTAAACCAGCAAACAAAATGTTACGATCATCGATGCCTAAAGTTAAACAATCTTGGCTAAAGTTAAATCGGAACCAATTACGATAACTTGGAAATACAGAAACTAGTTTTTAGTAAGAAATTTATATATATATATTTGAAATTAATTGTTTTGAATGCAAGGGTGCCGTAACTGGTTTCATGCGCTTGCTCCCGACTTTCCAGAAAGTATCGCAGTTTATGTGGTTTTTTTTTATTACTCAGACCAGCCAACTCTCCGGATTTAATCCAATAATACTGCATTTTCCAAAAATCATTCTTTTTTTTTCTTTGCAAATATTCATCAGAAATTCGAAAATGTTAGTCCTATTTTCTTGTGATAACGCAGGCCTCGAACTAGTCTGTTTTCTTACTATTAGTATTTATTTTTTTAAGTGTCTCTGAAAGTAACTGGTTTCATGCGCTTGCTCCCGACTTTCCAGAAAGTATCGCAGTTTATGTGGTTTTTTTTTTTATTACTCAGACCAGCCAACTCTCCGGATTTAATCCAATAATACTGCATTTTCCAAAAATCATTCTTTTTTTTGCAAATATTCATTTTAATTATAATATTTTGAAATATTTATTGAAATTCAGGGTACGTACGTATTAAAATTCGGGATACTGGTATATTTTAAGGATAATTTTTTTTTGTTTGTAGTGTTACAATCATTGCATATTTTAGACGTATCACAACTTATTGTCACAAAATAATAATCTTCTTTTGGCATTGGTTGACCAATCAAGACCTTATTTACATTCGTGTGGAATTGTTGTCACTCAAGACTGGAATCATGTCCATTACAAAGCTTTTGGAATTTTGATTTTAAACTAATTGTAATTACAATATTTTTTATTATTAAAGTATATTATCAAAAGTATATTACATTATAAAAATATATTTTGGAAGATAATGCACTGCACATCAAATTTCATAATGGCTTAAATTGAAATTTTTCTTATTTTTGGTCCGATTCCTGGAGTCATGAAAATTGTTAATTTCAGTCATGAATTTGGGACATTTCATTTTGGCAGGAACCCTGTATAAAACCATACTAGAATTAATGTAACAGTCAACTGAGCAATAAAAGACGCAAACAAGTTCATTAGTAGTGATCTGTGGGGTCATAATGTCATGAATCAGTCATAACAGATACATAAAGATTTAGTTGATTAGTATGGCCTGAGCTATTATTTACAAATAACGAGATACTTCAAGCTATCACTGCCAGCTATGGAATAATATGTGGTTTCATCTTAGCTTGTTGCGGTTTCATCTTAGCTAATTGTGGTTTCATCTTGTCATACAAAAATGTGCCGATACTACTATTCTACTTATAGGCTAACACAAGATGCAAGTTTAGTATTAGCCTTGATACAAAATAAAGCTAAGTTCATTTTCACTGCTGAAATGTACACTGAAACGCCACTCTAACTTGTAAGGTTTGCTGCTTCCACATAGTTTTTCCTAAGTCCCCTGTGCATATAAAAGTTTTTTTTTTCCAAATTTACCCCCCCTTTTCCCCACAGATATAACAAGCAACATTTTATCTGATCCTTGCTACTAATTCTAGCCTTCAAGACCCATATACCAATTTTCCTTTTAGTTTACATAGGCCACTCAGGTCAAGGCTGATGCTTAAATATTTTAATTATCGTTGCTGATGCATTGATCAAGCCGTCCTATTTTATGAGTTTCTTCAGACCTTTTGTTATTCTTTTAGCTTTTATGTACATACTTTTTTATGCACATAACTTCTTACAAAATAAATTTGTTGTCAAATTTTTCATAATTATCAAATAAGTTCGATAGGATTAAATGGTGTTTATTATTCAGTATCTAATTTCTTTTAGGATATTCTGAAACAAGCCACAGAAGATAACCTGCAAAGTGCTTCTGAGTTACCATATTTTGAAGGAGACTTTTGGCCTAATGTGCTTGAAGAAAGTATTAAAGAGCTTGATCAGGAAGAAGAAGAAAAGCGAAAGCAAGAGGCTACTGCAGCTGAAGCTGCTGCAAGGGCTGCTGCTGCTTCATCTGATGCTAATGGTGAAGGTGAAGATAGTATGGACGTGAGTATTGTTTTAATATGTTTGCAGTATATTTTCATTGTAGTTATTACTAGAGCTGTGGTTTAACTCGTATTATTTAATTGACAGTTACTTTGTTGCAAATAACAGTTTGATTATTTTTTTTAAGTGCTTTAAGATAGAAATATCCAATTTATTAGGTGTTTTTTTTTAATAACAAGTGGAATCCTCCTAATGTTAACTGCTTGAATTTTTCTCTGTTAAACTGATTAAATCAATGAACAAAAGTTTTCATTAGTTCAACAATTTTCATAAAGCCAAATGTTGAAAATGTTAATTACAAAATCATATTGAGTAAGGGAAGTAACCAAAATATCCCCCTCCCCAAAAAGGAAGATTTTTAGGTTAAAAAAAACCCATCCTAGGTAGGAGAAAGGGTATAAATATTGGGCAGCAAACCTGATAACCCTGCTTGATATGGCAAGAAGTTATACTTAAAAAAAAAGATTAAATACCCCAGCCTACTGGCTCATGAGGAAATTAGGCAGTGCTCATCTCTTGGGCTTGAGGTGCTAATGATTGTTCATGGGAGTGCTTAGTTTGACACGGAACTCTCAGTTAAATTCCTGAGCAAGCTTGCACATCATTTAGCAACCTAGGAAGAATGATGGGCTGAGTTCTAATATTATATTTGCATTTCATTTTATTACATTTTATAAAATAATGACCCTTTTCTAGGGTAAAAAGAAAGGACAAAAAAGTAGTAGAAACAAAAAATCTAACAAGAGCAAGAATAATCAGAGGAAGAACAATAAGAAATCTACTGTTCCCTATACTGGAAATGATTTATCTGCCAAAATTTATTCTACCATGGAGAAGCATAAGGAGGTAAGTTAACATTCTCTAGTATAAGGTGAATCTAATTTTTTTTATGTATTATAATAAGTATGAAGAAGAAACAGTTCAAACCTTATTACATTACTTAAAATTGTTATGGCTTTACTTAACATAATAGTGATAGCAAGCACTTGAACTAATCACAAATTGCTCATAGACTGCTAATTTTTTTGTGGTAAAAAAAAAGATGACTTTAAGATGGAAATTGCCATTGTGTGAATTTATCCTCTTTAGTTTTAATTGTTTAAAGAAAATGCACTAAAAATTACTATTCATACCTTTCAGGTTTTCTTTGTGATCCGCCTACATTCTGTTCAGGCAGCAGCTAATTTACCTCCTATTACTGATCCTGATCCGTTTATTTCTTGTGATATGATGGATGGCCGTGATGCTTTCCTAACACTTGCTCGAGAAAAACATTATGAATTTTCATCTTTGCGTCGTACAAAATATTCTACCATGGTTCTGCTGTATGAATTACATAATCAAGGTCAAGATCGATTTGTTTATACTTGCAATAATTGCAAACATAATGTGGAAACCAGATATCATTGCACTGTTTGTGATGTAAGTATATTTTTAATTATAAGAAAACATTTGATATCAGGATGACATTGAAAAAAACTAGTCTTTCTCTAGGTTCTTATAACTGGAGCTTTCAAAACTATATTGGACATAACAATACAGTGAAACCTCGATTATTCGTCTCTTTTATCCGAAACTGTTTGTTAACCAACTCTCCGTGAGTCAACATAAAGAAAAAGATCTAACAAGATCATTCCAATTGCTTACAAAAGAAACCAGTCTCTCCAACCAAATCTACAGCGATTCTAAGATAATCTCCAGCAGTACTGAAATCAGCCAACTTCTGTGATTAAAAAATCAGGAATCTTCCTGCAATTTTGTAATTGGAGTTATCTTGTGTTTCTAAAATCGGGAAATTCCAACGTTTCTGAAATTGTAAAACTTTGTTGATTTTAAGATAGCAAAACTTTGGCAACTCTAAAATTCGAAGCACATTTCTCGTAATCCAAAATTTTCAGGAAGCTCCTGGAATCTTCTACAATCATGAAACTCAAAGTGATATCTACCTGTCTAACTCTAATCCCAATTAGCTTGGATAAACGAGGTTTTACTGTATTTTAAAAGTATTTTCGTCCAACTATTTATCTTTTGAAACCAGTTTATATCCAAAGGAAAGATTATAGTAAAATAATGTTACTTCAAAGTCAAAATGTCAAATATGTGGTAAAAAAACCATTTGGTTAGTGTTGCGGTGATAATTTTTCCAGCTGGGCAACAAATTTGGTATAAAAAGGGATTATCGGAAAAGGCATATATAATACAGCTGTATACAGGGTTGTTATGTTTAAAACATTTTGTTTAAAACAATTGTTTTAAACATGTTTAAAACATAGTAATAAAAAACATGTTTAAAACATTTTTTTTTACTTCAAGGAGAAGGAAAATATGAGGGATGGGAAATTACTTTGTGCAAAAAGAAGTCTAATAAAATAAAATTGCCTAATTGTAGTTAAATGGTTAAGTAAAATTAAATGGGGAAAATGCATCCAATATGTTCCTGTTTTTAATATGATTGAAATAAAAATAGCTTGAAACAATAATAACATTGTATTCATAACATAGCCATTCATACCGAAGATTAAGATTGTGATAAATAGTAGACCCTGATACTTTAGGTCCCAAATAGGACACTATTGACATTTGTTACTATTTATTATAGCCCCTATTTGTGAGATTTATGCTAATTATCAATGTGGTATATAATTTTAGTTAATTAAAATAATACCAAACAAACTATTACATTATTAGTTTATAAATTCTTCTATTAACTTATCTGATTTAATCAAAGGAAGACACCGAATCGCCAGATAATCGAAGGATTTCTTGTATTCTATGATTCTTCGACAAAGAAAGACGTAAGGCATATGCCTAAAATTATTGTGGCTGGAAGTAAATATAGAAGATCAAAACGCAAAAAGAACCTTTTTTTTTTAAAACCCATCTTGTTCAATAACCAAAATTTAATTGTTTTAAAAAAGTTTTAAACAAAAAACATGTTTTTTTTTAAACATGTTTTTTTTAAACATGTTTTTTTCCAACCCTGGCTGTATAGTACAATGACTTCCAAACAACCAACCAGTATAACATTTAAAAAAAAAACCTACATTTCATATATTTTTTTACTTTGATGGCACATTTCACGATAAAAATTGGAGTGTCAACAATAAGCTCTATTGCACAATGACTTCCGAACAACCAAACAGCATATAAAATATTAAAAAAAAAACATTTGACTTATTTGGTGACTTTAATGAGCTCGACAACATGCTTGGTATAAGGATAGTGATCGACTAGAGTTCAAGTCAATTCTAAGACAAAACAAACACATTTCCTTGATTTGGTGCATTTTTGGCACTATATTATATTTTACTTGGCAAGAAGGGTAGATTGTCACAAACTGCTTATTATACATATTTATTGCGCAATGAATTTCGAACAACCAACCAGAATATGAAACATAAAAAGCATTTTTGATCATTTGGGGAGTTTTATGAGCTTGAACATAAAAATACTAATTTTTTTTAATTGCCGACTTTGGTGAACTTACCAACATTCAAGTCCAGTAAATTCAAATGCTGTTTCCTAAACTTTTTTCTAAATTTCCTACTGTAGATATGCACTTAGGTTGGGACAATTTTTATTTAGTAAAAATCTTGATATGTTTATTTTGAAATAGAAAATTGATAATTTTTATAGGAACTCCACTTGGTTAGGTTTGAAGGACTTTTTGGACAGAATGAAGTATACATTTTGAGAAAATGTATTATAAGTTAAAGGATTTTAAAGAAATGCTTAAAATTTTAAAGCTGTATTTTTTTTATTAATGACATATTTTGTTTGTAGGATTTTGATTTATGTATCAACTGCTATGAAAAAGATGGGCATAATCACAAGATGGAAAAATTGGGCTTTGGATTGGATGATGATTCTGGAACATGTGATCAAAAACAAACAAATCCTCAAGAATCAAGAAGATTATCCATTCAACGTTGCATTCAGTCATTGGTACATGCATGTCAGTGTAGAGATGCCAATTGTCGCTTACCAAGCTGCCAAAAAATGAAGAGGGTGGTTCAACATGCCAAGAGTTGCAAACGGAAGACCAATGGTGGTTGTCCAATTTGCAAACAACTTGTTGCATTATGTTATTACCATGCCAAACATTGTCAGGTAAGTTTAGTCAGACTTTTAATTCCTTAAAAGGCCAGATTGATGATTGTAATAAAATGAGGTTAAATTTGTTTCAGAATTATTTTTCTGCATTTCAATATGTATTAATTGTGTACCATAGACTAGGGGGAAATATATAAACTATATTCTGCCTATATTAAACTGTATTAATTTGCCGTATTATCTTTTAAGTTGGAATTAAAAATAAATTTCTAGAAGGGTTTATTTAATTAATGGCTGGACTTATTAAATGTTTTATTATTTTTGCCTATCCCACCCTTAGTCTTTCAATGCTAGTTTTGTGAAATTATGTGATAAAGACACCTATGTGTGTCTCTTCACATTTCCTTAATAGATAAATCATTATGGAATTTTGTTTTTAATTATTTTTTTTGCAGTTTCTTCTAATCAATACAATTTAAAAAAAACAATATTTCTTTATAAAAATTAATCAAATGCATTGCAGCTTAAGTTCTCCAAAATTTTGTTAATAACACTAACTATTGATCTAAAAAAATACACATTTAATTAATTAAACATAAAGCTTGATAAATTCATCTCCAATTGATTAATTTTCATGTACCATTATTACTAAGTAATACATTACCATCCCTTTAATTACAAGATTCATATTAATATCTTTCTACAAAAAAAGATAAACCAACTATTAATTTTATATTTTCTATTAATTCTATTTATAATTATATTTTTTGGGTTAACTACAAATATTTTTTTTATAAATAAATTTATTTTTAAAATTTTAAATGTATCACAGCTCAAGTTCCCAACTTTAGGTCATATTCTATGTGACTACTAAAATTTAAATCTTTTTTTTAATGAAATTGTTTTTGGTTAGGAAAAAATTGACGCAGTGCAAAAAAATTCAGTGTGATGTTCAGTAATTTTTTTTGCTTTGTTCATTTTACTATTATGTTCTATAAAATCATTAAAAAAATAAACACTTAAAATTCATTTGAAATCAGAGTAACAATAATTGTTTGGACATGTAAGCATGTATAATACATTTCTTTTGCTATAAAATATCACTTCAGTTCTAATTTACAATTCTATGTATGTTTGTTTTAATAGGAAGCTAAGTGTCCTGTGCCATATTGTTTAAATGTAAAGCACAAACTCCGACAGCAACATCTTCAAGAACGCCAGATGCATGAACAGTCACTCAAACGGCGAATAGCTACTATGAGAAATCGTGGTATGACAGCAGCTGTCTCGCAATCAAGTCCAGGAAATTCTAATTCAAGTAGTCAACCTTCTCCTAGTGCCCAAGGTCACACTTCCCCTCATCCTACACAACCAGGTATAGGAATGAAACCTGTATCTGGTCCCCCTGTTGGTGCTTTACAAGCAGTGCAGCAAGTGCAAGCAGCAGCTGCTAGGCAACAAGCACCACACATGGGTGCACCCACCGCTAGTTATGGGAAAGGTAATCCTTCTGTGGCTCCAGCAGCTTCAAATACTAATTTAATTGCTCCACAACAGCAAATGCAACCACAAGTACAAAAAACGATCACTCAGATGCTGCCAGATGTGCCTAATCGAATGATGGGAATCAGTAATGCTGCTTGCTGGGGAGAAAACTCTAATTATGCTCAAAATCCACAACCTCATCAAAGTCCTCAATCTCAGCCACCTCAATCAATGGTTATACGACAACAGAACCCACTTATGGTGGCTAACAGCATAACTAACACTGTTGCAACTATTGGACCACCTCCTCAAGTAATGCCTAATCCTGGACCTTCAATTACTATGCAACGTCCTACACAAGCACTGCAACAGCTACTTCACACTTTAAGATCCCCTACATCCCCACAACAGCAACAACAAGTACTACAAATTTTAAAATCTCAGCCACAACTAATGGCTGCTTTTATTAAACAAAGAACAGCCCAACAACAACAACAACAGCAGCAACAACAACAGCAGCAGCAACAAATGCTTTTAAATGATGGGAATATGATAGGTCCTCCCCCTCAATCTAATGTCTGGTATAAACAACAGCAGCAACATTTGATTGCAATGCAAAGACAACAGCAACCAAATCAGTTTTCCCACCCACAACCGCCTATGTATTCCCAGCGTCCAAGAATGCCTATGCCTATCAACTTCAACCATCAGCAAGGCTTTCAAAATGATAATCAATTTCAGTTCCAGCAACAGGGACAACAATTACTTATTCAGCCACAAATAAAACCAATGGCTTCTCCCACTCATCCTCCCATAAGTCCACAACAAGGTATTCTTACTCACTCTCAAGGGCCGATTGCTTCACCATCACAACAGCAGTTAATGCAACAAGTGAGGTCTCCACCGCCAACAGCTGCACAACTAGCCCAAGCTGTCCGGTCCCCTCAGCCGATAGCTTCGCCAAGAACTCAGTCAAATGCCCCTCAAAACCAGCCTATTTCTTCCCCAAGGCAGCAGCCTATACCTTCTCCACACTATCCTGCACAAACTCAATCTCCACACCTTGGTCTTTCTGTTGTAACTTCTGGTCCTGATCAATTGACTTCAAACAATGACATGATGCTTACGCATCTTGCAAATCCAGTGTCTTCTCATCCTAGTATAGCCAGTCAATTGCAAAATCCTGTTAATCAGGAGTTCGGGCTTTCCTCTAGAGATAATATTGACTTGACACATCTAACAAGAGAAGAACAACTTGATAAATATATTGAAAATTTATAACAAATCCAAATAATTTTGTTTAATCTTATTGTATTTAATTTTGTAGGAGAGGGATTTAAGTACACGTCAGAGATAGCTATTAACTACTTTCATATACAACCATTGATGGGTTTGTTACACTAATAAAAAGTAGCAAATCTGTGAAAACTAATTTTTCTACATAAGAGACTTGACATTTATCTAGTGAAATTTGTATAGTTTGTTACTACGAGTAGATATAAAAATAGCCATATCTCTGTTAATTACTTGTGAAAAATAATTTACCTATGTTCTTGAAGATTTTTTTATTGTTTGTTTGTCATGGATCTCATGTAGATCATTTGTATGAAATGTTTATTGAACTTTTGTGTTTTTGTTTCGTACACTCCTTCTCAACAATTAAGTTATTTAACACGCACATCATATCATTTATTATTGAAAAACATCCTCCTATTTTCCCAACAAGTAGTATTTATTACTGAATGGAAATAGAATGTTTTGTGATATGCAATACAATGGAAACACAACCATTTTTGTGATTAAATATTGACTCTTGAACTTATGCCACCATCTTTTTTCATGTTGACATTCCAAGTATCTAATGCAATAAGTATTTATGGGCAAAAATCTAAAGAACCTTACAATATCTATTCATCTGTTGTGCTTGGACTAATTGGGTGTTAAGTATTATGTTTAACTGTAAATATGTATTTGTGGATTTATTTAATGCAGATAAGTTTTTAAACAATTATGTTCTTAGTTTTTAATTCATTTATTATGCTTCAAAAAATAGTTTAAGAAATCCAAATGTATTTTTTTTTAATGTACAATATTAGCTAATAGATGACTCGCCTCTCAGGAAGGAAAATATAAAAAAAAATTATAAAATCTACTGGAAGAACAGTTTTAAAATTGGTTAAAACGTATTAGTTTTGCCAGGCAGTTTTTATTTCGCGTAGTTTGAAATTTTTTAATGACCTTTAAAAGAATCAACATACTTTTTACCCTTTACTCAATTTTACCCTTTACTCAACCACATTTACTCAATACACTATATAATTTTGAAAATTTAAAAATGATTTAACTAGCTTTGTTCAACATTTGTCTGCTTTATTGTGACCCTATCTGCTACATTGATTTATATGATCTAGAGTGCTTTGAAACATAACTAAATTATTTTTTAGGTTGAGTCATCTAATATGCCAATATTGTATACTTTTGATAATTGTAGATTTATGGAATATATTGGATGGATTATAATCATTTTAGATTATTATGTAACTGAATCTTAGAAACAAATTTACAAATGTGTTTGCTGGTCAAACTGTATGTTTAATAATTTGCGTTGTGATAAAAGAACTTTTGATTTGTGAAAGAAATGTATCAAATGATTTATTTTTATCTTAGTAGACTAATTGATCAATGTAAAATAACTACTAGTATGGAATCTAAACAGTGTAAGAATATTTTAATTGAGATTAGTCTTTAAATATGTGTGATAATTTTATAAATAATAAAAGACATCTTGTAACTAAAATTATTTTAACACTCAATGATAAAACTTAAAAAAAATATGAATATATAAATAATATTTCAAGCTTAAAGTAATTTTATTTGCTTGTGCTAATGTTATCTATTATGTTACAACCTCTTGGCAATTTATATTTATTAAAATCTTATTATTTTTATGTTACTGCAGTGTAACTTATTGTTTAAGGTATTTTTAAACTGAAAATTTCGTGATATTAAAGGGAAACACGAATTAAAAACTGGGATTTTTTTTTCCTCTTTCAAATCACAAATAAGTGTTGCTTAATCTTATTCATTTTTAAATATAGACATATTTGTTGATTTTTAAAGATTTATTTTTTAACACTTTTTTTAACTGCATGTATTAAATAATTTTCTTGAATTATTTATGTCTGTGAAAATAATGGAAAATCAACCATAAAAACCTTACTATAAAAATCCAAATTATTTTGGTAAAATTGGCAAAACTAGTTTCCACTAAGATTTATATTCATTGTTTTGTGTTTGTACCTGTTCATTAACTACTCCTTGAAAGCATTTTTTAATGTATATATTTACATTTACAACAAAATGTCCCATTTATTTCTTGCTGTCTCAACATATTTTTTATATTGAAAAAAGTCATATTCAAAAAAAATAACTGAGAAATATCAGACATAAAAATATTTCAGTACAGAATAATTTCAACAAACTTGTTACAATAATATTTGATATATATTTCTGATTTACACCATTTCCCCCCTTAAGTTATTATTCACTTTGTGTTGTGTTTGTTGTTCTGAAGAATTTCAAAAAGCATAACCCCTCCATTTCTAATAGTAAAAGTATTTGCTATGTGTCAAACTATGACAAAACTTAAGTTTATTTACAATGAGAGCAAAGTTATTTATTGTATTTATTTTTAATACCTATTCAAGATTATTGTTACTGTTGAGCTTTGTTACAATTTTGATATATTTGTTTGGTTTTAGATTACACTGTTGTGGAATTTATGGTTGCTTTTCTAAATGTGTATATTTTCTAGTGTTCACTGCTCAATGTTTTTGTACATCTCCAAAAGATATTTATATTGTACAAATATAGGAATAACAGTCATAAATTGACTTATTTTAAAAAATAAAAAAATTGTTTAATAAAAAAATGTATGCATTTGTAAATGATCCAAGAGAGAGATATTATAACAAGTCTAAAACGAATGTATAAATATGAATTTAAAATTATGAATGTTTAATTATATACTAATTGTTTTTGGCCAGTGTACACAAATTTGACTTTATTTGCTTAAAGTCTGTATGTGATTCAAGCATTTCACTTACGGTTGTGTTAAGAGTGAATGTTTCCATCTGTTAAATTCTCATACTTGCATCTTTGTATATAGTAGCTCTTCTGTCCATTTTAATGTGGGCTTTGTATATATTGTAAATTGTCATATGCTATTTTAAAAGAATACAGGAATGTTAAGATCTTTTATCTTAAAGTCATATTTTATTTATCTGTAAAAATCATTTGCTTGATCAGTGTATATACAAATGTTCAATTTTACAAAGAAAGAAAACATTGTACATACTTTATTAGGGAACAGGTTCTGTTCGAGTGGTCTTTTACATACAAAAATGAGTCGCATTAGGTAGCCCTATCATATATTAATATTTCTTCATTTTACATCACTGTCTGGATGACTGTTTGTAAATAAGGGCAAAAACAATGCCTATTGTTCATCCTACAAATGATATTTGAGCTATTCACTCATAAAGTTAATGATGTAATAAACTATATAATGCTCTTACGTTCGAAATTTGTTTATTTTTTTTATGGTTGTCTCTGAATTGCCAACTTTAAACAGATAAACTCACAGCAAGATTAAGGGGAGCGATACATGTAACCACCAGAATTTTGATCGTTTTTCAGAGACGTTATTAAAAGGAAAGAAATATATTAATCTCTTTAAAATTCAGTATGTTTATACATTAAAATACAAATATTAGATTTTTTTGTTTTAGTTTTTTCAAAATGGCCGCCATAGTAACTAATCTCCTGAGACCCTCGCAGATAAAATTATCAATCGGCGGGAATTCTAGCTACCCCAAAATTGACCTGAAATCCAAATTTTGGATTTGAAAATGTTCATAAAACTTAAATCATCTAGTTAAACCAATCAAAAAAGTTGAAAAATTGTAAATCGGCAAGCCACAGAATAAAAAAGTTCGATTTTTTGTTACCCTTTTTTCGAAGGTTTTTGGGTAAAATTTTTTAATTTTTAAATAAAATTTTGGCATTTTTTTAGGTTCAACTAGAAGATAATACTATAGAGAAGACGTACACCAAATTTTATAAGGATCTATGGAGAACTTTTTGAGTTATCTTGCCCGCCAATTTAAAAAAAATAATTTTGAGATAAACGTGCTTAAAGTTTTGACAAAGCCCTCAAGCGCTGAGTTGAGGTAAAGCATTTAAATGAGTTTTTAATCAATAAATAATGCGAATTTCATTCTGAAAATTTACAGGCATATTTTTGAAATGTTATTTTAACTATTTATGAAATTAAAAAAATCGATTTTTACATGTATCGCCCCCCTTAAAACAAAAATACTATTTATAATAACTGATATAACAGGAACTGGGTACCACTTTTTACTTTATCATATTTTTTATTGAAAATTTCATTGAGTTCAAATATGAAAACAATATACTTCAATGAAAACTTTTTATATACAAACTAATGATCCACATTTATCTTCTCACATACATTTAAGAGATATTAGAATTGTCATCCAAATTTCATACATTACTAGTAGGTGAATTTGGGAGGCTAGAAATGGACAGCCAGAAATGTTCAACCCTAATCGTAAGTGAATTTAATAAATCTCAAGTAAATTTTAAAAAACTCAAATAATTTTTTTTACTTTAGCAATTTACTTTCAAATTACAAAAAGAAATCCCTGATAAATTAAGGGAATGCCAATTTCAATTAACCTATGCACAATCGCATGGTATTCCTTAACAGAAAAGACAAATGTCTACAATATTCTTCTACACAAAGTTTATATGGCTCTAATGTGACGGTAATTCTACTTAATCTTTACACAAAATTTATGTGTATAATAAAATGTAGACAATTATTAAATGTTGCACTACAGCTATACAAGGGTTATTTGCTTTAATTAAAGGTAAGGTAGTGTTCCTTAAACATCGATAGACTATCGATAGCTTCGTACGCAACTCGATAGTTTCAACGGCGGGCGCACTTCGAAGTAAAAAATCGATAGTATACGCTGTAGCGAGACTATCGATACTATCGAAGTGGACGAAGTTTTCTGGCAGCTTGCCAGAACAATCGAACTATCGATACTATCGAAGCGGAAAAAAACTTCGAATGAATTACTTCGAATGAAAACTTCGAATTATTCATTACATCGAGTTGGTGATGCTTCGATTGTTTCCCTTATAGGTGTGCTTGGCATTGAATTAACGTTACACTAGAACTACGCTATTTATTTATTTATTGATTGATTGATTGATTGATAGATGGATGGATGCATGGATGGATTTATGGATGCATGGATTGATGGATGGATTTATGGATTGATGGATGCATGGATGGATGGATTTATTGATTTATTTATGGATTTTTTGTTGGTTTATTTATTGTTTATTTATTGGTTTATTTGTGGATTTATTTATAGGTGGATTAATTTATGGATTTATATCGATATGGATTTATTTATTGATTTATATCGAATCGATATGTGTATCGACACCGATATGTGTATCGATACCGATATGTATATCGCTATGTATATCGACACGTAAATCGATATGTATATCGATATGTATATCGATACGTATATCGATAAATATCGTATAAGTATAACGATATCGATACATATATCGATATATATATATATATATATATATATATATATATATATATATATATATATATATATATATATATATATATATATATATATCGATTATCGATATATATATATATCGATATATATATATATATATATATATCGATATATATATATATATATATATATATATATATATATATATATATATATATATATATATATATATATATATATATATATATATATATATATATATATATATATATAAATATATATATATATATATCGATATGTATAACGATATCGATACATATATCGATATGTATATCGATATCGATACATATATTGATATGTCTATCGATATCGATACATATATCGATATGTATATCGATATCGATACATATATCGATATGTATATCGATATCGATACATATATCGATATGTATATCGATATCGATACATATATCGAAATGTATATCAATGTCAAACATATATCGATGTATATACCGATATCGATATGTATATCGATATAATTATCATATCGATATGTATATCGATGTAATTATCATGTCGATATGTATATCGATATAATTATCATATCGATATATATATCGATATAATTATCATATCGATATGTATATCGATATAATTATCATATCGATATGTATATCGATATAATTATCATATCGATGTGTATCGACACCGATATGTATATCGATATATATATATATATATATATATATCGATATAATTATCATATCAATATGTATATCGATATAAGTATCATATCGATGTGTATCGACACCGATATGATATATCGATAATATATATATATATATATATATATATATATATATATATATATATATATATATATATTCATATATATATCATATACATACATATCGGTATCGCTATACGTATCGATGTACAGCTGGGGAAAAAAAAACGATCCACCCTTCGTTTTTCGGCTGCTATTGATCAGGGAATTTTGTGAAAGGTGTCATTTTTCAGGAAATAGCGTAAGGAATTCAGAACTGGCAACCAAAATTGTATAAGGGGTCGTCTACATATTAAAATGAGTACCAACTTTGAAAATTCCAATGGCAACACCCAATTTTTTTATATAAAAATGTTTATCATCTTCAAAATACGCCAGATCCAAAAAAAAAAATGGATTAATTTGCATTATTTGTTGAGATATAAGCATTCGAAGTGGAAGGCCCATAATGTTAAAAAAGTTTCACAAACTTTTATTTATACCTCCACAAATAAAATGAATTAAACCAACATTTTTTTTTCATTATATACTTCTTAATCTTCCAAAAACAAATCACACAAAATTTTTCATCAATTTTTAATTATTATTTTTTTTTTATTTAAATTTAAATAAGAAAAAATAAATTATGAATAGCAACCCCAAATTTTTTTTACATAAATCGAAGTATATCAAGTAGAACCAAAATCCCGAATTTTTTAATTCAACAATTATTTGCCGAGTTATTGTAAAAATACTGAAAAAAACGAATTTTAGGGACCGTGTAAAAATTACTTAGCAAATTGGACACTAATTTGCATTATCGTTTGGTGGTTGAAAAGCGTTTTTGGTAAATGTTTATTCAAATTATTGATGTCTGTCAAATGTCTAAAAATCTTTTCTTGTTTCAAGTGCATACAATGTATTTTGTTTGTATAATTAACATTAAATTATATCGATTACTATGTTTTTGAATGTATGTTATTTTTCCAATATTATTTATAATTATTTTAGTATAAAATTTCCAATAATAAGTTATTTCCTCGATTTTTTTTAATTATTAGAGATTACTTATTTATTTGGTTATTTAGTCAGTCAGTTATTTAGTCAGTTAGTCAGTCCGTTAGTTAGTCAGTCAGTCGGTTAGTTAGTTAGTCAGTCGGTTAGTTAGTCGGTCAGTTAATTAGTCAGTCCGTAAGTTAGTCAGTCAGCAAGTTAGTCAGTCAGCAAGTTAGTCAGTCAGTAAGTTAGTCAGTCAGTAAGTTAGTCAGTCAGTCAGTTAGTCCGTTAGTTAGCCAGTCAGTCAATTAGTTAGTCAGTGAGTCAGTCAGTTCACTGACTAACTAATTGACAGTCAGTTAGACTAAGTTAGTCAGTCTGGACTAACTAAAGGAGTGACTAACTAACGGAGTGATTAATTGACTGACTGACTAACTAACTGACTGACTGACTTACTAACTAACGGACTGACTAACTAACGGACTGACTAACGGACTAACTAACGGACTGACTGACTGACTAACTAACTGACTGATTAACTAACTGACTAATTAACTGACTGATTAACTAACTGATTAACTAACTGACTGATTAACTGACTAACTGACTGACTAACTAACTGACAGACTGACTAACTTACTGACTGACTAACTTACTGACTGACTGACTAACTAACTGACTGGCTAACTAACTAACTAACTGACTAACTAACTGATTAAATAACTGACTAAATAACTAAATAAATAAATAATCTCTAATATTTAAAAAAAAATCGAGAAATGGACAAAAATCTATTTTCGGGATTTAGACCCATTCGGGATTTTGACTCATTCGGGATTTCGGCTTGTCGGAATTTTGGTTTGTCGGGATTTCGGCTGTCGGGATATGTCCCAGACCCAGTGTGCCGAATTTTAAACCAACCTTTTGTAGCAATATGAATGAAACAAAAATTTGCATAAAATGTAAAACCTAAATGTAATAATTATGTTTGTCTATCTGATTGTAACTAATCGCATTTGAAAATATGTTCGTTATAAATAATCGTATATGTGACTTAATTTAAAATTAAAACTTTTTCTCGTCTACCCTTTATTTTATTTCTGAATTTTAAAATCCAAAATTTAAAAAAAAGGTAAAAGCATAAAAAAAAATCACAATATTAGTGAAGAAGGTTTAATTCTAGCATCTTTTGGCGAGATTATGGTAACCCTTTTGCTAGCTTGTCGTTTCGAAAAAACACCCTAAATATTACCTTTATCAATTTGGAGATTTCCCCCCAAACGAATTGAAAATTAATGCTTTAATATCTCAGCAAATAATGCAAAATGAATAATTCTTTTTTATACCTGGGGTATTTTGAAGTTGCTGAACATTTTTATGTAAAAAAAATTGGGTGTTGCCATTGGAATTTTCAAAGTTGCTACTCATTTTAATATGTAGACGACCCCTTATACAATTTTGGTTGCCAGTTCTTAATTCCTTACGCTATTTGCTGAAAAATGACACCTCTTGCACAAAATTCCTTGACCAATAGCAGCCGAAATATGAAGGGTGGATCGTTTTTTTTCCCCAGCTGTACATAACAAAAACATATTGGTATCGATATACATATCGATAAATATAACTATAACGATATGTACATCGATATGTTTATCGATGTGCATATCGATATACATATCGATATAACGACATACATATTGACGTAACGATATACATATCGTTATCGTATAAATTCGTATTAATATCATATTAATATCGTTACGTATATCGATATCGATATAAATTCATATCGATATCGATAAAAATCCATAAATAATTCCATATCGATATAAATCCATAAATAAATCCATTTTTTATCAATAAATAAAAAAAATCATAAATAAATCAACAAATCCACAAATCAACAAAACCACAAACAAACAAATCCACAAACAAACAAATCCACAAACAAACAAATCCACTAACAAACAATCAAATCCACAAACAGACAAATCCACAAACAAACAAACAAATCCACAATCAAACAAATAAACAAATCCACAAACAAATCCACAAACAAACAAACAAATCCACAAACAAACAAACAAATCCACAAACAAACAAACAAATCCACAAACAAATCCACAAACAAATCCACAAACAAACCAAACAAACAAATCCACAAACAAACAAACAAATCCACAAACAAACAAATCCACAAACAAACAAACAACAAATCCACAAACAAACAAATCCACAAACAAACCAAACAAACAAATCCACAAACAAACAAATTCACAAACAAACAAACAAATCCACAAACAAACAAATCAACAAATCCACAAACAAACAAACAAATCCACAAACAAATCCACAAACAAACAAATCCACAAACAAACCAAACAAACAAATCCACAAACAAACAAACAAACAAATTCATAAACAAACAAACAAATCCACAAACAAACAAATTCACAAACAAACAAACAAACAAATCCACAAACAAACAAACAAACAAATCCACAAACAAACAAACAAACAAATAAATAACGTAAGTCTAGTGTAACGTTAATGCAATACCAAGCACACCTACATAAGTGAAACTTTAAACAATCGAAGCATCACCAACTCGAAGTTTTCATTCGAAGTAATTCATTCGAAGTTTTTTCCGCTTCGATAGTATCGATAGTTCGATTGTTTTGGCACGCTGCCAGAATACTTCGTCCACTTCGATAGTATCGATAGTTCGATAGTCTCGCTTCAGCGAATACTATCGATTGTCAACTCGATCTATTCGGCCTACGAATGAACTATTCATTCGAATAGGAAACTATCGATGTTTAAGGAACACTAAGGTAAGGTAAGATAATCGTTTCCAGCTGCCTATTTCTGGCCTCCTTCAGGAGCTTTAACACAGCCAATAACGCCTCGTAATTTAGAACCCTGGTCAAGTGACGAGGTCGACACCTGAGCGGGCACCCAACGGAACTTCGAGCGACATCGTACGCTAACGCCGCACAGTGGGGTATTTGACCGTTCTAGCTGGACAAAAACATTTTTATCACTTCTGGTAATAATTTATGAAATCTTAAGTTAATTGCGGGTATTATAAATACAATACAACATTATACAACAACTAGCTTTATAAACTCGGCGTTGCACGGGTGCACCCTTAATAACGGTGATTATTTTCTATATAAACTATTATTTTATTCCAATTGATGGCTCCCATGAGGGGTTGTCCGATTATATCCATGAGTTAGAGGACTTTCCCATAGACCCTGGTGTTCGCCTTGCATGCGGAAGGTCCAAGGTTTGTGTCCTTGCATTGCCTGCACAATTGCCGACCTACAAACAGCTCGTGCAGCCAAAAAATGCCCGACGAATTACACCCTGTAAGGAGGGCGTGTACGTTAAATATCCTTCAAAATACCGAAGCTGCGTATGATCACGCCCTTAAATTTGCGTTGGGTGTCTACTCAAGGGGTCGGCTCGTCACTTAACTATGACCAATAGCCCTCATAGGTATCTCTAGTTCGACGATAAATCAAACTAAACCTAAACCATTCTTATTGGACGACAATATCGTGGCAAAGATTGTATTGGATTCTGCTATATGATTGAATTATTTACAGAGCACGATAGTTGAATAGAGAAAAGGCTTTCTTGTATTTAGTAGCTCGTGTTGGATAACTAGCGATGTTTTTTAGTACTAGAGAAGCATCTATGTTCCCACTTTCTGTAAGCTTGGTTTGTGTAGTGAAAGTCAATACTTCCAAATCAGTATTTTTCCGAAGTTCTTTTGTTTTTCTCCTTTTACTCCAATCATAAGAGTCGCTAAAAGTCTTCAAAGGTCTACCTTGTCGTTCCACAATTTTTGAAACTGAAAATGAACCTCCGAGCCAATCTTTATTTTCTAGCAAAAATGAGTCCTTTTTCTTTGAGATTTATGCCAACGACATTTTAATTTACATTTGAACTCTTTAAAAATTTTCTTTATTTCCCGCGTGATCTCATCAGAAAAATTATCTAAGTTTAAAAGGTAATTTTCATTTATGTTTTTCATTTATGTAAACTTCAATTTTTCATTTGTTTTTCAAATTTTGTTGCTGCATAATAACAAACAACTCTTTCCTAGTCATGGAAACAACTTTTGACGATCCTAAAACAAAAATTAACGTTTTGAGACAAGTTGAAGATAACGCACTTTGTAAGATCACATACCTACAATGCTAGAAAATTACGTTTATATCGCAAAACCGCAAAAACCCGCAAGATATTTTACGAGATTCTTAAAGTATAGATTCTAAGCTTTCTTTTAAGCTAAAAGTCAAAGCGGAACTTTGCGGAACTATATAACTAATTTACTCAAATGTAAATCAAATAGAAGAAAAATAAGAGGAAAAATAGAACATTTTCAAAACGCTAATATGCTTAAAATAAAACCTTTAAAATAATTAAAACTGGTGGAATGTATACGTTCTTACTTGCTGTATTAGATTCTATAACCGAAAAATCCATTTTCGTTGCTTAAATTAGAATAAAAAATTATTACAACTCCATCTGTTTACGAATATCAGAAAACCAAACACGAATACAACTGAACAACAAACTTTAAACCAGCATTACGAATGTAAAAAATCGTCTGCAATTAAAAAAAAGTCTTGTTCGGCATGCGCTCATTATTCGTCTATCAGAAATGACCACTTTTTTCCACATACGTTTAGGTTTTAAAATCGACTTTTGTCCAGCTAGATTGGTCAAATACCCCACTGTGCGCCGTCGGGACTTTGGACTCCACAGATTTAACGAATTAAAGGCGTTTTGGGTAGTTCTGGCAGCAGCGGCTGGATGTTACTGAAGATGACAATTGCTTTTATGTCTTGAAGGGATACAGCAGCAACTTGTACAGTAAAAATACCCATGTTTCAGCAGTGCGCTGCACAACTAAAGTAGTTGCTGGTCAGGTTGAAGATTTTTTGGTTGGCACACATTGGCTGAGCAGCTGTACTTATTGTTCCTCGAGTAGCTCTAGTGCAACCTTAATTTAACCAAACCTCATTTCCTTGCCTTGGTTTCACTAAAGAGAGCATCTCAGTTGCCTACCATAATAGCCTAAACTTTTTCAACCTAAACAACCAACCGTTTTTCAGATGATAAAAAAAGTAGATATGGATAACACTATTCTGCGAATTTCAACTTTATGTCTGTGAATTAAAATGTAATGCTTTTACCTATGTAACGAAGAAGTTCGGCAGTTTTTTTATTTTTTAAAATGTTAAGAAACTCATAAATCCAAAATATTGTTCATTCTTACAATATTTACTGAATTACAACTACTAAGCCCATTTCACACCTGCACAACTACATGCAATTCCGTTGCAACTAAATGCAACTGCAACTCGTAACTTGTGGAAACCTTGTTTTTCGGGTTTCCTCAAAAAATTATTTATCTCACAATTTGGCAAGTTTCATCTTTTTGCAGGGCATCGCTTGCATCGTACAGAAATTTATGTTTCCGAACTTCATTAATAAGATCAATTTCCATATTTGCCGTCCAATTACTACCCATTTATAATTGCGCAGATTTTTGCATTTTTTGCAAGCAAGGAAAGTTGGCGTCTTAAAAAGTAAATAAACAACCAGTTGGCGAAGTCTAGTTCGCCACAATGTATCGCGGATACAGGCTCAAATACATTTGTTCATGTGTGTATATGATTTGCCTGAAGCAAAAATCTAATGTAAATACAAAACGAAAAAATTTAATATTTAATTTCGTAAAACTTGGATTCAATTTCCTAAAAGTTGTCCAGTAGATTTTTCTTAAAAATACCGCGCATCGCTTCCATGTTTAAATAAAAGATGAATAAAGCAGAGCTAGATTGACAAATATTTTTATTGAAGATCGATTTTAAAACTATATTTATGAGTAAAGAGTAAAAAGAATAAAAGCGAATAATAATAATAATAGATGAAATATTAGAAGGCCTACTACTATTAAAAAGTAATTAATTTAAACGTAGCTATTCTAGAGATGACTATGAAAGTGATAGACATTAAGCTTATAATTCGATAGTTTAGATTTTGCTTAAAATATAATAAATACTTTGGTTAACATTACTTATTCCAAATACAGATTTAACTAATGTTCACTCAGAGCTTTCCCGGCACTTCGGCAGTTGTATATATATTAATATTTAATAGCCCTCGTGTAGCTCTAGTGGGACGTTATTTAAGCCAAAACCAAATGAACTATCATTAATCAACCTTAAAGGCGCCTGTTGTGTGATAAATCAGAATTTTCAAGGTCGTTGTGTGGTTCAATGTTTTCTTCCTTTTGCAATGCCGTATTTGTTTATCAAGTTCACATATTGTAATCTTATATACAGCCCCCTAAAGGGTAATTAAAAGGTATTTTGTGATTTACTCAGCAAATTATGGATAAAAAATTTTGAAAATTGGGATTTCGCTTAAACTTCATGTCTTAAATTCATTTCTGTAAAAATATTAAGGGGTTTCTATTAATAATTTTATTAAAAATTAATATAATAATTATTTAAAAATATAAAATTTGTTTTAAATACCCCAATTGTGTATGCATTTTGTTTGGGTTATTATAATTATTATTCAGTAAAAAATTCGTTTCATTATCTAAATTATTTATAGAGTGGGATAGTTTTGTATGTGCAACTCATTTAACATTACGGCCCCTAAACTTTGCACGTCTCTAACTCCACTAATAATGCTCAAAAACTAACAAAACTTGGTATTTCGTGTTAAAATATGTCATAAATTTGAAATGTGGTCTCAAAAAGGAGTGTTTATATTCAAAATTTTGAAGTTGGTAACATTTTTAATATGAAGACGGCCCCTTATGCAAATTTTGTGTGATGAATTTAACTCAGAATGTTATTTGTTCACAAAGTCAAAAAGGTCCTATTCCATAGGGGATGACTAACTTCCGAAATAATCCTAGTGTTTACTTTTTTTTTGTCCACAGCTGTACAATGACAAAGACTGAAAGGAACTACAGTCAGACAGATAAAGAGGCTTTAGCTATTCTAGCAGAAGTTAAGAAATTGCTCTCTTACCTCTTTGGCCGGAGATTCAAGATTGTGACTGACCACATACCTCTTTTGGGAATTTTTAATTCAACTAAACCCATTCCACAGATGATTTCACCTCGAGTTTTGCGATGGAGTTTAAGCTTACAAGCCTATGATTATGAGCTGGAATATAGGAAGGGAAAAGACATCGCTAATGCTGATGCCTTGAGCCGCTTACTAGTTTTTACACCTGAATTTGATGTTCCACAACCAGCAGATATTTTGTTACTGGAATCAGATTCTCCATTTCAAATTGATTCTAAGTTATTGGCCGTTTCAACAAAAAAAGATCCGGTCCTGTCTATGGGTCCTATGGGTCTCAAATGGTTGGCCTGATCATTCCCCAGATGAGCGGTTCCAGCCTTATTTTAAGAGAAGACATGAGCAGCTGAGCATTCATCAGGACTGTTTGCTTTGGGGAAGCAGAGTAATCGTACATGAAAAGCTGCAGGATGAAGTCTTGTCCCTGCTCATCCAGGTATTGTTAGAATAAAAGGACTAGCTCTGAGTTACGTCTGGTGGCCAAAGTTGGATTCTCATATTGAAACCAAAGTTAATTCATGCACAACTTGCCAGGAAAACCAACAAGCACCAGCTAAGGCACCAATACACTCATAGGAAAGAACTGAAAGACCATGGCCGCTTTATATCGACTTCGTACGGCCTTTCCACGGTTAAGTTTTTTTCTGATTGTGGACTCGCATAGCAAGTGGTTGGAGGTTCTACATGTACCATCGATGTCAGCCAATTGCACAATTAAGAGGTTACGCTCACTCTTTGCAACACATGGAATACCCCAGACCATAGTTTCGGATAATGGGGCTACCTTTACGTCTCAAGAATTTAAGGATTTTTTTAATGAAAAATCAAATACGTCAAGTATTCGTATCACTCTACCGGACGACCCAGTATTTGTCAGGAGTTATTCACCTTGACCTCCATGGACACCTGCTAAAGTGGTGGAGTCTACAGGACCCTTGTCCTACAAGACCTTGTTACCGGATGGACAAGTTCAGAGGAGGCATGTGGATTAAATTCGTAGACGGCTTGAGATGCCTGAGGTAACTCCTGGATATGAACCGTACCCCTGGAGTTCGACGAACCTGTTTTGTACAGGACCCCCACTACAGTAGATGCGCCTGAGGTTCCTGTGACTGAAGATCTGGCTGGGTTGTCAGTTCAGACAAGTCCCGCTCCAGACCTTGTTCGACGAAGACAACGAACAATTCTTCAACCAACCTACTTAAGGGACTATGTTTGTTCTATGAGGGAAGGAGTGTTGTATACTGGCAACAACAAAAGGAACTTAGAACTGAAGTGAACTAGTATGACTTGTTTTTGAAATGTACTTCGCGTTTCGAATGTTAGCTTTTATATCCGAATGTTGTTTGTCTAAGCTAAATAGTATGTTGTTCTTCTCCTTCTAATAAAGTTGCTTTGAAGATAAACTAGAACTTTGAAGACTAAACTTAGAAAACCTACACGGAATAAGCAAGGCCGGATATCTAAATAGGCTAAGTAGGCTGTAGCCTAGAGCGGCAAATGTTTTGGGGCGGCAAATTTTACGAACAATTAAAGCGGCATTCGGCATAAAAAATTCTAATAAGGATACTAATATTTTGAAGAAAGAAAACAAATAATTTACAATAATGTGTAAATCGTAAACGAATATATATAGTACTAATATTTAGTAGTAAACATGAATTTTAAAGTTAGTCTTCAAATAAAGATAAAAAAACACTTTTTACATACTATCAACCACTTTTTTTTGCCTTATATTTTAAAATAAAATGCTTCAGATTGAAAGGAAAAATGTTTCAATAGAATTTGGTGCAAATGTCTATGGAAAATCCCATGTTCTTCACCTGCTCGTCTTCTGAATCAGATATGAAGCGTGACGTCACACTAAGAAGTCAATTCATTAAGGATGGTTGGATGGGTGTCGCACAAGAGCGCCATTTGGCGACTTGATTTTGTTTACTTGACACAAAAAACAACGTATGTAACATTGTAAAGACACAAAAAAATGGGGCCGGCTGTAAATGACAATGTTAGAAAAACAAAAGACCGACGCGAAAAAAAATGCATTTTTTAATACGAAAACAGAAACATTTTTTAAACCTTGAATATAGTCATAAGATTTTTTTTATAAATGAAAGAGATTACATTCTACTGTAGCTGTCTATACTACATGATATGACGGGTCGCTGACCAAGCACACAAACCTGTATATATATATGTCTACCAACCAACCAACCAACCAACATGATATGTGAAATAAATCACAAATGGTCGAAAAGGACTGTAGTAAAGGTTAGGTTAGGTTAGGTTTTGAATTATCGTCGCACTAGAGCTACACGAGGGCTATTAGTAAAGTTTAGTCTATTATACGCTTTAGCAAGATACGAACGTTAGAATAGAATAATGACATAATAAAACAAAAATAGAAGAAACGAAATGCAACCGCGCAGGGTTGCCGTGAAGTTGGAAGTCCGCCAAGGCGGGATACAACCGCGCCAAAATGTGATCGTTTTGAGAGGCGATGCTGAACATCCCGGGCGGCGTTGAAATATATATAAGAATTATTTCAAGGAAAAGAACATATAAAAGTACAATATCATATTTAAACATGATGAGTAAATACAATTGAAATTGAAAAGGCAATAATATAAAACATTTTATAAAAAATAAGAAAACTTTATGTAGAAAATTTAATTAAACTGTTTTAAATTCTATGTTATCAATGATGGGTAGAATGCAGATTTTGGATATTGGTTTACAATATTGACCAGTAGCTGTTTTTATATCAACGACTCTAATATTGTCGTCTTTACCAGGGAAAATATTTGTGATTCGGCCCAGTGGCCATTTACCGACAGGTATATTTGAGTCTAAGAATCACCATCATTCCTATATTTACATTTTGTTTTTTGAATAGCCATTTGTTGCGTTGTTGCAAATGACTTAAATAGTTGTTTCTCCAAAATCTCCATACTGCCTGTACCATTTTTTGTACTTTTTCCCACCTGTTCAACAAAATTTCTTTTTTTGTCAATTAAATTAGGCTCCGGTGGAGAATTGATAGGTCTCCCTATCAAGAAATGGCCAGGAGTTAGCCCTTGAAAGTCGTCGGTATCAATGAATAAAGGAGTTAAAGGTCGTGAGTTCAGAATGCCTTCGACCTGTACCATTACGGTATTAAATTCTTCTAGCGTTAATTTTTAATTAATTGCAACTTTTTTAAGATGGTACTTAAATAATTTTACTCTTGTCTCTCAGAGTCCACCATGGTTGGGAGCCCTGGGTGGCAAAAACTTCCAATCAATACTCTCCGAAGTCAAAAAATGAGCAACCTCTTCAATTTTAGCAAACAATTTACACAATTTCCGTATTTCTGCACAGGCTCCCGTGAGGTTGGTCCCATTGTCACTAAATATTTTAGAACTTCTACCACGACGGGCAAAGGATCTCTTTAATATGGCTATTAGGGTCTACGATGTTAAGTCAGAAATAAATTCTAAATGCACAGCCTTAGTGGCCATACAAACAAATATTGTGACATAGATCTTTTGTAAAAATCCCTTTCTTTGACCTTTATATTTGATTTGAAAGGGTCCACAAAGGTCGATTCCGACGTTCGTGAAAGGGGGATTACAAACAACTCGTTCCATTGGAAAATCTCCCATGAGCTGGCTTGCAGCAATTGGTTTCATTTTGAAAAACATGGGACACATTCATAAACTATCTTTCTAGCTATATTTCTACCACCAAGTGGCCAATATTTCTGACGAATTGTATTTAACAGGGCCTGTGGTCCCACATGAAAGTCGCGAATATGATAGTATTGGAAAATTAGTTTTACTAATTTAGTGCCCGAGGGCAAAACCATAGGATGTTTATGGTCAAAGCTTACATCTGAATTAGCCAAACGTCCATCCACTCTTATTACATTATTGATGTCTAAATATTGGTGTAAAAAACGTAGTTTGCTCCGTACTGGAACTGAATTTCCCTTCTTAAGAGCAGAAAACTCTGCTGAAAATTGCTCCAAGTGTAGGTTTTTAAATAAGATTAATTCAGCATTTTGCAGTTCCTCTCTTGTGAGAGAACCAGTTTGGCGTGGGATATCATTTTTATGAGCATTTTTGAAGAATCTGAGAACATAGCTAAGTATTCTAAGTAGTTTATAATAGTTATTAGATCTATCAATTATAGAATCAAAAAAAGGATATATTGTGAGAGGAAAAGGCCATCTTGAAAGGAAAACCTACACTTTCTTCACACTACACGTTCTTCAGCTCCTCGAAGAACTGCTGGTCTGCAGGTTGAGGCTCGTCACTAGCAGGAACCGGTATGGAGGTCAGCTCTGGTCCCTTCCACCAGAGCTCACTGTGTGACAGCGCAGGTGCCTCCAGACCCTTGGAGATGAGGTCAGCTGGATTGAGTTCGGAGGGGATATGCCGCCATTCAAAGTCCGAAGTCAACTGTTGAATCTGGGAAACTCTGTTGCTGACCGAAAGTTTCCAATCGATGTGGCGAAGTCTTGATCCAGGCTAATGCGATAGTGGATTCGGAGAAGAGTTGGACACTTTTAATCTGGTGCTTAAGAGCAGTTAGAGACTTTTGAATTAGTTGAGATAGCAGCAAACACGCAGAAAGTTCAAGTTTCGGGATTGTAACAGTCTTGATAGGCATAGGACACACGCGGCTCTTGCTGCAGAAAAGGTGACTAGAACCTGTGTTGGAGTTTATCTCAGTCTGTACGTAGACACAAGCTCCATAAGCTTTAGCTGAGACGTCAGCAAAGCCTACTAATGAGACAGAGCTGTTAGTAGTAACAGGTAAAACGCAGTGGGAAACTTTAAGTTGCTCGATATTTGGTAATGTCTTAACAAAACTTTGCCATTGCAGAGCATGTTCAGTTGGGAGAGGTAGATTCCAGTCTAATTTGTAGAGCCATAGTTGTTGCATAAATATTTTGGCCTTTGTAATAACTGCCCAGGTAGCACAACAATGTTGGCCGACATTCTACCGACATCGGTCAATATTGCGTCAATATTGACCAATGTCGGTAGAATGTTGGCCAACATTGTTGTGCTACCTGGGTGGTCCCAGGGGACCCAGTGGGTCAAAGATTCTTGAGATTTGGGATAGAACCTCTCGTTTATTGACGTTGTTACTTAAATTAAGAACTACTTTATAGGTAAATGTATCACTAGAACTATTCCAGAGCAAACCTTAAGTCTTAACTGTTATACCTTCTGAATTCCTATTAAAAGGAAAGATAGATTCATCGTTAATTTCATAATAGAATGCCACTTGAGTAGCGTCATTCCTCCCTTTCCAAGGAGTTGAGTTAGTTCTGCTTTCAGCTTAATGAACTCATTTAGGTCTGACGATCCAGAGAGACAATCGTCCATACAGTAGTATTGAAGAACAACACTTGAAGCTAGAGGGTAAGATTCCCTTTCATCAATGGCGATTTGTTTTAAAACCCTAGTAGCAAGGTAGGGGGCACAACCTGTGCCGTAGGTAACTGTCTTAAGCTTATAAGTCTTAATAGGAGAAGACTTACTGTCCTTCCCCAGGATTTTTAAGAATTTAGTTTGTGATGGAATTACTTCTATCTGTCTAAACATTTGCTTAATGTCTGTGGTAAATGCATACTTGTGTTTTCTAAAACGCATTAGGATTGAGAACAGATCTTCTTGTATTACTTCACCTTTGCATAATAAGTTATTTAAAGAATATTTTTAAGTGGATTTTGCGCTCGCATCGAACACGACCCTAAGCTTTGTCGATTCACTTGTCGGCCTTAAAATACCGTGATGGGGTATATAGTAACCTTCTGAAAAGTCTGGCTCTTCAGCCACTTCTTCCATGTGACCTAATACTTCGTATTCGTTTAAAAAAATCAGAATAGAGTGCTTTCATTGTAGGGTCATTTTCCAACCTAAACCATAAACGAGCTAACCTTTTTGAAGCCATTTGTTTTGACTCACCTAACATATTTCCTGACATTCCCGGTTTAAACGGCATTTCAACGACATACCTGCCACCAGGTTTACGGAAATGAGTACTTTCGAAGTGGTCATTACAATAGTTCAACTTTTCACTGTCGCAAATTTTGCGATCGAAGGGGTTTTCTATTTCCCAAAAGGATGTGAGAGTTTTGTTTAGAGTTTCCAAGTTTGTATATAGGAAATATCGATTAAATGGCAAATTGGACTCCCTTTGTACACTTCCTTGACCTTTGTACCTTCCCTACTGCTGGGTGAGAACGACCTGGGTACGATTCTGGATGTATAAACGCAGCTCTAGGCGGCTCTCGCTACCAATTTTGACGCGCAGATTACATTGAATCTGAGCTCTCTGTGGATGTTATAGCATGCCGAGATTTTATTTTGCCGAGAGAACGCAAGCCAAACGGGTACTCAAGGGATCTTTTACATGCCATTTAATCGTATGACATGCGTGCCGACCTTTTTCCCATCCAGAATACCCGACGACTCAGCCGGGGCTCGAATCCGCAAACTTGGACTTATGAGGCGGACAAGTAATACCTCTCAGCCACTGAGCTGCTTCTAAAGTTAGAAGGTTGAAAGTAAAATTATTCATATTAAACGCGACAGGTCCACTGCATCATCAATTGGTGTCGGTACCATTTGTCCTCGACGCAACTTTGGCCCAAGCTTTGCTCCATAATAACTCGAACTCCTTCCTAACTGCATTTGATTGAATTTTTGGGCTCTTATTAGCAGTGGCAACACTGTCTTGAAATATGAATAAAATTTGATAAGCAGAAAATTATAGTATACAGTTATTGCTTAGGTGTAAGTGACCTTGAAGTGCAAAAGTGACTTTAATCTACGAAACTGTATGGTAACTCATCTTATATTTCCGATAGCTCTTCTTTCACTCAGGAGACTCGAAATTATTCGATAAACCGTGTTTAAAATACCTAAATATTTAAGTAACCCAGGTAGCACACCAACGACGGCCAATATAAAAAAAAATAATGGTCAACATTGGTGTCAATATTGGCCGACGTAAAAATGGACCCCCCTAGCAAATATTGTATGACGTCGGTTTACGACATTGACCAACATTTATCAACGTCGTACAATATCGCATATTGACATTGGCCGACATAAAAATGACACCCTTGCGAATATTGTACAACATCGGTTTACGGCATTGATCAACATTAGTCATACCACATTCATGGGCGTTCTTTTTCAATGCAATAATAACAGCTAATCAGAAAGGATTTTCAACAAAGCAACAACTATGCTGATAATTATTAAATTTTTTTATCGAAACTATTTAAGAGCAACTGCAGTACGAGATGTAAATATAGGCTAATTCCATGCAAACTGAAGATTTTTGTAGTGTGATCACAGTGATAAAAAAAGCTTTATAAATTTGAAAAAATCCAATTATACAAAACAGGTTACATTATTAAGTTGCAGTAGGTGTAGATCAACTATTCTGCTAATTTTTTTTCATTTAATGCTAAAAGATGTAGTGATGAATCACTTTTCAACAATTCTAACTCACACTACAAAAAGGGTAATAATTCTGCATGGAATTACCCATAACAATGTTTAACTGTGAACAGTAAAAACATAAAAGTATTTTCCATAAACCGGTAGAACGAGGTAAATGAAAATATCAGCGTTCTTGAACAACACAAAGAAAACAAACGTACAGAATAAAGAGAAGTGGAAAATAGAAACATATTAAAAAATACATCATTTTTCATGATATGTACCTTATGGAACTTGTGTTGGTTGTTGACTGCTCTGGTAAAGTGCTACACCCTGCTGTATTTATCAGATATAACATTATCAATGATTTCCGAGTCCCCGAAGGATGAATTTAGAGGGGGTTGCGAAGAATTACTAGCAAATTCGACAAAATCGTCGAATTCTGTTTGTTTTAAAGTACGTGCCAATTCTTTCGTTGCTTTGCGTTTCAAACGTTTCCTATTTTTACCTATTTTGCCCTTTACGGGGACATCCTCTAACAGAGCATTAGAAGCATCATCATCGAAATCCAACATTTTGAACTGGAAAATCAGGGGTTAAATCGGTCGATTCGAAAGGAGAGAAGTCCTTTTTCCGCGTTTTCTTAGTAGGCTTAACACTCACGTGAATCGAGTACCTAGTAAACATCGATCAATGTTGGTTGGTTGGTAGACATATATATTCAGGTTTGTGTGCTTGGTCAGCGACCCGATCAATGTTGGTCAATGTTGTTTTATCGACGTTATTTCCCCAATGTCGCCAGATGTCCCCACAATATTCTAATATTTTCAAAAATTATTAATTTTTTAAATAATGACTAAAACTTGTCTGCATTATTATTAACATTTTTGTTTCATTCTTACAATATCAAGATAAAATGAATTTAAAGTCATACTAATTTTAAAAAATTCCCAATGCCTGCGAATGTCGACAGATGTCACGATTACAACGATCAACTCGACTTTCGCAATGTTGACCGATGTCGATAGAATGTCGGCCAACATTGTTGTGCTACCTGGGAATCTTTGTGGAGCACGTTTACATATAAGGCATTGTTGGAATTCTTGCCCCGTGAAATTTTGGAAAACCTGCCCCGTTGCCCTATTTTCACTTTAATAGTGCCTTGGCGATTGGAGGTTTAAGTTATTTTGAAAATAAATACATATTTAAGAAGAGAGAGGAACCATCAGAGGAAACAGCTCTAGCGAAAATATTACAACACCTGAACAAAGATTCTTGTGAGTGACATAGGTCGTGTTGCTTCATAAACTAAGCTGACAGTTGGGGCCCGAACGGCTCATTTCCTATCTAGGGGGCCTGGTGGAAAACTTTCCCCACGGGAAAACTAGCCCCGGTATTCCCTATGCTCTCATACAAATAATTTTTCCAATAATCATACACACAGTCAACAAATGCATGGGTTAATTTATGCAAAAGGTTTCTCAGATTCTATGAAAAACAATATGAATAGGTTATACACTATACAGGTTCGTACACCTACCCTTTTAATTCAACCCAGAACAAAAATCCAAACATTATTGTTATTTCAGAGCTCTAGCATCACCATATGCAAGTCATTACGCACAATTCTTAAACTTTTCAGGGTCGTATTTTAGTTTGGTAATTTGGCAACAGCGCGTGAGAGTCACGGAATTTAATTCTTTTCAACAGCGAATTTTTCTTTCATTTTTCTGTAGTGCCTCCCCTCCCATCATACTTTTTTTCTTCTCTATCGCTCTCGGGTCATCTTTTAACGGTATAATTTATTTCTCGTATCACAACAAACAAACAAGGCTCCGAACTATCGTTGAACAACAAGACGACGTTATATTCCGCCCACATAGTTTTTCAGAACTTAAAAACTCTTTAGGCCCGTTTCACACGGTTCCTGAAAGGCAGTGAGGACTTTCCAACCTTGTCAGAAATTCCAGTCACTTAGAAAATTCCTAAAAAGCGTGGCTTTTGCGTACCCTTCGTCACTGAACTGTGACGGCGACTAAACAAATTCACTAAGATCGTTCCGTTCTGCTGTTGTATGTAAAGACGGTTTTGAATTTTTAATGTGAAACAAAAACTGTATTGCTTAGTTTTAACACTCTAGTATACAGTTACAAAATTTTAGATACCAGAATATACTTTTTTTTTTAGCTAACAAACTCATTTTGGTTTTCATCCGAAAATTCAGAAAGAGAGTAGGATTGTGGTTAAAATAAATTTCTAAGGCACTCAATAGAAAACTTATCCATTGTTAACGATCCCCTTAGACGAGATAAGCCTTTCATATCTTCTAAAGGAGTCTCTCTCTCTCCCCTCACTATTCCCCTCACATGCCCCTGTATGGAAGTGCCACCGTACGCATCTGCCACGTGTGTGCAATCTCCACACAATCTTCGGTAATATTCTCCATACTTAAGGCAATGTTAAGTCAGTTGTATATTTCACATGCGATGGAAGATAAATCGTAGGGTATAGGGTGGGGTAAAATGGGTCACTTTATAAATGTACCCCTTTGTAACTTATCATATATCCTTTGTATCCTATCATTTATTTTTCTGAACCAATTTTGTAATAATATTTTATTAGGTGTTTGAAACATATTTCATGAGATGAAAAGTTAATTTCATTAATCTGGCAACCAAAAAGAATCCTTTTATAAGCAGTAAAATGTGGTGAGCAAACCATACGGCTTTCTAACTTCTGAAAAAACTAAGAAAACACTTCAATCTTGCACTGTAATTCCTTTATATCATAGAAGTACATACTAGACAACACCTCAGGCTAATCAGTTAAGAAAAATATTGATCTTCTATTTTATTATTTCAATTTACTTTTTATGGGGTAAAATGGGTCACAGTTAGGCTTAGCTCTTTTGAAGTAACTTTTCGAAAGTTTAAGAGCGAGCATCATGCTGTGAATTTCTTTAAAGGTGCACGATTGTTTCCTCTTGATAGAAAAGCAGTAGAACACAGGATTATGTTGACTGAAAGAGCCTCTGATCAGCCGGATGTCTCATCATTGGACGCAGTTATATTACATGATCCCGTTATTTTGGATGATGCAGCCGTTCCATCTTGTTCAACACCAGCTACACCAAATTCAATTTCCACCCTGAATTCTTGTTCAACACCAGCTATGTCGGATACTTTTGAAGAGCTTAGTTCAATTTAAAAAGCCAATCTTTTATCTTATTTATTTAAATATCTCAAATGTGCTATTCTGACAACTCTGTCACCTATGACATCAAGTTTTACGAAGGCAGTGATAGCCAACTCTAAAATGAAGATGAAAGAGTTCGACTCGACATAAAACTGACGAAGTAATGACGGAAGCAGATGTGATGGAGAGTTTACAAGAAGATTTTTAACTAATGGAAACGGGCATTTACTCTTTAAAAGCCCATTAAAAAGTTATCTTACAATGCAAAAACTAGCTTTCCGCTTTAGTTTATCCACAATAAACATAATATATGACAAATGGAGACCATAGTACTGAACAATTTATGTAGGGCAAATTAATTCACACGATAAACGAATTTTAAAAACTTAAAGTCAGCGTTGTTATTCGGTAAGAAAGGTGTTAATGGTATTCACAAATAGGTCATTAATGGGTTAATTATGTATTTTATTTTAGTTATTTGTAATAGCATACTGAAAAATACTATAAAGATGTGTGTTTAATTTCACGCAAGGAAAACTCATTTATTTAAATCTTCCTTATGTCGTCTTGTACAGCCATTGAGTAAACTTGTTTTGTAGTACAATACTCGTAATAGCTATAGTAATATACTAGTGATAGCTCGAAGCAGCTTTTAATGTTTAAAATGACTGCAAAATTAGAAAAACTTTTAATGATGGTGTAAAACTTGACGGGAGCACTCGTTGACAAACGAGTTTTTTTTGGCAAAAATCAATGGAGCAATGGGCTAATTTAGCAATCGAATACGACCGAAATCTGCAATTAGATTGTATCGCGGTCTGACTTCGGCAGTAACATGTCCCCTGTGAGACATTTCTCTTTGTTCGGAACGGTAAAAACGAGAAAAAAATCTATGGGCTTTATAATATATTGCTCTTCATTATTCCATTGCATCATTGATTTAAGTCTAGCATTTACTCAAATTATAAACAAAAACTGGATTTAATCAGCATACGAAAACATTTCGACTATTTGTGTAGGAGGGATCCACAGCCTAAATTATAATTTGAAAACCCAGTCTATTTAATTAGTACTTAACTTATACAATAATGCGAAAGCCTTCTTAAACTATTTCCGAAAATTACCGCTTCCTTTGCATTTGGGTAGATCAAGCTGCTTTCCCTAAATTGAAATACATTCTCCAGTTCCAAAACCAGGGAGAATGCTGCGTTTTAAGTTCCTTTAACTTAAAGGAACGATATGTTTCAATTAGTCTAACCTCTGTGCGTGAATCGGAATGTTTCTTTTAGTGAACAGTTGCTGTCTGTAAAACTCGTAAATGGTTTCACAAGTACAGTAGAACTCTAATTAGCCGAAGTAATTGGGGGCCTAACTACACACTCAAATAATCAGACATTCGGATAATTGGAGTTATTAGGATTGGTTGGTACATATATTTCCGGCTTGTGTGCTTGATCAGAGACCCGCTTATAATACTTCGTCAAGTAAGACAGACACAGACAGAATTTTTACTGACACAGAGAGAAATTGCACCCAAGACGAAGGCGGGAATCGAACCCGCACCCGGTACAGTGCGCAGAGTGTTAGCGTAATGGTCTGCGATCTTAACCAATAGGTCACCCGGGCCCCAGTTAATAGGAAAACACGGTCTATTTAATCAGTTACTCAATGCACTGCTGGGCTGTGAGGTGATGTAGTTCAAGTTTCTGTCTCATCTATCCAACCAAAACCATAGTGTAAGGTGCTGCTTTGGGAGTTTGAGTTATAGCTTTTTGTAATATTTTTTTTTGGTATTCAACTTATGTTAAAATTTTGGTTTTACAAAAGTATATAAGCGACATGAAAACTCTTTCCAACTTGGCCTATTTGTTACTGTTCGTGTCTGTTGGATGCCATGCCTAGTAATTTGTTTTTTGATTGGTACAAAAAAAAAAATATTAGGCATGACATCCAACAAAGACGTAAAACAGTAACAGGTGGCCGGGTGGAAATTTTTTCTCAAAATTCGGATAATCAGCAACGCTTCGGATAATTGGATGTATGAAGTATATGAAGTAGTATGAAGAGACATGGTTAAAATGTTGAAGTCGAAATACCACCCAAATTAGGGTCTTTTCGGGATAGTTAATTGCAACCGTGTTAGCACAAACAAAAAACGTGTTAACAAAAAAATGAAGGCAAACATGAATGGAAACGTGAAAAATGAAGGAAAAATGAAGGTACAAAATGACGTCAATTTAAAAGAATAGAAATGATGTCAAAATGAATGTGATTTTTTAATATTTCAAATTTGACGTGGCTTTTTTTTCACTTAGAAGTCATTTGAAAATCCCAGAAGAGATGACTCTATGTTTTGATTGGGCATGCGCTTGCAGTTTGTTAGAGGTTACACTGCATTTTGTGAAGTCACATAATTTGAGTTTAGTCAGCTTAATCCAGAAACCAGAATTCGAGAAAAAAAAAACACCCAAAAACCATAGCAACAATTATGCCAAATTTTTTACAGCGTTGTTAACTTTTGTAGTTTATTCAAAACACAGTGTTAAAAACTGTTCATTAAATTTGAGAATAATTTTCTCATATTTGAGATCATGATTCAAAATAGCACCGAATACCATGAGGAATGAATAGTGGGGAAACCCATTGAGGGAGTGAAGTAACTGTGAAGTATAGCAGGGAAGTTAAATACAGGGAAGTAAGACCAAACTGCGCTTTCGATGGCAAAACTAAATAGTTTCGGGAAAAGTAGATAATGGCCTAATTTCGAAATTTTATTGATGAATTGTATTTTTTTCATATGATAAATTAAAAAAAAAACACGATATCCGGCGGTGAACTAAACATATTTAATAACAATATTGGTTCAATTTTACTCCAAACAGACAATATAGCCACTTTAAATCTTTATTCAAATCATATTTTTGCTTCAAATGTACAATTAAACATTTCTAAATATCAAGCAAATGCCTACCAATCCATCACCTTAAAGTTTTTGCACGAATTAGAGACATGAATTGACCGATTTTCTTGATGAAAAGTGCAGTCTTTCCCATATAAAATCACAAAATAGCGACATATTATTCTTTTTTGCACTTTAGTACAATGCAGGGATAGTCACCTCTTCAAAAAAGACAAAAAAGTCTGTCTCATCAATGTATTTCTCTCCACACCATTATAAACGAACTTTTGGAGGACTAAAAAATATACTCTAGCTATAATTTTAGATATGTACATTCATGGACTTATCAGAAAAAAAAGCAAACACTTGAAAATACAATCAAAATAATATAGTTTTTTATTTTAGAAAATTAAATTTGTTAAAATCTATCTTTAAACTTCACATCAAAAATATATTACCAAAGCCACTTATATTTCTTCCTTACGTGGAATGTGTTCAACATGTTCAATTAATAATAAAATATGTTTAAATAATAAAATAGGTTTTCCTTTAAGAATAATAAGCATATAAGCAGTACATTTTGTTGAATAACAATTTCAAAGATGATGGAGTAAAATAAATCTTACTAAAATGAAGAGAAAATATCTTATTTTTATTTTACAGCAACAATTAAAACTTTTTAGCTAACAGATTTTTTAGAATTGAAGAAGCATTAAACACACACACAAAATATAAAAAAAACTTATTTTAAAAATAAAAATATTTTGTTTCTGGAAAATATTTGTTCACAATATTATGATATGTATAATAATTTAAACACACATAGAGAGAAATATCTAAAAGAAAGCAAATCAGTAAACAAATCACATTTATTATCATCTTTTCAAGTACTTGATTTTTAAAATTAATAAACATTTACTGCTTAAAAGATAAAATCGCAATTTAATAATTTTCATCTTTTAAAATGTTGCCTTGATTCCTTAATGTTCTAAAGTAGCCAGTACTTGCGCATGGGAAATTTTCTCGAAAACCTTATTTTAAGGTCCGATAGGTACTGGGAATACGTGTACCAAATTTGAAGTCTGTATATCTTTTCGTTTTCAGCAATACCTTTAAAACCAAAAAGTTCTAATGCAGCCAGAACTGGCGCATGCGTTTTTTTCGAAAACTTTTGTTAACATCCGATAGCTTCTCGAAACAAGTATACCAAATTTTTTGTGCATGCATCTGTTTTTCTTTTCAGCAATACCTTTAAATCCAAAAAACAAATTCTAAAGCGGCCACCACTTGCGCATGCGCATATTTATCGAAAACCTTATTATGATATCCGACAGGTACATATTAGACATTTAACATCGGTTACAATATTGTGTTTATATTTTACACAATTAAAAAAATTTACTTTTTAATAATAAAATTCATAAAATTTATAATTAAATGTTTAATTAATGTAAATAATAAAATGTTAATAACTAAAGGAAAACCTGTTTATGCAATTAAAATATGGGAAGAATAAATGGAAGTTATTTGTAAACAAATAGCAATTAATATCGGCAAGTTGGATGCAAGTTTTACCTTTTGGGGGGATTTATTAATAAATGAGTCTTTATTATAAAGATTCGTAAGAATAAATAAAATCAATAATTAAGGATGTTATGATTTTGTTTAAAACTGCACATAAAAGTCGTCTAAAAAAGTAAATAAAATGTATTCAATTCGGAAAGAAAAATTACATTCTACAGTGAAGAACGACATTGAAAGCTAACTTCGTGCTATTTTAGCTAAAAATAAGGGCAAATTAAAATGTTATTCACCTAGAAGAAATCGAGAATGAACAATTCTTTCAATTCAATAAAAGTATTTCAGAATCTTTCTTATAATATTTAATTAAAACTTTATTATATTGACACAAAATCACAGTCGATTACGGTCTCTCGCCTTTTCTTTTTTGCGGCGAGCTAAGATGGCGCCGTAGAATACATTGTTCTCAAATTTAAGAACATACATCACCCATATTCAAGCGAGAGATAACGAGTTGAAATTTTTGAGATAAAAATTTACTAGATGGCAGCATGGGTTTCGTTGACGTTCGGGATTCGAACTCACGATGTGAGGACCCACGGTAAGCCTCACGCAAGGTGTAATACAACTGTACCATCTCATCGCCAGTTGAGAGTGGGTGCGTTTAGACTAGTTCAAGTTGCTAGCTTAAGGTGAACCACCAGACATATCTAGTTTTAAGGACTTGTATAATCTTAAATTTGAGATTTTAAAGTAATTATTTTTTGAAATATTGTTCTCTTTCAACCATAAAATGAGAGCATCTTGGTACTTATGTTTGAGATTATAATTTTTTAACAGTACTCAAATTTAGAATTTCAACGTATTTACTTTTGAGAATATTGTTTTAACAATATTCTTGAACTCATATTTGAGAGGTTTTAAGAACATCCTTGTACTCATAGTTGAGTTTTTCTTTTTAACCTCCCGAACGGCCAGGAATTAGCGAAATATGTATGGTTATTTTTACTGCATAAATTTTAAATTTAGTTTATTTCAAATAAAATATAAAAATAATTAGAATCGGTTTTATTTTGAAAGAAATGATCGTAAAACATTTTCCAGATGAAAACATACATATTATGAATAAAAATTTTATAAAATGTTAATTTTTTTAAATATAAAATATTATGGCACACCAAGGGTGAAAAAAATCCCGTACAGGCGAACAAAAACATATATGGTTAAAATCGAAAAACAAACACAGAAACAAATAAGATCGAACATAATGTGGTAATCAGCTGGCATACAGATATAATTAATATGCTTCAAGTAAAAGTGAAAAATAGAGATCCAAATCGTCGATATTTATAAAAAAATTCACATTATTTAATTTAGGGGCAAGATTGAAAAAATGTTTAGTAAATATAGGTTTGAAGAACGTTGGAATTCGAAAAATTTCATTTGATCTGGTATTATAAAATTTTTCGTTAATTTCACAAAGTGCTTTATTGCGATAAATAAATATTCAAAATAAACAAATTCGAAAAAAAACATTTAAGATTATTGTAAGAAAGGCCCAAAATACGGAAAAAGCCGTTTCTAACGAGGATCTTGGAGGGTTTTAACAGTGCAACAAGTGAGAAATACAACGTTAACATCCCCTTCTCATCTGTACCAGTGGCGACGCCAATTATCTCATTAGAAAGAAGGCAAATGAGGCTACGTTTAGAGTAAAACAGACCCGCGCTGTTGTCACATCTCGATACTCGTAGAGTGCGTATGTAATTGCGGAAATGTTTAAAAAGCCGTACATAGAAACACTTAAAAATGATTTAATGCTCTTGTATATGCTACGTTTATCTTTATTACACGCTACTTATGTCAGAGAACTCTCCTGAAATGTGTGGTTTTTTCAGGACGTGTTACTTAAGGGGGGGCGATAATGTAAAAAATCGAAAATGTTTTCTTTCATAAATGATTAAAATGACATCACAATAATAGACCTATAAATTTTTAGAATGAAATTTACATTATTTATCTATTAACAACTCATTTAAGTGCTGGACCTCACCTCGGCGCTATTTTAGCCTGTAACTGAGCGCTCGACTCTTACTACCTGCTTTTCAAATTTCTGATACTTGGAGTCTCTAGAATAGCTGACTTGTTGGAATCATACTATAATAAGCCACTAGAATCATTGTTTCCGTCTGTCAAAACTTTAAGGACGTTTTTCTAAAAACTATTTTTTTTAAAAAATGGCGTGCAAGACAACTCAAAAAGTTTTTAACGGATTCTTATGAAATTTGGCACGTGTCTGCTCTACAGTATTAGCTTCTAGTTGAACCTCAAAAATGCTAATTTTTTTTAAAAAAAAAATTACCGTTTTTTACCCAAAAACCAAAAAAAAGGGGTAAAATACGAACTTTTTCTTTCTGAGGCCCGCCAATTTACAATATTTATTTATTATTATTTATTATATTTATTTATTTATTATTTATTTATTTATTTATTTATTTATTTATTTATTGTATTTATTTGTTTTTTTTTTGTTTTTGTTTTGTTTTTGTATTTACGTTTACTTATTTACTTATTTACTTATTTACGTTACTTTACTTACTTTACTATTACTATTATACTATTACTTATTACTTATTACTTATTACTTATTACTTATTACTTATTTACTTATTATTATATTACTTATTTATTATTATTTACTTATTATTTATTTATTTATTTATTTATTTATTTATTTATTTATTTTATTTATTTATTTATTTATTTATTTATTTATTTATTTATTTATTTATTTATTTATTTATTTATTTATTTATTTATTTTTATTTATTTATTTATTTATTTATTTATTTATTTATTTATTTATTTATTTATTTATTTATTATTTATTTATTTATTTATTTATTATTTATTTATTTATTTATTTATTTATTTATTTATTTATTTATTTATTATTATTTATTTATTATTTATTTATTTATTTATTATTTATTATTTATTTATTTATTTATTTATTTATTTATTTATTTATTTTTATTTATTTATTTATTTATTTATTTATTTATTTAACTAGAAGATATATGTTTTAGAAACACGTACAAATCAATTTTTTTTTTATTTCTGATCACTGTAGGATAAGCTAGAATGTACGCCGATTGATTCTTGTATTTTAATATATATTGAATAAGCATACTGAATTTAAAAACTATTAATTTATTCCTTCGCTTTTAATTAACTGGAATTAATTAACTTTTAATTAACTAATTCTGAAACACGGCAACATTCAGGCGGTTACATGTATCACCCCCCTTAAAGCCTAAAGTCCCATATAGACCTGTGGTTACGAAAGGACAGTCTACCTAGTACAGCTTTCTAAGTGATACATTACACCCAAATTTATGGAGTAACATTTCACAAGAGAAGAAGTTTACTTCCATTTGGAGGTGTAACGTTACTCCGAGGCAGCATTTGTTGTCACCAATTTTAAGGACTAAATTCCTTATTTGTGTAGCGTTACTCCATACATTTGATATAACTTTACTCCATGAAGATGAAGTAATGTTATACCAAAGTTCTGTTACAGGAATGCACAATGCACATTTCTAAATTCGAATTAAAGCCTTCTTTACTTGCCAGAAACGTAGTCGCCTCATATACCTTCTTTCTTCAAACAAACAGCATTGATACATCACAATTGGTTTTTGAAAATACATCCTAGTAGATTTCCTTTGATCAAATTATACAGAATCAAAGCAAAAGTAGTTCTTATGCCCTTCAATGACCTTCATTAACACGCTGATATACTTCCCTATAATTTCAAAGAATTTCCATATTTCGATGATAACACTTTTTGTATGTATTTATTATGTGTGGTTTCAATTTACCATTTATGTCCTTTAAAAACACTACAAATATTTTAATAAAGCAATTTCTTATGTTGTTACGACACCTTGAAAATCATCATCATTATTTTCACATGCTAATTTAGTTGTGGAACACTCGGATATATTTTGCCCATAAAATTCAAGATGTGGAGGTTTCAAAGCCCAAGGCTTGTTGAATATCCCTTTGATATTCAATGCGTAATTATCAATTCTTCAACCACACTAATGATTGTTATAAAGCCCAAATTATCCGGCACACCTCTATCAAATTACTGTTACCGCACAAACAATATGTTTAAAACAAAGATATAAAATACTTTACATTTGCATTTCGAAATAAACAATTTTTAATGGCATTTTGTTTTTGGATTGTAATGTCTTGTTAGTATTAATAATTTATTATTTATACATTTTTACTTAACGCGAGACATTTTAAAATTATAATGAAACCAATATTTTTTAAAAAAAAAAGCGAAATCATCATATTTGTTCTGAAAAAAAACCCCCTTTAAAATTGAGCTTGTTGAAATAGTTACAGTAATATAATATGCAGTACTTTGGTTTTTAAAATGCCACGTTGATTCAATTATACAAGGCCTTTTGTGGGTCGAGTCGTCAGAACGTTTGTCTTTCATTGAGAAGGTTCCGAGTTCTAAACATGCCCACATCTCACAGGCGGATATTTGTTGGAAAAATAAAAACTTGGTTACTGAGTAGACAGCGGCAAACTTGCTTTTTTAAAATGGAGAGTCCAAAGTCCGGACGGCATTGGTGTATAATATCGATCCAAGTTCCTATGGTTGTTGGTTCATGTGTCAACATCGTCAAGTGACCATGGTTCTGAGTTAGGAGGCGTTTATTGAGTAAAAGACGGTCTTCCTACCAACAGAAATCAATCGTATGCACTGTTAAAAATTTGGTGCTAGGTTTCACCATGATATTGGTTGGTTTCACCATGATATTGGTTCCTAGTAGCTGCAACGGCTGAATGGTGAAATGTTTCACCTTTTTTTCGGTGTTTGGTTGAACCATTTTTCTGGATTTGGAAACAAAAACCTGAGAAATGGTTCTACCGAATACCAAAAATATGGTGGAACGTTTCACCATTCAGCCGTTGCAGCTACTAGGAACCAATATCATGGTGAAACCAAGCACAAAATTTTTAACAGTGTGGAAGCCGTCCAATGTACAGTTCGAACGGGGTTTGTTTGTTAGACAGAAGACGATGCTTGACGTAAATGTGGCCACAGTTGAGGTTTAAACGAATTAGCTGCCTGGTGGTTGGTTTGTGAGGTTTAAGACAAAAGTTGACTTAACTGTGACGTCACTGTAGCCAAATTGTCCATTTGCCTTTTGCCGTCTTCAACCTAGCTAGGTAAACTGCCAAGGGCCCGGATGGCTTAGTGGGTTAGATCGCAGCCCATTACGCTAACAGTATGCACGCTGTAACGGGTGCGGGTTCGATTCCCCTTAGCCCTGGGTGTACCTTTATCTCTCTGTGTCAGTAAAATTCTGTCTGTGTCTGTCTTACTTGACGAAGGTTTATAAGCGGGTCTCTGATCAAGCACACAAACCGGAATATGTATGTACCAATCAACCAACCAACCATCACAATGAATCGGAATATTTTTTTTCTGAAATAATCAGTCATTCAGTATACTTTCTTGTCGATTAATGTTATTGAGTTTTCACAACAATGATTCAAGTTTTTAGTCTAGATTCTGAAGTTTACCTGCCCATGTCAGAGCTAGTCTGCCAGTGTAGAGCTTAGTAACCACCTTAACTATACAGCATATTTCTTCCGTTATTTCCGTCAAAAGTTGTTAATGCACGAAAAAAACAACCACAGATAATGAAAATCACGTTTATTTTAACTTTCGTAATGAATTTACCTCTAAATTTAAACTAAATAACCTTGACAATGACCTTTTAATAAAGATTATTTTCATCTCAGCGATATCCCCCTGCATTCGATTCCAAAATTAATATTCTCAACAACTACCTTAAAACAGGTGCTTCAAGTTCATGTCTCAGGCTATCTTAACGAATAACAATAGATTTCGTGCTGCGTTGTTTAAGTTCTTAATTGGGGTATAATCGATATTACGCAAAAAATTTGATACTTGTGGTATTTTCAAACAAAGAAGCGTAGTACGGTAGAACTCCAAATATCCAAAGCAATTGGGACCTAACCACATTCGGATGATCAGAAATTCGGATAATTGGAGTAAATAGGACAAATTTAGATTTTAATCCACTACTTAAAGTATTGTTGGGCTGTGAGATCATGAAATTCTAGTTTCGGTCATCATCTACCAAAAACAAAGTGTAAGTTGTCGTTAGGCAGCATAAGTTATAACTTTTTGTAATAGTTCTTATATTAAACTTATGTTGGTTTCTTTTTGAAGTCACGGTGAATGAATGATATATATTGAAAGTTCATACATAGATATGATAAGGAATGGAAATAATAATCAATATCTATCATTCTCTATGTGAAAGTTCATATATAGAATGATAGATACTGAATTATTGTTTATTCATAAATGTTAAAAAAATATGAAATTAAAAACAAATTTTTAAAAGTTAGTTTAAATTTCACGAAGTTCGATTGTAATAACTTTACAATTACTTTATTACTTAAAAATCCACATTTTTCACTTTCTCCACCATGCTAAAAGTTGTTAAAGAAATGTTCAGTGTTTATGTCAGGTCATGCGTCATAAGAATGCAGTTTCCACTGTATTACGAAATATAAGTGGATAATACCTCTTCAACTCTTCTAGTGATATAACCTGCTGTCGCATTAGCATTACGTTGTAAAAGTATCGATTGAAATACACATCTCTAAGGCATAAATTCGTTTCTAGTCATAGTATTTAATCTCTTACTGACGTCAGTTTGATGCGGTTGCAAGCGATATATCAGTAGAACACTAGTTTCTTCAATTAATGTCACTAGCCACCTTACTAATGTCTGTTTGATGCGATATCACTTGCAAGCAGTTGGGCACCAGTTCATTTCTATTGACATCACTGCCCACTTACTGATATCAGTTCGACTCTACTGATATCTGTTCAAAATTCTATTGATATCATCTTTTACCGACTTTTCGACCAGGGTGGTTTCACCACAATAATGGTTTCTAGTTGCCTCAACGACGGGTGTGTGGTGAATTGTTTCATTATAAATTCGGTATTCGGTTCAATTATTTTTCATGTTTTGGAAACAAAAAACTGAGAAATTGTTCAACAGAATACTGAAGATATGGTGAAATAATTCACCGCACAGCCGTTGCAGCCACTATAAATAATATTTTTAGTGCAACCAAGCACCAAATTTTAAACAGAGTAAATAATATATGCACAGTATTTTGGGCGGTTTAGGGTAGATTATATTAGATTGTACGTTTGACGGTTATCCATTTCTGTGGCGTTAACGTACGATGTCGCTCGCAGTCCAGTTGGGTGCCAGCTCAGGTGGCGACCTCGTCACTTGACCACTGTTCTAAATTACAAGACGTAATTTGGCTGTGTTAAAGCTCCTTGGAGGCTAGAAATAGACAGTCAGAAGCGGTTTAATCTAACCAAACAGTCGGGGCCGGGTGACCTAGTGGGTTTAATCGCAGCCTTGCGCTAACAGTCTGCGCACTGTACCGGGTGCGGGTTCAATGCCCTCCTTCGCCCTAGGTGTACTTTCTCTCTCTGTGTCAGTAAAAATTCTGTCTGTATCTGTCTTACTTGACGAAGGTTTATAAGCAGGTCTCTGATCAGGCACACAAACCGGAAAATACATGTACCAACCTACCTACTTACTGACCAAACAGTCTTATTTGTTCGATACGCCACTTTTCTACGAATGGTGCCAATAGAATAAAAAATATGTTTCTTTCTGACTTGAACTTGATTGGCTTCTTAATTTTGTAGACTCATAAGTCTTCCTTTAGAAATGGGCACTATTTTAGTTCCAAAACAGCTAATTTAGGATGAGATAATTAGCTTAGGAAAAGCTAATTAAGATTTCGTAAATAATTTATAAGTATATATTTTAACAAATTACATTTTTATGAAATAATATAAAATATTTAAATCAGTTGCCTGCAAACTCAGATATCTGCTTATTCTAAGTTATGGATATCAGTTAATAGTTATGCTAATTTCTATTAAAATTTTAAGTTTAGTATAATCTGTTGTTTTTGCGTAAAAGAATACTATAAACAGGGGTTGGGCAAAATTATTGACGCACTTTGCTTTGATCCGAACATAGGAAACTTTTTTTAGAACCTTGACTAATGCGATCCATACAAAATTATTCCTTTTTTTAAAAAGCGACATTAACCTAAACAAAAGCTAAAATTCTGTTAGAGAAGTAACATTTACATAGAATATTCTAATTAAATGCCATTCACTAATCTAGAATATAATAATTAATTTGCATTCACAAATTGAACAAAGGGTTACTGGACAGTTTTGCTTTTTTTCCTTTCTCAATTTATAGAAGCCTCCTCTTTTTCTCTGTCTTGTATTTAACAATTCTTAAACTTATTAAATAGTAAAAAATGAATTCAAAATAGCTTGTATGCTCATTACTTCTTATAAAATCATTCTTTTTCCGGTAAAAATTTGTATGATATATATTACAGGGTGTTTCAAAATTGGCCGGAAAGGATGCAATTCCGAAATATCTACCCAACCCCTCCAAAAACTAGTACGCAGCCAATTGATCACGCATTTTGGTTGTGGTTGGACCCTTGAACTAGGGCAGCACAAGAATGCGTTGACGAAGTGGTGCATTCGTTTTGAGTTTGGTTTGGTTGAATTGACATATCGCCTAGTAATTTTACAGTTGCAGATTCTGTTATATCAGTTTCTATAACTACTAAAAATGATTAGTAACTACTAAAATGGAATTTTTGTGTTTGGATTTCAATTTAAATGATTTGGTGTGTTTCAAATTTGAGCAGGATATATGAAAATTCAATAAACACTAAACATTTTGCGATGGAAATGTACAGTTTGTCGAAATGTGTATGTGTTGGGACGGGACAACAGTCAGCTTTATGGTGGATAGGTTTTTGAAATTTTTAACAACTGATATACATGTATTTGTATAACTGTATCTATAGGTGATTTGAGAGATTAATAAAATAACGCAGACGGTGAGATCGCCATTATGAAAGTCGCCTTTCTGCTGAAAGCTTGTGCTGTTTACTAATTTTCTGTCCTTTTTTTTATTAATAAAAATAACAAATTACAATAATTGTTATGTATCGACTGATGGTCAACATTAAGTTTTGTAACAATAATGCAACATATCGAAATGAACAGCCTCCTAAAAAAGATATGTGTTGAAAACTAGTTGAACCTGTAATTTTAATCAAATGTAAATTCAATCAAGCCAAACTAAAAGTACTACATTCTTGTGTAGCTCAAGTGCAAGCTTTCATGCACGACCGAAAGTGCGGCCAATTATTTAGCCGTTTTTTATTGGCGGGGGCCGGGTAAATATTTCGGAATTGCATCCTTTCCATTTCCGGTCAATTTTGAAACACCCTGTATCTACAGTTTGTCAAATGACCAGAAAGTTTTGCTTGCTGTAATTAAGAAATAAGATTTTATGAACAATATTTACCGCAAGAACGGTTCGTTATTTTCTTCAAATACTCACACAAAATGTTCAAGAGTAAACCAGAGTATATCTGTCTTTAAAATATCCTATATAAATGTTAGTTCGTTTATAAAATATTGTTTTTTGTAGAAGTTAATATTTCTTTAAAATGAATATAATCTTTTTATGGATTTTTAAGACCAGGGTGATCCAAAACGTATTTTAACTTCGGATCCATTCTGCATACCGTATAATTGTATTATATTAGACAATATTTTTACGCGAACAAATATTTAAAATTTTTCAATTGTTGAGAAACTGTGAGCTCGACTCTTACTCCCTTCCAGAGTATAGCTTTTAAACGATAACATTAAATGGGAAATATTAATGTATGAATATAATGTGTTTGTTAAAATAGAATGTTCTAGAGTGAACCACAGTATCTATTGAGCACTTGGAATCACTAGATAAAGTTATATGGCTAAATTCACCTTTGGTGCCCGACATGATTTCAGTGGCCTAGTGGTAAAGGCGTCTGCATCGAGATTAAACCTTCCTGAGGATTGCGGAGGTTTGAATCTAATACCATCTAATACCAGAATCTAATACCATCTAATACCTGATGTCCTATAAGTCGGATATGCACTGGAAAATAGTAGAAAATGGTTTTAAACTTATAGCGAGGATTTTGTCCAGCCCTATTCCTAATCAAAACTACCCCTTTATGGGAATATTTCGATGAAGGAGTAGGGACGCTTCGCGTCGACACTCATTTTTCGATTTCGGTGCAGATACTCAAACATCAGACCATTTTTTAGAGACTGCAATTAACTTATTCTATTATGTCTAAGTTTATTTAAGAATCCTTTTAAATATCCTTTTAAATATATATTTTTATTATTCCAGAGTATTACGTGATTTATTAAGTCAAAATTCCGTTTTCCTGTCTATTGTCAACTAACGTGAAAAGATAAATTTAAGCGTACAATTCTGCATTTGAATTCCAACATTAAGGTCAAATTAGGAGAAATCCGAAATCAGCAGTTATTTGGGGCAATCTAAAGAAAAAAGACGAAAGAAAAGATTTGCAACAAGTGGTTCCATCAAATAAAGAGTAATTCGCTCACATTATGGCACTCTTTATGCTGCGGTTATTCATGCTGCCTTAAAACCAACTAAGTGAGAGGGTATACAGAAACTTGTTTTCTTTACATGAGATTTTAATTCCACATTGAACAAATCAATTTTTTGTCTATTTAGAACGAAATTGAAAAACTCTTCGTGTACCACAAAGTATGCAATGCGGCTTTCAGAAACAAGTAAAATAATTAATATATATATAAAAATTAAATTATGAATAAAATTATACAGAATGACAATAGTCTACATTCTTTTCACCAAATTCGAGAAAACAGGAACAACCGTATACGAAAGCCCTCGAAGCTTTTTCTGAAGGCAGATCTTAGATTTGACACTTTTTGCTTTGAAAAATGACATTTCTCTTAAAAAATGTCTACCTTATAGCAGCTGAGAAATAAGAGGTGGCTCTTTCATTGTCCACAGCTGTAATAGAGGTTTTTGAAGGTTTTTATTCTAAAATTTTAATAAGTGGAGATTTCAAAGAATGGTTTTTAGCAGTATTAGCCAAATAGAATGCATTCCTCTGACGGTGAGCACCAAATCTCAAAATTTAAAGAGCAGATTTTTTAATGTCTGAAACGTTATTTTCTGCAAAAATTAGTCCAATCGACAATTAAGGAAATAAAGTATTTTTTAGGTTTGATAATTCCAAACAACTACCAAACCGTAAGTGCTATATTATGCCTTTATTAAACACAATCATTAACCCTTTTACTTCTTAAACGGCCCAGGCGGTCGTACAACTAAGGATTCTATAATATTCCTATCACATATTACGCGGAAACAAAAATCCTGCGTACCGAAAGTGTTAAATATGATGGCTACGAAAACAAGAAGCTGAACAATATTATCTTTGAAACAATTTACTTTTGAATATAGTTACTCATAAAATATCTTGAAAACCTAAACAAAAGTTCTTCCCTTGCAATTTTCAGAAGTAAAAAGCTTGTCAGTCATTTTTAAAACACACTAAATTTAACATTTTACGTAGATTCTATCAGTGAATTTTAGGAATATTGTTCAAAACCTTTAAAAATATTTTTTTAAAAACAACATTGTATAATAAATTTGGAATTAACTTTTTTAAAAGTTATTCTCGATTTATGTACAAATTGAACTCATACCAACCTTTTTTTAAAAGCAGTTGTTATACAAAAATATAGTCAACCACGTGTTCGATATGGTTTTTGTCCTTGTATGCAACACGATTATGCAAATGCCACTTTCCAAAACAAAGTGTTAAAACTGATAACAAAACAGATAAAATCTTTTTTTAAAAAAGCCCACATACTCTAGATACAACTTTAAGGTTACAAAAAAATGAAAGAAATTAGTCGTCCAAATGATATTTCGAGTGTTTACTTCATAGAGATGAAATAAGATTCAGAGATGCTGTGTCAGAAATAAGTGAAGCTTCCTGAAAGTCGAAATAATAAATGAAGAGTATACAGGGGGAAAACCCCTTCATCGACTGATAATCTGTCCGTATTGAGGTCTGCTTGGCGAGTAGTGGCGACTGGAAACCGGTTTCTCCCTTGTTTCTTCTTCCACGGTTCAAGCGTCAGACTAGTGCCTGGCGTGAATCTCGATCATACAGATAGTAAAACCGTGCTCATCGTGATAGGAACCAAGGAAAAACTGGTTTCTTCACACCGGTTTAGGCGATGACTCACTATCTTCGCCAAGCAGACCTGATGCAGACAGATTCCCATGCGATGAAGGGGTTCTTTCCCTGTGCTGTTCAAATGCAAACTGATGCACAAGCATCTTAGGACGCGAGGCGTGACATAGGATGCACCGCGATATTGAAATAAACCAAACTCCTCATACTTTAAAGGAAAACACATTATTTTAATCTTTTACACACACAATAGATTATTTGAACACAAATGATGACGATTTGCGCATCTGTGGGTAGATTTATGAAACATTCATAAATTTTTCTTTAATATTTTTAATGACTATTTTCATGGAATTTGTGTTGTAGCAAAAGTTTTTCTTTATTAGAATAGTGCAAAACCAATCACCAAGCGCTTTTCTAGGTGCATCGTGGAAATCAAATTTAAGAACAGCTATGATATAATCAATCACCCGTCACGATTTGGCGATATGCGTTACGTTTTCAAGCAACGAAAATGCCCAAATTTGGTAAACATTCCACTTCATATACACTGTAAAAACTGAACCCGTCAGAGGGACCCCTAGGGGTTCCATAATGGCACCCCTATACGATTCACAAGGACAAGATTCATCGACCCAAGGCAATCTAAAGCCTTGAGGTGCCAAATGGGACCGCATTTGTTACCTTCAGTTTTTACAGTATATCCTAAGCGTTAAGAAGAAGATGGCCATGCTTGGCGCGAAAAAAAAGTGAAGCTGTCAGAAAGTCGCCAAGCAACCTTAGTAAGTATAAACTAACTTCTCACTCAACGTTAGTTCATTCTAAAAAGCAACATTTCACTCTTTAAAAATCTTTAATTTATGATTGTTTGCGCAGTTGTAGGCTGTAGCAAGAGGTCTGTAATTGTACTAGATAGTAGTAATTTCATTTGAATGGTAAGAAAAATACGTTGTAATTATATTTTTTATAAGAGAGTTGCAAAGTCGCAAAATCGATGTAGTAAGCCGAACAAACTCCACTGTAGAATAGCGCCAAATAATTCGCCTAGAGCGTTAGTTTATAGGCCTATTACTACAAAGCGATCGATGGCTTCACTTGGCATACCGTAGTTTGTATTGGTTTATGTACGGCATCATCTCCATCTTAAATTCTATGCATATTTCATACATTTCGATATGTATAGCACCCCACGTTAAATTTTCAAGATCGCCAAAAGTCGCCAATAAACAAACCGGCCGTTATATCATAGCTCTACCCAAATGGCTTCACTTGGCAACGTTTTTTTCATTTTTTTTTCATCCTGATAGCATCTCAATCTTATTTCATCTCCACAGTTTGCTTACGTCCTTTTCAACTGTCGAAAATGCAAAAAAGTCAAGTATTTTTGCGTAAAGTTAGTTAAGAGATGAATAAATTCAAATTTTTTTTAATGGTTATGGGGGCTTCAAAAGCAAGTAAGATATCTTTTTTCAGATTCGAATATGATTGTTAAGCTTAGTGATACATTATATTTTGGTTATCTCTCTAACATAGTTTGCTCTCAATTAAGTACCCTTAATACTTAAGAACTTATTATTTCATAAAGTTGTTTTTATATTGTGTAAATATTCGATGACAACATGTCACTTTTTTCAATAATTCTTATGTGTTTTCTTACGTATTGATTATTTTAAAAATGTCTTCAAATGTTTCTTTTATCAATATTTTTCGACACGACCGTTTACATGTTCTGCAAACGAACTTTTTAAAAAAGCTTCTTTTATTTGACTTATTTCATTTAAAATTCTCACATAACCTCTTTATTTTTTAAAACAGTCAAAAAGAGTCCACACTTTATATGTAATATGACGTAACTTTTTTAAACAAATCTGAGAAACAACTTACGGTACTTCATGTCTTGGAATACATTTCTTTATATAAACGAAACTAAATAACAGAAATGTAAAGTAAATGAGTATTTTCTTATTTGAAGTGTGTAGTTTATATCATTTAAATATTAAAAAAATAATTCAAGGATAACTGTAACAGAATTAAATATCAAAAGGATAACTAATGATAAACAGAATATTTTTTATGGAGTTTAGTAAGTTATTCTTGTTTATGACATATTAACAGGAGAATACATCTTATATTTGGGTACTTAACCTTAAAATGCCAAGCTCACAAAAAAAGTATAATAGTTATTTTACAGAGTGCGTCTGCAGTTAACAACATCTGCTTGACGCAATAATAGTTACCAAAATATAAATAATCATTAAATAAAAAAAATGAAAGGGAATGCGGGCTAAAAAAAGGACCCTAATGTTTAAAAACTGCTAAAAATCACAGTTAATAAAATTTTGCCTAAGTAAGGGCAGTCTATCTGTTAATGGTTACTAAACATTTCCGACTGCCTATTTCTAGCTACCATGACAAGATTAAACGCTTCCATATACGTCTCGTTATTTTGAGCCGTACTCATTCTCTCTGTGTTAATGCAAAGAGGAAAAATAATTTTCGATGCTGAATTACTCCAGAAGTATTGAATATCTTACAAACTGTTTTTTATTTGGTCAATGAAGATCGCACTTAAATGTCTCTAGATTAAAAAAAATTAGAAATAGTTTATAACATTTTATTGTAAAATTATATTTTTAAAATAAAAAATATATTCGCATCAATATATATAACAAAAATTCAATTCTAGAGACCGATAACTCACAGCTGCGTTTATGTTTTTAAAGTGAATGCTGTAGAATTTATATGTGCTTACAATAATTTAAAGAAAACCATCCTCCATTTGATATTTTTCAATCAAAAGAAAAGATTGTTAAAAAAATAAAAGGAATTAGGTTTAGATATATATATCCGTTAAAAAAAATTCAAATCCATTTATTTATCTATGTTACTATTTTACAATACTATATTTAGAAAAAAACTTTTATTCGTTACTCAATTAGCAATTAAAATATAAAACTTGTATACCTAGCACTCTCTCTACAAAAATTTATTCCCTTTATAATAAAAACCATATTTATACTTGCATAACCAGATTCATATTTTTAAAATTATTCTTTTTAGCCGCGGTACTTAAAAGTTGGCAAACATAGTTTGAAACTTTTTTTTTCTTTAACACCACGAGCCTAAGCATTTATTTTTGTCTCTTATGTTTTGTTGGGGGATTGCCTGATCCCGTCAAGAGGCATCTTTAGCAGCTGTTTGAAAGTCGCCATTTAAGCGCCGCAAGATCGCGCTTAATCATTTTTAATCATGTTTGGCGACGGGATTAGGGATCTGATCTGGCACGAAAATAACATTTAAGGACTAATCGATGGTGTCTGACAGTAATCTTTGGCTTGAATTGTTGCGTACACGGGGTCTTACAATTTAATCTTTTCTATAAATAAGGGGCTGGAGAGCGCAGTCGGCGCCTTGCATGCGGAAGGTCCCAGGTTCGGGTCCGGGCATCGTCAAAATAACTGCTGACTTATAAACAACGCGGGCAGCCAAACAAATGTCCGACGAATAATGCCCCGTATAGAGGGAGTGCACGTTAAATATGCTTCAAAGTTCCGACGCTGCGTACGATGTCGCTTTTAACGGTTACGTTGGGTGCCTACTCAGGTGTTGGCTCGTCACTTGACTGTGGTTCTAAATTATGACGCCCGTCGCCAGTAGCCGTCGTGTAGCTCTAATGCGACGATTATATTAAACTAAACTAAAAAAACTATTTGATAAATAAGGTTCTCTCGGCACTTGACCAGAGTTCTGAATGACGAGGTGCAATTGGCTGTGTTAAAGTTCCATGGAGGCTAGAAATATACAGCCTGGAAAAGTACAACCTATACCATCCAAATGGGGCTGGGTGGCCTAGTGGTTAAGATCGCTGACCATTACGCTAACAGTCTGCGCACTCTACCGGGTGCGGCTTCGGTTCCCGCCTTCGCCCCGGGTGTAATTTCTCTCTCTGTGTCAGTAAAAATTCTGTCTGTGTCTGTCTTACTTGGCGAAGGTTTATAAGCGAGTCTCGGATCAAGCACACAAGCCGGAAATACATGTACCAACCAACCATTTAAAAAAGGTTTGTGGTGGGCATGGTCCCAGTTGGTATAGAGTTGGACACGCTATCAGCCCAGATCAGATCGCAAGCGTTAGGCGCTAGTTCGATCCTGGGGGCACTTACTGCTTTCCTATAGACAGAAATATGCTTCCAAAATCCAACTAAAATACACGAGTATACTGGGATAGACATGCTCGTTAAATTGATCTCGAGCGCGATGTCACTCGAAGTTCCGTTGGGGGCCAGCTCAGGTGTCGACCTAATCACTTGACCGCGGTTCTAAATTACTAGGCGTAATTTGGCTGTGATAAAGCTCCTTGAGGGTAGAAATAGACAGTCGGATACAACCTAACACAACTTTAAGAGGGCTATTGGTAACGCAACTCGTGCCGACCCGGCGGCGCAACGGTTAGGGAGCTAGCCTTTGGAGCCTCTGGGTTCGGGTTCGAATCCCGGTAAGGCATGGATGTTTGTGTTTGTCGAGTATATGCGGAGTACGTGCTCGTTAAATCTGTTGGGTCCGAAAGTCCTCCAAGTTCCCATACCAAATCAATACCTCTGGGGGTGACAAGCCAATTCTGGGGATCCTCTAGTTGGCCCCTGTTTCTAAAAATTAGATGGATCCACTTATGTGTGTGTGTTGTCTGTTGTGTCTGTCTTACTTGACGAAAGTTTATAAGCGGGTCTCTGACCAAGCACACAAACCTGAATATACATGTCTACCAACCAACCAACCAACCAACGCAACTCGTAAGTTTGAACTACGATCAAGGACGGCATCTAATAAGCTTTGGCCCAACACAACTTAATAGCCACATCGCATACGTGGTGTCTAGAATTTGAACCACGATAGATTTAACGTGCATCAGTCCCATATAACACGTTTCAATGGCAGGATTATTTTTGTGGAGCATAATTCGTTTAGGGGAGACCGGGGGAATCACGCCACCCTGGGCAATACCGCCACCCCTTGTATCTTGCCAGCGGTGTGTGTGTAGGTGGTCCTGTAAGCCCTGACCTCTAGCAGGAAACACGGTAATCAGTAGTAGAGAGAGGCTTATGGCCATGCGTCGAGTTGGTGTAACGTTATAAAAAAAAACGTTTTTTAGTGAGTTTCATCTAATTTTGAGTTTTCTGAAACTCAGAAATAACTAATAAGTGACTGTTATCCCTAAGTTAGATAAATAAGTTACATATCATTGCAAAGAGCAATAATTTGGCTATGTTATCACTTGTTAGTTTGGACGCTAGGTTATCTACCTTCTCCTAAACAAGCCGTCTACGCCATTTTGTCTCACCGGGGTTATGCCGCCATCCTTTTCTTTCAGATTTTTGCTCAGATTATAATTACAGAGACTTAATAGCCATTTACTAGACCAACACAATTTTTATTTAAAGAATAGTATGACATAGACTAACTACTAGTCATTTATTACACGTGTTACTTTGTTAAGAATAGTAAGACTATGGCAGACACAAGTAATATAGCCATTTACTACGCGTGTGATTTTTGTTAAACTTCTTAATTAATTTCTTCATTTAATTAAATCTATTTTCGTGCTATATGTTGTACTTTATTACATCCTTTTCCATTATTCATAGATTATTAGCTGTGTTTTGATGGTGTGGTGGCATTACCCCAGGTACCGGGGTAATACCGTCACTTTGCAAGCTTTTAGAAAAAAAAAACAATTTTATTCAGTTTCTATTAAAGATTTCAAGTTTAAAAAATCACTACAAGATAGGTTATGAAATGTAGTATGCTCTTTGTTACAATTTACAATTATTCTAACACAACTCTGCATGAAAATTCAATTTCCCTTAAGGTGGCGCGATTCCCCCGGTCTACCCTATAGGGTGTCTAAGACGAAGAGAGAACCTGCAAAGATACCCAACAGGGCATGTTGCCTTAAACTACCGAACCACGCAATTCTACATAAATATAATTTGTATGTTTTACAATTGAATTGTCAAGTGGATGAGAAAAAAGGCGATATGTGAAAAACTTTGAAACAATTTCAATAAAAGGTGAAGTTAAAAGGATCAAATAAATCATACATCCAGGCTTCATCTCTCAAAATACTTAAAGTTAGTGGCTTCAAATTCCACCGTGGCTGGGATGCTCCTAGCCTCTTGAAATTGGCTAAGTAGTATAAGTACAGGACTAATTACTTCTCGTGCAGCAAAGCACAAAACGCTAGCAAAAAATTCAAATTGCATTTATACACATTATTTAAAAAATATATCCATATAATTATTGTATATTTTTTCTAGATACTAAAATTCTAAAACTTACGCTGATCATAATGCTTAACATTATTCTACCTTGTATGTTCGGTATCATTTTTCAATTAAATTCCCTCTTTTCTCAAATTTGTACACCAATCAGACTTTTTCTCCAAACTCAAAACATGACGTTTAAATTGTTCTTAGATCATATTTTATTTTAAATACAAATAGGTATAAAATAGCAACATTTTGTTTTTAATGTAGGTTTGAGTGTGCTTTTAACGTTGTCTACGTTAAGAATTTTTTCAAAAAATTTTTAGGATAATTATTTGCATTATCCTATAAGTAGGCTTACCAGACTCCCACGCAGTCCGACATTTTAAGTACTGTCCGGGAAACATATGGACACAATATATGGTTGAAAATGTGATTTTTCTTTACATATTTCACATTTTATCATTCGAAAAACTTGTAAATGTGAGAGCAAACTTCGTGTATATTCGCGAATCGAATATTCGACTGCACATAAAATCAGTACAGCCATTTAAAAAAAAATATGTTACCGAATAAGGTTTCAAAATAAGACAAGTAGTAAGTAAATTTTATTATTTTATTATTGTAAATTTAATTATTATTTATTATTAAAAATTATTATATTTAATTTATTATAATACTTTTTACTATACAATTTTTCATTTTTGGCTTGTTTCACCGAAATGTGTGATTGCTTTTTTTTTGTTTAAAAAGAACCGGTTAGCTTTGAGTGTCCGAAATTGGAGTTTTAAAATTATGGTAACCCTAACTCTAACAGCTCATCAAATTAAGTATTCGTTTTTTTATCACATTTTTTATTTTTCTCACATTAAATGGTAAATTAAAAGTTCTATTTAAAAAAAAGAAGCAATAGTAGATAATTATTCTCACATAACATAAACTTATTTTTATTCAATTCCTATTATAGTTTTTCATTATTGATGCATGGTTAATAACTTGAAATTAAGACTAACTACATCTTCATCCTTATTAGGTGAAAAAAAATTAATCAATTTTACACTTGAGATTACTATTTGTTTATCAACTGATGCGTTCTTTAGAATGTATTATTTAATCTAACACGACCTCTAACGCGACTAAATCCATAAACCACTTAGAAGGCTTACAAAATATGTGGACCATCATAAAGAATTATGACAAGTAAACAGTAAACACGTTTTGAAATAGGAATGCTTTCTTGTGGGAGTATTCTAGGAACGAACAAACATACTAAGCTGTTGTTTTTAACCGCAGGAGGGGCTTATATCGTTTTATTTCTTTCCAAATAGAATTTTCCGAAATGGAAATTTTCCGAACCAACTTTAATCGAAGGAAAAAAAAATGTTTACTGCAGTTTTTGTATGGCTTCATTGCTTCTTTGATCTGTTATGAAGAGAAATGGAGTAAATCGTTTTAAAGCTTATTCTAGAAAACACAATTTCGCAAAAATAGAAAATCCCTTATAGGGATTATCTGAAATTGAGAAATATAATTATTTAATACATATTTATTTGGTGGATTTTTATTACAAGTTTTACGTATTTTTAGAGATTTTAATCAAATCAATTTATGGCATCAAAGAGCAAAAAAATAATACCAATTTAATACTTACTCTACATTTGAGCTTAGTAAAAATGATAACCTTCCTGTAACAACATCAGTAGTAAAGTTATAAGCGCTTGAAATATTTTTTAATCTAATTTTCGATGATTTTTAAGTAAAAAAAAATTAATGAAAATCAAAAACAAGTTAATTAATAAACCAACTATTTGGTTTTCGACTACAGATATTATAAAATATATATTTATATAATCTGATCATTTCATAACTGTGTCTTTGGTACCATTAAATGCAAGTTACCTCCTTTCTTCCCTCTCCGTGAAAATGACGGGGTGATGTTTCGTCCTCTATTTCTCGCTGTCGTAATATTTCCGAGCTGGAATGTTCAGTAGGCCAATGAGATTAAAACCAACTGAAATCCAAGAACTAAAACTCCAATAAGATTAACTAACTTTTTTTTAATAAATTTAAGCTAAAAATATATATATATATTATATAATATATATAATATTATATATAATATATATATATAATATATATATATATATATATATTATATATATAATATATATATAATATATATATATATATATATATATATATATATATATTATATATATATTATATATATATATATAATATATATATATATATATATATATATATATATATATATATATATATATATATATATATATATATATATATATATATATATATATATATATATATATATATATATCGTTTGGATGTGTGCCGTATCACTAAAGGCGCATACATTGAGCACTCATTGGAAAAACTAGGTTAGTTTTACTTCAATGGTCATGTATGATTTGTTATATTTAGTATAAAATAAACTCCTGTAATATACCATTAAAACTAGGACATTCTTTTACGGACACCCTGTATATATAGACTGTTCATACACATATTTTTATATAGTTATCATGGATAAAAAATAGGCACTTTTATGACCATTTTCCTGAAAATTATCCGATAGTTAAGGGATTAATTCAACAACGAACAATAAGATATATAAAAATATATAAATTAAAAAATAGGCACTTTTATGACAATTTTCTTGAAAATTATCCGATCATTAAAGGGTTAATTCATCAATGAACCATAATGGTTATTTATATACATTAAAAAAAATTTACATTTATATCCTTTTAAATTTTTGATTAAAAAAATAGGCACTTTTCTGACCATTTTCTTGAAAATTTTCCGATCGTTAAGGGGTTAATTCATCAACGAACAATAATTGAATTTCATTTATACACATTTTAAAAAATTTTATTCAAAAATTAGGCACTTTTATGACCATTTTCTTGAAAATTATTAATTTTTTATTCAATTTGAACATATCAAATGAACTTGTCTTGGGTCCCTTTAAATGCAAATATTTTTTGTGTCTCTTTGGCAAAGCTTTCAAAAAGCGATGTTTCATGTCCCAAGCAGTCGGACACCTTTGCCAAAAACAGCAGGAAATGGTTTATAGGTGCGCTTTCACTGAAAAAATTCAGTTCTAGTTCAAGGTTACGTCGCATTTAGAATACCTTCCATACTATCCATTCACAGTTCTTATTCATTTTCAATGTCTACAGGCATCAAGTTACAAAATATTGTTTGGGTGTATGTTGTTACAATTTTTTACTTGTTATACATAAATTCATTCCTTAAAACAGATTTATGTCAGGATGGATAAATGGCTAGTGCAGTAGTTATAAAATACCAAGTGCTGTCAAAGTATTTTGACCAGGTATGAGAATCGACATAACATCAAAAAAATATGAAAGGAAATTAGCATCTAGTTATTTTACCATTAATTGATAAAGTTTAAAAATAGTGTCACCATCAGGATATTTTGGGATAATTAAAGGTTATGACGTTATTAAAAGACACACGTTATGACAATTCTCATATCTGGTGAAAAAAATGACTATATGGCAAAGCAATACTTTCCCAGAGGTTGCGATTTCAAAATGAATGCATTAACTCTATGAAACGGACCAACGAATGAGCATCCCTTGTCGAAGTGCATTACCGTATAGCAAGTCCCGCGTTCGTTCGAATCCCCGGATTGGGAAAGGTTTACTCATTACTCAGCCTCTTGTGATTTAAGTGGATCGATAAAATTAAGACTAAGCAGGGTTGGGAACTAAACACTGTTGGCTTCGAGTGAGTTTGACCATCTGACCGTGACATATGAAGTGTACAGGGGAAAAAACCCTTCAATGCATAGGAATCTGTCTGCATCAGGCCTCTTTGGCGAAGATACGAGTAATCGCCTAAACTGGTGTAAATAAACCGGTTTCTTGCTTGGTTCTTCTCTCGGTGACCCTGATTCACGCCAGACACGAGTCCCATGCTTGTACCCTAAGAGAAGAAGCAAGGGGGAAACCGGTTTCCTGTCACCAACGTCCGTCAAGCAGATCTGATTACGGGTAGATTCCTGTGCAATCAATGGGTTTTTCACACGACGTCACGTGACTTTGAACGATGCACATAATCTTCGCGATTCCAGTTTGATTTTTAAAAAAAAATCTAAAAAAATCGGTTAATTAAACTTTTTTTTTCAACGGGGCTGCTTTATTGGCGGCTAAGCATTTGCAGACTCGGCATATGCCCCAAAACTGAGAGCCATTTTTTTGTGACACCATCTAGGCAACTCTCGCTACCAATTTTGACGCTCAGATTACAATGAATCTGAACACTCTGTGGATGTTAAAGTCTGCGGAGATTTAATTTTGACGAGAGATCCCCAGCCAAATTGATACTCAAGGAATCTTTTACATTCCACATAATCATATAACATGCATGCCCATGATTTTCCCATCCAGAAAATCTGACGACTCAGGCAGGGCTCGAGCCAGCAAACTTGGGCTTATGAGGCGGACACGAAATAACTCTCAGCCACTGAGCGGCAGGGGTTAATTAAACTTACTGTAGTTCTTCTGCTCAAGTGTATTTGGTTAGTTTTAGGAGCTATGACGGAGCAAAGCTTAGACCAAAGCTACTCCATTCGGTAGAAGTTTTCCATCTAGCGAATAAGACTACATTTTAGAAAAGGATTTTTTTTTCTAAACGGGACTGTTTTTTTTAGGCGAATCAAGCCTTTTGCAGACTCGGTATATTCCCCAGAACTGAGATATTTTTTTTCATCATCTAGGTTGCCCTCTCTACTAATTTTGAGCTCAGATTATAATGAATCTCTATAGATTCTCTGTGGTCTCTATGTTGCCACTTTTTGAAATTGGTTCGAATATTTCTTAATTTTCAATAAAGAGTTTTGCAACAAAATACTCGAACCAATTTCAACAAGTGGGATTATAGAGACCTGTAAGTCAGCTATATTTATCATATAAAAAAAAAACGTTTGCAAAAATATTCAAAAGAGCTGAAGAAATGAGGCGTAGAAAATATTTTTTTCCATTTTATTAACACAGAAGCACTTTGATTTGGATTTGCTCCTTCACTCTTAAAATCGCTCATAAAGTCATAGATATTTTTTTTACCAGTGTAATTATTAATTTTAGTTTCAGGGAAATGAAATTTAAATTGGAAATTTAAACTTTGTGTATTAATATTTTACGTTTTTGAAGTTTTTAAATTTTCATACCATAGCATGGCAGTATTATCAGTGGTGTTGAATATTCCCACGTAGAAAATTTGGGAATTATTTCTTTAACTTTTTCGCTCCCAATGTTTACGTTTGTAATCCTCTGTTTGCGATTTTTTTTCCTCGGTTTCAGATTTTTTTCCTTTTTTCAGTTAAACTCGCACTCAGTTCAAATAAATTTTATTGAATTCTCCATACATTTTCCCATAAAGTTATATTTTCTTTTTGTAACGTTAGATGAAAGAATCATGTATTTTGAAGAATTAAATAATATTTGTTTCAGTTAAATGAAAATATGAAAAACATGGTAAAATAAAATTTATTTTGAAACAATTTTATTAAATAAATTGGCCCTAAATTCTTCATGCTTGCATTTTTTTATGTTTAAAAATTGAATTTTTACGATTTTTAACAAATAATGTTTCGAAAAATTATTGTAATAATTTATTCAAAAGTTATCAATCCATAATTTTTCTCCTTAGATTTTAAGTTAAAAAAAATTATGATTTTTTTTTACCTGATTTTTATCCTTTCATTCTGGGTGCATAATGAGACTATGTCATAAATTTTAGGTTTTTAGAGTTAAAAATAAAAAGTTTGGACTGAAAGGGTTAATGAGGTTCTCCCTCTCCCATGTCGTCAATATCCTCTCTACCAAATGCATAGCAATCCCTTACGTTAGTTTGATTTACATAAATCGCAGAGTACCATTTGTTTATTTATTATGGACACCCGGGTTCATGGAAATGCTGTAAGTAAAGAAAAATTTAAGAAAAATTATGTTTTCGTTTTTATGATACAAAAACACTTCCTCCTTCGTGTAATGAGTAATTCCCAAACGAAACTTAATATTTAATCTGATAATAATAATTTGCCGAAAGCCAACGAGTTGCAAAACCTTCAACTGCCAATTAGGACCCCGCACAATTACCTTTCAAGGTCTACTATTGATTTGATTTACTCTGCTTTTGATTCTTTTAACAATGAGACATAAAGATGAGTATTTTCGAATTGCGGTTAGAGATGAAAAGGTATTTGTATAAATATTATTGGCTTTAACTTTTTACGATTCGGTACACCATGGAAGTGATCAGGTTTTTTTTGTTTTATAAGTATTATTTATTTGTCAGATTTTGGTATTTCTAGTTTAAATGTCTTAGTTTAGAACGGTAAGTGAACTGGAGCTTTCATGTTACAAGTGCTATGAATTTTGACATCGATAGTATAATTTTTTTCCCTATATTACTGCTATAGAGGAATGGCTAAATGTAAAAAAGGATAAAGTTGGAGAATTTCTCACTACGTTTCTTTCTTTCAATATTTAGTGGAAATTGGTTTGGTCCATTGGAGAATTTCCCAAAACTTTTCTTTCTTTCAACATTTTTTAGTGGAAATTGGAGTGGTCCATTGCAAAATTTCCTATTGGCTTCTTTCTTTCAAAATTTTAATTAAAATTGGAGTGGTCCACTGGGGAATTTCCCACTACGTTTCTTTCTTTCAACACTTTAGTGTAAAAAGAAGCGTGTACTGAAATCCCTCCGTGAACCTGACCCCTTTTTTACATTTAGCAAGTTAGATCGCGTTAACATGGGTTACTTGAGTGAATACCGTTCACAAAAACGTAAGTACGATACTTTTCCGGTCCCGTGTGATAGCTCCAATTGACTTACCACTGTGATCATGCGGCACTGAAAGTATATAAAAAATTACTATTATTAGTTTAAAGTGAATCACTGCAACGAATCTGGTCAGGCCAGTGCCTTTGTCTCAATGTGTTGTATATTCCAAGAGAGAAGAAGAATTCAAGAAGAATCTCGATACTTATTGGCGACTGGTAAATTATTAGTAAATGTTTGGACCAACCTTGCCGGGCCACTGGCCTGTTGTCGGTCATCAATTTTTATATTTGTATTTGTGTTACCAAAATAAATCGTGGATTCTCTCTTACTATGAATATTTGCATCACATCGTAGAATGTAGTCAATAAAGATGGGCAATTTCAGTTTAAGAGGGATTGTCAGTCCCATAGAGCTAATGCATTAGTTTTTGAATCACAACTTCCGCAGAAGTATTGCTTTGCCATATTATCCGCTTTTCCCCAGGTATGGGAATCAACATAAAATTAATTGAAAACAAAATTTAAAGGAAAATGTTATCTAGTTATTTAATTATATATTTTTGAAGTTCTAAAATGCCACAAAATATTCAGCAGATGGGGACACTATTTTAAAACTTTATCAATTAATAATTGAATAACTGGATGTTATGTTCTTCTCAATTTTGTTTTAAATTGATGTTATGATGATTCCCATACCTGGTGAAAATGGGATAACGTGGAAAAGCAATTCTTTTGCAAAAGTTGTGATTTCCAAACTAATGTATTAGCTTTATGGGACTGACAGTCCCTCTTAATACCTGGCATCATCATAGAACACAATCCTCGTTTTTAAACGCAGGCGGCTTTTCGCAAGCGTCCAAGATTTATATAGTGCTTTCCACCAGCCAGGGAACATAAACCTCCCTCAAACGCCCCTTCATTGCATTTTAGTGTTCCAGAACGGAGAAATGTATTTAGGGAGGGCAAAAAATAAACGTAATTACCTGTCACGCGTTCTCGCCTTGACATGCCAAACAGGGAAGCATAAATCACAGGCGGATGGTTATCTTAAATTCTGGGGAACTTGGAGTTTGAGGTCCTATCTCATTTTCAGCGGGGTGTCAAATAAAATGATTCGGATGTATTAAGGACTACATTTAGCTTGGGTGACCTTAGGCCACGGGGTTTCTGCATACAGCAATTTTGTGGCATCGTCAAAATATCGTAAAAACCATAACTGTCAATTTTTTGTTGACCCCAGTTTAACTTTTTAAAATGTAAGCAAAATCTGAAGGATATTAAATCGATTAAGAGAAATACTTAAAAGTGAGGTAATATTTCTCTTAACTATTGTTCACGCTCGCTGATCCGAAGTACAAATTGCAAAAATACTTTACTAAGAGGGAAATTACTAAGAGGGCTTTGTTAGAAATGAATCCTTTTGCTTCGTAGTTAGCTTCGGTGGCGTATATGATACTCTGTTTGGAGATAAAATATAAACGAGGACTAGTGGTATACTGAAAGATTTTTCGGATTAGGAAGTTTGGACAAAATGAGCAAAAATGATTTTGAAATTTTACACTAGGGTGACAATTTTAATTATTGTTGTTTTGCAAATAAGCAGGTCATTTAAAGAAAGAATTAAATAAAATGGTTAAAAACATTTTTTATGGAAACAGGATGAGGACAACAGTCCAAATTCCCTAAAATATACTTTTTTTATTTTTATTATTTTATTTCGTTTACCTATCGTCATTTAGATGTCCGAATCATTATTTCTATACTATATTATTATCTATTTGAATCTTCATCATTTATATATTTGAATCAATTTTATTTATGTCATCATTTTATATTTGAATCATAATTTTTGTTTTAGATTCACATTTATATATTTAATAATCGTTTATGGATTTGAGTCATCATTTTCTATTTTATACGAATTTCATTATTAAATCTAACAATTCATTATTTGAAGACTGATTCCTGAAAAACAACGTCTTCTTCGAAATCTTGACGCAAGTGATCCTTATATAAGAAACCCTTCCTGTGTGTTCTTTGACTTTGATCCGAAAGTGAACCAACAACAACAAATGAATCCTCTCCGCTTCCGTTGCCATAGAAACAAAGACGCCAACTACCCTCTAGCGGCTGATCCCTGAAATAGTGCAGGGATAAAAATGAAAGCGACTCTTCAAAGAAACAGATCTTAAACTTCTTTCAACTGATGTAGATCTTTCTTTGAGATATCGTGTGGAGAATTAGAAAGAGTTTTCTGACTCCGTATTGGTAGTTTAATTTAAAAATATTTTTAATTGTTTAACAATTATTATTGATCTTTTTAATGGACATTTAAAATTGTATAAGTAGTTAAAGTTTAAAACATATGTGAGAAAAAATTGAATACATTTAATAGAATTTGATTGTAGTTTACTTCAAACATAATGAAGTTTGGTATACTATTTTGGTTTTTCATACTTTTAGGTAAGTTTATTTCAATATTTAAATTCAAATTCGTTCATTTCATTATTTATTTCAAATTCTAATAAACCACTGAATTTTCAAGCCAAAATTGTATTTGAATTAACAAAAAAATTATTATTTCTAATAACAAAATTCAAGCATGTTAGAAAGGTTTTATGATTTATTTTATAATTAAAAAAACTACATTTAAATTTGTGTTTGTTATTATATGAATTTTGTAAGTATGAAACATTTTTTATCCTATAGACCATAATTTTTCTGTCTTTTTTTAACACTAAAGATAATAACTTTTTCTCTAAAATAAAGGATGTTGAAAAAATCAAGTCACCAGTCGGAAATTATTTTATTATTTGTTTTATATAAAAAAAAGCTTTATTATATAAAATGTCGAAGTATGCAAAACAATTAAAATATTAAATCTAGTTTTGAAACAAAAAAAGAACGTACAAAAATTACTTAATTTAATTTATTAATTTGGAAAAATGCGAATTGAAAAAAAAAAACAGTTTTGATATTTATTCAAAAATTCACATTTTCATACACAAGAATACCTCAGTTAAAGTTTGACAGGGCAATAAGTATTTTCTTTTCTTGTTCTTTTATAAATGAACTTAAATGCAAAAGGTATAAGTTAACAGTTTGTTTGAAGTTTTCTTACTTTAGTAGTTCAAGGAAACTTCATTAAAACTTTTGGTATGATACAAATAATATTTATCCTAATTTAAAAAAATTGCATAATTTATTAATTACTGATCGTTAAAAATTTTTAATAAATTTATGGGAAAAAATTGGAATCATCAATTTTTTTCAGATATTTATATGCTTTTTCTGATACTAAAGTTAAGTTTGAAAAATATTAGTTTTCAAAACTATTTCTGTTTAGGCATTTTTTTTTGCTTTTGTCAGCAAACAAAGGCACCATCAAATTACTTTATCAAAAAGTTTTTAAAACTTTAGCCTTGCGACATATTGAAAATGTCTCAAGATGTATACCGATTTAAGGTAAATTGAAGTGAAAAAAAAATATTTTTACTTTTAAAATATATTTTTACTTTTAAAATATATTTTTACTTTTAAAATATATTTTTACTTTTAAAATATATATTTACTTTTAAAATATATTTTTACTTATAAAATGTATTTTCTGTAATATAATGTTGAAATTTGACTTTTTATGCTTTTCGAAATGAAGAGATTCATTCTAAATAGCAAGATTAGAAATTTCAGGAAGTAAATATCTTAATAATTAATTAACTTAAAAGAATCAAATTTAATTTGATCGAAATAAAGTTTTTCTTAGACATATTAATTTCAGCAAACATATATAATTCTTAATTTAAAAAAAAACCCACGAAATGTCTATTTTTATTAAATTAGTATTTATTAATATTAGGGAAAAATGTTCCAAAATAAGTTGCCACAAAATAACTATAATTCAGTTAAACCAAGTGACATTAATTTCTGAAAAGCGAGCCACTATAATTATTACACCCCTTATTATTTTTATAAATTGTGTCTTGACCATGTGAATAAAAATTATGTATTCAAAATATGATATGACAAGATTATAGGTCTTTGATGTCACATCTTATGCATGTATTAAAATCTAAATTATGTAATATATGCGATATGCTTGCACGAATATATATTTATATAATTGTCAAAGGATATTTTTCTGTACAAATTAAAATGAAAAAATAACGTTCTTAGATAGATTAATGTATATTGTGGGGGCCCTAAACTTGTTTATGTCCTGGGCCCCAAAAGTTGTAAGTCAGGCCCTGTTTAGAACATGCCTACGTACATCCCAGCGGCACCCCCTCACCATCCTAGAACGTGATTTTAGCCTAGCCTCATTCCAGTTCCAAGTTAACTCCTTTCGGGACGTCTTCGATGAAGGACGCTTCGCTTCTACCCTCGTCAGTTAGGCTACGATTTACGATTGACATATTTTTATTGAATTCAAATATATAATCAAATTAATATAATGTATTTTACTATTATATTGAAATTTCAAAAATAAGGTAGTTTGTCGATGGGACTGACCACTTTTCTTAGATCGGTAAAAGTTTGCCACAATACAAGGACAATCAAAATTATCTATCTATATCTATATATATATATGAAAATGACTAAACTAGTGCGCACATTAGTGCCTCAGCACTATTCACTGTTTAAACCACAGTGACCCAAAACAATATAAATTTGTCCAAAAATAACAAGTTTTTACGACCTTTTATATTCAATTGTTAGTTCCATGTTTTTTTAATTGATATTTAAGTGAATTTTTTATATAATGTTTGACTTCTCAAATGCATGCATATATAAAATAAATATAGCACACACTAATGAAAAAATAAATCCGAATAAAAGCATTGAATAGACTAAAAAAAATTCTGTCTGACCCAGGAAGCCATAGAGAAATTTACTATTCAGGAAGAAGCCTGAGAAGCAAAAGTTTGGGCTTTATGATATTCTTTTCCAATCCATGTCAGCAAACAGCAAAAAATTATCCCCATAATAAAAAAAAATCATGTTTTTACGCGAAAAATCACGTAACCAAGGCTTTCCGTTTCTGTAGGCTTGGATTTCTTAATGGAATCCTTTCATAGACACATAAGTAATATTTATTTAAAGATAGGCAAATATTGTGGGAACGTGTGTTATATGACTGTTCATAAGAAATATTAGGAACTCTTACAAAAGCTTTGTCTAACTCCTTAACCTACACAGAATTATTTGTAAGTAAATTGATGTACATTTGCCATTATTTGAATGTTGATTTATTTTTATTATAGAATATAAAGTGAAAAAAAAGTTAAAACGCATAATGTTTTTGTAGAAATTGTTTACGAATATAGATATATAAGAATGGTTCTTACTTATTTAATTAATGTAATTAAAAAAAACATTTAATCAAATAAACTTTTGTGTGAGGTATATGTATATTTAAAGCGTATTTCTCAAAGTTTTATTAATTATAAGCTTATAATAAAAAGCTTATGATAAAATTCGGAAGTAAATTATTAATCTAATAAAAATTTGAGCTAAATGCTTTTCGTTCGAATAACGTTATACAATTAAAAACCTTTTCTTCCCATTTATTCTTGAAGCTTAGACTTGAACTTCATTTTCAGCTGTCAAAATGTGGAAGATCTCAGAGCGCAAACAATAACATAAGAATAAAAAGAAATCCAGGACATTTAATGTTTTTTTCTATTGACTTTCTTGCTCAACTTGGTGGATACCAGGTTTTTCTAATTTTTCCCAGCTCTATACTTCGAATCCTATGATTTTCTAATGACATAATTAATATACTGTGGTTTATAAAACTCCAAGAAATATGTAAAAGATTATATATAATTAACAAATTGTCATAAATTAGTCTTGTGTAGGTAAGCAATTCCAAATTTATTCAATATTTATCCTTCCTTTTTGTATCAATTTTCCCTTTTGTTGTTGAGACTGTGTTTTGGATATTGATAGCACAAAAACTATCTGCATTTCTAGAAGCATGCTATAGTAAACTCTAATAGGTATCATAATTAATTGATTTATTGGAAAATACAACTTCCATTGAATTCCAACTTCCATTTTACTACACCATTACTCATTAAACCAGGTCCTACTGCTCAATTCAGACTCTTAACGACTATGAACATCCATACCAGAAGTGGGATTTGAACCCACAGACTTTGGGCCTGTGCTCACCAAGCAATTATCAACTTAGGAGTTTTTATTTTGTGGTTATGCATTCAATTATAAATCTACTTGTTTTAAAAAAGTAAATACAAAACTATCTAGTTTGTACTTTGGGCCTGTGCTCCCCAAGCAATTATTAACTTAGGAGGTTTTTTTTGTGTTTTATGAATTTAATTATAAAAACAACTTGTTTTAAAAAAGTAAATAAACGATCTAGTTTGAGTTTTATCTTAAAAAAATAATTTTTTTTCATTACACTTTTAAGTAGGCATACATCATATCAATTGTTGTGATATAAACCACGTATCTCAGTTTTCCTGATGCGGACATCACAAATTAACCAAATTTTAACAAAACCGGTTGATTTTAATAAGTCTAAGACTGCTTTGTTTCTGTCAGTATGGTGATTTGAGAATTGAATGGTAAACGAAAGTGATGTATTCACTTGGGTGAATTTGATACTTGTCACTTCGAATAATGTTTCAGAAAAATAAAGAGCAACCTGTTTTCGTAATGAATACAAAAATGAAATGATCCTGCATAAAATATCCATAATTATGGACAGTCTACAAAAATGACCATTTGAGCCACATTGAGGGTAGAATGGGAACTTTCTAAAATAGACCGCAATTCTAATAGATTATTTATCTGCCTATTTCGACAAATGTCTTCTTAAAATTGCATTTGTTTATTAAACTGATCGACATTAATCGATATAATTTTTTTATTAAAGAAAAATAAAATAAAAAACATTTTAAAAACGAGACCTAGAATTTATCTAATGGTCGCGTCTATCTATAATCCCATGTTTTTTTTTGTAATTTAACTATATGTCAGTAAAATTAGGAGTGTGTAACTCTACATGATTTCAATTACCAATAAATCAATACATTTAAAGGTAGTTATGTACCCTATAAGGTAATTTCAATAATTTTAACAGGCAAAAAGTTCCATGGCATCTACCATTTGCGTATGCGCGATTTTCTCAAAAACCTTATTATAAAGTCCTACAAGAACTGGGAACTCGTATACCAAATTAGAAGTTTTTAGCTCTTTTTGTTTTTCTGCAATACCTTTAAACCCAGACAAACAGACGACCAATGCACAAAAACCACTTTTTCGGAATCAGCACCCTCCATAACAAGTAGAAAACACAGAAGTACCGGATTTTTCGAACCCATTGCAATACTTTCATTACCTTTTATATTAGATAATTGAAAGTAAAAACTGTTGAAAATACAACAAAAATGTATCCAAATTATTTCCCTGGTAACGAATGTAGCGGTTTGTATATAGTGCTTCGAGTATCTTTACCGTCATTTACAGAGCTTTATTTTGAAACTGCATTCGCGACTTATTAAGTTTTCACCAGAAAAAAAACGAAAAAAATAGAATTCACATACCTTACTAAATAAAAGTTTTCTTAACTTTCATCTAATATATTTTTATACACATTCACAGTTGTAAGGGAATGTTTCAGATGTGATGTAATGCTCTTGTTTTCATTTTTTTCTGTGTCCTGCGACTTCATTGGTTGTTTCGGTTTCACTCTCAAAATGACCGTCATAGATGAAAAGAAACTTTTCTTTCTACGCAAGCTTTCTTCAACAAATGATTTGAACAACCAACGGCACATTAAGAAGTTGGCATTAAAAAAATTTAATAAGCAAATTATTCTTAGAAAACTTATTTTCGAATACCAAAACAAAAGTAATTCCATCCAAAACATGAAAACAAGACCGCTGGATCTGTTGCCATTCATGACGTGAAACAACCCCATTCTAATACCTTCTTCAAAACTCTTCTCCTTTTAATTGATAAAAGCAGCTGCTTCAGCCTTGCCTGTCAAACTATTTCTCGCCCAAATGTAGTCCCGATTTCCTATCTTGCAACCTCGCATTAGGATGCAGTTGACGAACACTCTCGAAACCTCTGTGTTGTGTGATGGGATTGCAAAATAGAATAAAAAACTTAGACCGTTTTTCAATAAAAATAGAAGAAAGATATCTTCTGATGCTGGACGCCCCCTCGTATGAAACTGTCATCACAATTTCACAGGTTAAGTTTGTTTCTTTCCAAAATTGGCTATTGTTGAAATTAGATTCGCACTACTTGTGCACTGAAAAAATATTTACTCATTTTCAAAACTTTAATGATTCGATTTATTTTCTATTAAACATTTATTCAACTTAAATAAAACGAAGACTAAACTCTTTGCTAGTGGTTCCAGAGATTTCATAACAGTAGACTACACAGTAAGAAAATAAAGAACGCATGAGAAAATTAAAATATTTCGTTATCTAACTGACTTCTAAGTCGAGGATAGAACCCAGGATGGTATCTTCCGAGGCTCGACGCTTTAACCCAGCGTCCCACGCCGTCGCTAAATAGTAGCTTCTATGCACATGGTATCATTACATTATTTTAATTTATGAACACGTAAATATTACATAAAAGGGAAGCCATAAATATTATATAAAATATGCCCATTTAGACAAATATGCTACAAAGCAAAATATTTGCTTTTTCTGTTTGAAATAAGTGGAAAAAGCGACTAAAGGTTCGACGACTATATCTTGGTGATTTTAATATTTTTTAAGGGACTTTTTTAGTAATGGACTATGTATTAACAAAAAACGACTATTTCGTATCAACAATACATACAAGCATAGTTTGATTAAAAGGGAGGAAAATGCGACATGTTGTGGAATGTGATATATTGTTACCGGCAGCGAGTTAGGACTAATTGTTGGTTCTAAAACACTTGAAATAGATGAGACCTGTTTACATAATAGTAACGTAAATTTCCACTTTTCTCGCTTAATGCTAGACGTGCTTATGCACTGATCCGATTTATTCACTTTAATTTCGATAAAATTGAATAATGAAAGTAATAGGCTATATTTAATAAATATTATATGAAAGAAAAATTTTGGAATTTGTATCCTCAAAATTTTTTTTCAAAAATTCAGTTCGGTGAAATGATCGCTTCATACAAAAAGGTTTCGCGAGAAGCTAAGAAAATTTCGTGAAATTTGAGAATCTATTTCTGCGAGTTTGCGGGTTCTTATAGCTTTGTGGATTGTTCCGGTAATTTGCTAAGATCCAGTGTTTGAAGAATATAACGCGATGATGGATGATTCTCATTCTATTTAAAGTTTTCCAGGACCTTCTTTTGCCCCTCCTGTCGCACCCCAAGATGAAAAAAAAATGAAGGGCTTTCCATGATTCCTAATTATAATGTCTTGTTCCAGAGAGAGAGTGTTAGTAACATTGCTGTGCTAAGCACGAACGCTTATCTTAATTTTGTGTTGAGATTGAGTTATTGTTAACAGGTGTGCTCACTCGCATTGCTGTATCAGCGTATGTCAGAGAAACATTAATCCAGGCCCATTTTGACTCAGAACAGTTTTATTCTGTAATCTTCATTATATTTTCTAAATTTGATAGGTTTATTTTTGAGTATTTTATCAAAAAATTGGGCCCAGTCACAATTAGATTGCAGACTTCAGTTGCCGTTTATACTAGACTTTTATACTTTCGAACTATGGAAGAATAATTTTAGATTGTAAAAATACACTGTACTGATTGTAAATACATTGTATGTATACACTGTAAAAAATAAAGAACCACGTTGCATCAAAATTTGGAGTCAATTTGCTGGCTACAAAAAGTTTTACTGGAGTTTTCACATTCAATATATGCACTAGTTTGGTGAATGTAGTACCAGTTTTTACATCTATTAAATTAACACCAATTGTTGGTGAAACACTGCTCGTTATTTTTTGAAAAGTTGAGTGGTGTACGTCGTTACGATTATATTAGTTATGCACGCGCTTGCATCCATTTTGTTTCGTCTTGTTAATCAACTTTGAACTTGAAATGACGACGGGGGAAGAATTCTCTTTTTACGACGTCGTTGTGTGGGCCGACGAATCTCATAAAAACCTTTCTCATAAACTTCCAGATAGAAGTCAGAGGTTGTTCACTCCAAAGTTACAAATTTCCTATTCCAAAAGGGTTGAGATCACACCCTACGTCTTTCCAGAGAGATTTACGAGGGTCCTGATGTCACCATTGCCATGCAGGGCAGGGTCGGCTTTCTTGGCACTTGGAAAAAGTCGTCGTGAAATCGTGCAGACGTCTTTTTGGGGGAGAAAGATAGAAAACGGAATACGTAATGTCGCAAAAATGGGAAGTTTGGAGACGTATTTACTTTGCGTTTGATGAATGCCGTCTGTCAAATTCAACGCTGTGGAAACGTCTGGCAAGAAGGATTCAAAATAAATAAAGAGATATTTTTGAGGGGCGAATATATAACTGTGAAAGTTTAGATTAATAAACACCTTTCTTATGAAGTCTCACGTTAAATATTTAGAAGAAATACCACAACGACGTTGCAACCAGTAAAAAGTACGACAGCTAATTTAAAAATAAAAAATCGCGAGTTGTATGAATTTATTTTTAAATTTTGAAACATTTTATTTATGTTAGTGGAAACGTGTCAGATATGAGTTTGCGACGTGTTAGTAAGTACATAAATTTATGCCTACAATCTTAAAACAAACGAGCGGTTTTAACTCAGTCTGAGTTAATTTCCACTCTTTTCCGTGCCGAAAATGCACTTCTCCTATAGGAGTGAATTTCACTCTTTTTCGGAGTGGGTAAAATAATTAAAAGAAAACAATCTGCGTCCTACACTCTTAAAACGAGCGGTTTTAACTCAGTCTGAGTTAATTTTCACTCCTTTCCGGTGCCGAAAATGCACTTCTCCTATAGGAGTGAATTTCACTCTTTTGTTTTAAGAGTGTAAATTAGCTTCAATGCTTATTCATTAAATTACAACTAACAAAACAAGTGTATTCATCTGTTTCATGCCTCAATTGTGTGCTTTCGCGCATAAGTTAACAAAAATAATAGCACATCAAGCCTAAAGCCCAAAGTTGACGTATCTCCTAATTGTAATCAAACCATATTTATAATTATCCGCAAACTACAACTAATTTTTTTTGCACAAACTTTAAAAAGCGATTTATAGATTTGAAGAATTCTAAATCAAATGTTAAATTACGAGGATTAAATTATGTTTTATAAAGTTCAAGTGGGGTAAACTCTCTATTTTTTTTATGTAAAACTCCTTTAGACTTTCACTGCGATAAATTTTCAAATAGTGGATTTTATCCGTTTTAAAGTGTTACTTTTATCTAACTATTTTATTCATTAAAACTTAAAAAATTGCCTTAGTATAACTAGAACTTTTAATAATAACTACCACTCAATTTCTTTCTTGCGTATCAGATTTCATAAGCTTTTTTCCAAAAGACATTTGAAACTTTTATATGTTTGTAATTATTGCTTATATCAATAAAAAAAACTGACAAGTGTTTTCAAAAAGAAAATACGTTCATTATTTATAATTTAATAAGAAAATGAATTAAGGCTAATTTACGATCTTGATAGTTGATAGCATATATACGAGATATTGTATGCGTAAACGATAATAATAACAAATATTATTACAATATAATAATAAGTTAATAATAAGTATTATAATAAGAAGTATATCGTCAGTAAAATGACAAAACCACGACTGTGCAAAAACACAAATGTGCAAAGGGGTGGAAAACTGGAAACAGTTAAACCGGTTTTTGGCTTCGGTTAAGTGGGCAAAAACATTTCTTTAGCCGAACCGGTTAAATCTGAAGAACATGTTTGAATAAATATTTTAACCGGCTAAACAGAAGGTTATTGTTAGTTTGCATTATCGTAGCAGCAGAGCTTCACGACGGCAGTTGGCGATGGATGTCGTAATTAAGAACCACAGTCAAGTGACGTGCCGACACCCCTAAACTGAAGGAAAGATTTGATGCAGTTAGATAAATCAATGGATTGGTTGGTAGACATATATTTCCAGCCTTGTGTGCTTGGTCACAAAGACCCGCTTATAAACCATCGTCAAGAAGGACGGACACGACATACACACACATATAAGACAGATGCTGCCATCTATCGCCACCTCCACAATTTAGACATGTCCCTGAAGGGGAGGGAAATAGTCTCCAGGGACTTGTAACCGTGGGAAACTGCGCAATGACCGCCCACAGGACTTTCGGACCCAACAGATTTAACGAGCACGTACTCCGCATATACACGACAAACACAAACATCCATGTCTTGCCGGGATTCGAACCCGAACCCAGAGGCTCCAAAGGCTAGCTCCTTAACCGTTGCGCCGCCGGGTTGGCATAAATCAATGTATTATGGCGTCATAAAAGAGATCATAATGGATGTGTATGATATGGGTTCATTATTTATTAACACTCTCGCTGCGGATAACGCCCTAAGGCATTAAGAATTATGCTACCGGTAATGTGTTATTCCAATGACACATTACGCGGCAACAAAAATCTTCAGAAAGGTGCACGGGAAGTGCTATTTTTTAGTTAGAAGACCGGCGTAACTTCTAATACAAATTTCATTGTTTATAAATGTAAAATGGTGTCTTAATATAAATTATTCCTTCTGATAAGGCGTTTTTTTGTGATTTTTATGTTTTTCAGGAAGAATTCGTAATTCATAACTTTGAGATATTTTTTAAGTAGAAAAATCGGTATCGGTTCATTACATGATTATAGCGTTCTAAATTACGACTCCCGTCGTCACAGCTTTAATGCAGTACAACTTAACACTTTACAGTACAGTTAGTACACATAATGTTCCAAAGTCCCGACGCTGCGTACGAGGTCGCCATTAGAAGCTACGTTGGGTGACACCTGCACTCAGGTGTCGACTCGTCACATGATTGTAGTTCTAAATTATGACGCCCGTTTCCAAAAACTCTCTTGTAGATCTAGTGCGACGATAATTCATACCTAACCTAAATAGACAGCCGGAATTGTTCAACCAACCAAACAACTAGAACCGAATTTTCAAAGGACCATTTTTTAGTTACTTTTAGGCCCGTCCGTGGCCGAGTGGTTTGGGCATCAGCCTAGAGATTCAACCTTCTCAGGAGTGCGGGGGATCGAATCCTACCTACTGCCAGTCATCCTATAAATCGGATCTGTGCTGGAAATAGTAGAAAAATCCTCATCACGGATGGGCCCGAGTACACAGGGACATACGTGCTCGTTAAATCTGTGGAGTCCAAAGTCCCGACGGCGTTAGCGTACGATGTCGCTCGAAGTTCCGTTGGGTGTCCGCTCAGGTGTCGACCTCGTCACTTGACCAGGGTTCTAAATTACAAGGCGTTATTGGCTGTGTTAAAGCTCCTGAAGGAGGCTAGAAATAGGCAGCCGGAAACGATTACCTTACCCTACCTTACCTAGTTACTTTTAACTGGTTCCGGTTAAAACCGCAGGAAAAAAAAAGAACAGATTAAACCGAGAAGCGGTTTTATTTTTCAAAAACCGCAAGTCCCTAGAATCTGCACATTCGTGGTTTTGTCATTTGACCGACGACGATATAATATAAGAGTTATAAAAATTAATTAGTATCATTTTAATGTGAAATTGCTTGATTCTATGTCCCAGACATCGTCCAAACAAAACGAAAAACAAGACAGCTAATAGAAGTTAATTTATGTGGATGGATTTTACCGCTGTTAATTAGGGACTGTGATGAACACTCAAACAGTTAATGAGTTTATCCTAAGCGTTTCAAATCAATTAGAGAACTTACCATTTGACCCTTGTATCTGCTATTGGAATGAAAGGAATAATTGCTTTACTTGAACAACTGCGACTCTGTAGAAAAGAGTCACTCAACATCGACTGATTCCCAATTGTTACAAAAGTCACGACAGTCTACTGCAGCTTACCTTAACCAACCAATGTGTTCTTAGTGGGGGACTTAAAAACTCTCAACTCATCTACACTGCTCAAAACAATTGGAGGAGCGCATGGATTAAACCCTTTCACCTTAATGATTGCATTTGGAATCAACAGCTTTCTATTTCTTTCTTCATTAAGTTGAGCTCGCACTTATTTATCGTTAGATGGAAGAATCATGTCTTTTAAAGAATTAAATAATGCTTGTTTTAATTAAATGAAAAACATGGTAAAATAAAATTCACCCCCAAATTTTTTTATGAAATTCAGCGTTTCGCTGTAGGCATTAGAAAATTATTTTTGTAAAGAGAATTAGTTAGTTTCGAATCAATTGCCTTACGTTAGCACAATGCCATCTAATTTACAATAAAAATCTAATATAGAAATCAATGCTAATCCAATATTAGAAATCCAATGGCAGCAACGTTGCCAGAAATTATCGGTAATGCTACGGACAAAATCTGTTGACAGAATTTTTTCGTAGACAAGCAATATTCGTGCCTAACATATATTTTTTTTTGTATTTCTGGGAACGTTAAAAAAAGAAAACTTCAAGCAAGGCACACTGACCACTACACCATCGCGGCCACGGAAGTACTTTGTATGCATCAAATTTAAAAAATAAATAATAATAAAGCAGAGATATTTGTTCTCAACAGATACAATCTGTATCAGTGTTTGCAGATTTTATGTGTTTATAGGAAAAAAGGTTTCGTTTGACAAACTTAGGTATAATTTTACAAGAAACTGCAGTAGTTTAAGAAAACCGAAATTTAGTGTAAGAAAACGACAGAAATGTTCTGATTTTAACTGATTTTCTTACAGTGTATAATTAAAGCATTTAATTAACCTGCATTCCCCTTTTAGGCTCTTAAAGTGTAAAAGAAGATCAGTTTCCATAACTGGATCATTCATTTAAAAAATTCATGCGTAAAAAGTTAGAACAAAGTATGATAAATGTTTTTAAACATGTATATTTAAAGAAATAGAATGAAAGCAAATCACTTACGACAACCCTTTGGCTACCGAGAGCTCTTTAAGCTCTTACAAAGATTTAATCCTTTAAATAGTTCCGCCGCATTTGTCCGTAACAAACGAAAAGTGTGGGCGATCCATAAAGATTCAATTAAGGGCAATCTCAGCACATAAAAGCGCTTTGTATTTCATGCTTTGAGCATTGAGGATTGAGTACAAGCTTTTTGTATGATAGTGGTCAACAAATCAACTTTGACCTCATTAATACTAAGTTTACGGTGACATTGTCATTTTAATAGAATTTTTTGATGAAAGTTACACTTGTTTATTTTAATTTTTCGTTTATAATTGAAGTTGTCATTTAAAATCATTGTGATATGAGGCATATGGGACAGAATGATGTTCCATTCTCTAAGTTAGTCTAGGTTGAAAGCTTCCGGCTGTTTATTTCTAGCCCCCAACGAGTTTTAACACAGCCACTTTACACCTCGTAATTTTGAACCGCGGTCCAGGGTTAGAAATTCACAGTCGCTAGTCCCAAAATGCGACCAGTTTTTTCGATTTTGTGATTGCAAAATAAATTTAGTCGCAGTTATCGCGACTTTAGTTTTTAAAAAAATCTTCAATACTAACTTTGTTTTATATCGTGTGTGGTTTCCAAGAATCTCCTAAATATTTAAAACCATATCTGTGATCATATAATCGCGAAAATTCGGCAGTAAGGCTAACATGGATCTATAAATTTCGAAACTTCAGCGAACTTCATAAAATCTCCAAATTAGGGCTATAGTAAAATCCCCAAAATGTGGTGATTGCCAAATATATAAAAACTCTGAAACAAACTTAAAAAAACTCAGACGACCGTAATATCCACAAACTTAGCAAAAAGGCTGTAGTAAATTGAGATTTCTTAAATTTTGGAACTCCAGTTATCCTAAAATGGCGAAACTCTTGTGATTCCATAAAATCGCGAAACTCCGGTGACTCTATAAACAAGCAAGTCCGGCGATCTTAAAATCGTCCATTTGGAAACTGTAGACTCCCAAAAATGGCAGAGAAATTTTTCAAAAAGTTTTTTTTCATAATTAAAAAAAAAAAAATGCTCCTAGGTAATGTGCATTTGCGCCTAGTTTTTTAAGTTAGTCGCACAGACTGCTCCTAAATTTCTTTATCCAATTTCGAACACTGCCGCGGTCAAGTGCCGAGGCCAACACCTGAGCTGGCACCCAACTGAACTTCGAGCGACATTGTACACTTATGTGGTAGGGACTATGGACTCCACAGATTGATCGAGCACGCCTGTCGCAAGGCGCGTTTACATGAGCCATCGAATCCATGGAATGCCTAATCCTCCATTAGGGGAAAAATGGTCGAGCAGGATTTCTAACCCAAACTCCGCAATCAACCCCCCTTCGTAAAATAAGGCGTTTACATGGGAACCGGGTGTTATAATGACGTAGAAGCGCGGGACATCTGACATTTCTTGACAACTACACTTAAGTAATGTATTGTGACTCGTATATTTAGCTAGCAATACTTTTCTATAAAACCTTCATTTCATAATGATTAGCAATATTTTGATGAGCTATATAAAAATTAAGCTTAAGTTATATAAAAACAAATTGAACAAAAGTTATATAAATTAAGAGCTTGAGTTATATAAAAATTAAAATTAAAAAATATATTTAGGATGGTTACATGCTAAGGTGTTTATGTCAAATGTTTTTTCCGAATCCACAGACAAGAAGTCGATGTAGAAGTATAAGTGGCGGAAACCATGGAATGAAACGCAAACCCTCCTTGATTGGAGGGTTTGCGAAACCCCCCAATGAACCCTGCAATTACCGGTTCTGCCGGAGCGAAAAATCCCCAAGAGGGAAAAATTGCGGAGTTTGCTCTTCATTCCATGGATTCGATGGCTCATGTAAACTTGCCTTCAGTGTACTCTGGGAATTTTTTCGCTAATAAATACCCATCTATAGGATGAGGCCGGTTTAGAACGCGGGACCCTCTGTAAGAGAGGCCAATGTTCTGACGAACGAGCTACGGGCCCCCCGTGTAATTTGGTAATTCGACAAGAGAAGTCATGGAGCAATGACATTTTTTCGCAAAACAAAAGCAGCAAAAAATTACGAAGTAATAGATCAAGGAATACGTTATATGAGGCCTCATATCCAATGGTAGATTTTTTTCTGACTTACAATGGACAGTATTACGTAAAATATGGATGTAGGAAGAATTCAAAAATAATGCTACTTCATAAAAAAAAGTTCACCTGATATATGTATGCTTTGATTTTTAGTCGTCACTTGACTGTGGTTCTAAAATACGACGCCCGTCGCCAATAGCCCTCGTGTAGCTCTAGTGCGAAGATAATTCAAAGCAATTTAAAAACCTCTTCAAACAGCGTCACTGTTCACCGGAGCTTTATAATTAACGACTTTATTCCTTATTGCAGGGGTTTTTACACAAACTTTTTTCGTTTCGTGAGTGCCAGGCACTTTTGCAATACTGAAAGCAGACCAGGATTTGGACTGTCTCCACAACAACCCAATCATGGGAAATGCTGTCAAACGACGACCAACAAGTTGGCGCCTTAGAACTCTTTCCCCATTTCCAAGTCGAAGCCAAACTGTCGTCTTATTTGCTTACGAACAGCCACATTAGATTCCAGATGTAGACTGATGTTCCGTGAACTTGAAATTTCTTTCTACTTTTGTTCCATCCAGCAGAAAAGAATGCGCTTTTCTTTTTGAGCATGTTGTCTGTCAACGAAATTCCAGTATGTCGGTTACTGTAGTAGCCATTTAGCCGCAACAAGCGTCACAGCAATCATTGTGGCAATTTAATACTCATTTGTGGTGGAGGAATTTTTTTTATTTGTAGGCGTAAGTTAATATTTTGAGTTTGGCATCATCCATCATTTTTGTCGTGACTCATATCAACGCGAATCGCTGGATAAATTTATAGTTGGGAAATAGCTCAGATTACGTTTGAGTACTCCCTCTGAAGTTTGTTTTACAACTGTTGTTACCATAATAAACAAATTACTTTCCAAAGGAGACTAGTCAACGGTCTGATTCCTGTGCGTTGATCACAGTATAACATTTGGCATATTTTAATTTAGTCAAACCATTAAATATGCAAAAATTGTCTTTCCTTGTTATATTAGGTATAGAAATAGTAATGACTACAAAACGAAACAAATGGAACTGTAAAATATCGTCCTTTTATTTAAATATTAATAAGGAATATCATAGTGTATTGACAGATCTGCCGTGGGCAGGTAATAAACTGCGTATCTGGACTAATGACTTGGACCATTGTCGAGAGCACTCAATAACTATAACCCGTAAGAAAGTATGCTGAAAGACTGATTATTTCAGGGAAAAAAAAATTCCAATTCATTGTTGCATGGTTACTGCAGTTTAGGGTGAATACTCTGAAAACGAACCATTCTTGTCCCTGCCAGTTTTAAAAGTTTTATAGGCTTTAAAAGCAAAGTAACTTAGGAAAAAATGATAATACAGTTTATAGAGTATGGAACAGAAATAAAATTATACAAGATTTTTTTATTATCCTAATTTTTTTTTATTATTCTAGTTTTTTTTAGGCCACATAGTGTTACATGTCATGTCCGTGGTGTGTCCCAACCCTCAACTATCAATTAATAAAAGGAACATTTTGGGAAAATATTAATGCAATTTTTATCTTTATTTATAAATTTTTATTTATTTTACTGATTACCGTTCTTTCGCTATTAACTCATCTATACAACAAAATTTCGAGTATTTTTTTTTTAGTTTCATACAAATAAGCTGTACATATTATATATATCTTTCTTAATCATAAATATGTTCAATGTACTTGAAAACCTATAATTCATCATGTCCGTGGCAAGGTAGTTATGTCCTTGGAAAGCCAAATTTTTAAAGTAAAATTTTAATGAGAAACTTAATTGTGTGATCTGGACCTATGTTATAGTTTCATGTAGTATGTAAGTGTAACTCAATCCTTAGTTACAAAAACTTTCATCAATATTTTTTCGAGATTTTTCACGTCTAATGGTTCGTTTTCAGAGTATTCACCCTTTAACTACCCACGGCAGAGATGTAGACACTAGTCTAAAACTTGAAAAATGTCTAACTATCAAATAACCAAAATTCAAAAAAAAAAAAAATGCTTGAAATTCATTTTGTTTTATTGATAATACTATATTTATACCTGATTAAAAAATATCAATTTTTTTAAGCAATACTTTTACAGGTGTTGTGATTTTAAAAAATTATGCATTAATTCTATGGTGCTAACGACTCCTCATAAGGACTGAAGTTACCCCAATCTCAGATACAAAATTCCCGTGTTTCTTTTCCAGATTTTTCGATCGCCACATCGTGGAACAATTTGAACTGTCCTGCTCCACGTGCCCCCGATAACGGTCTCAGTTTCATCTTCCGGAACGGGGAATTGGTACACTTTCGTTGCCACCCTGGCTATCAAATGATAGGGAAGTCAGTAGCACACTGTGTCAACAACAAGTGGACTCACCCAGCTCCCGAATGCATTCCTATTAGAAAATGTAAGTGAAATTGTGGCAGAGTCCGCTTAAATACCCAATACTAGCCCTCGTGAAACAGTAATTTCTGTAGCTCAGACGGTTTAGTATAGGGCCTGGCATGCAAGAATTCCTCGGTTCAAAATTTCGAATGGGTCCATATCTCTTAAAAACACTATTTAGCACCCTTATTCGGTTTTATTTTAATTAAGAAATAAATGTATCACGCTCACAGATTTTAGTCTGTAAAAATGGGTCATAATTTAGAAGAGGTGTACGGGCATACTGAGCTTTGTTCCCGGATCCTCTTGCAAGCCCAATACTGAACCGTCTGCGACAAAATAATTACTCTGTCGCAAGGGCTAGTATTGGGTATTTCTACTGATCGACACAATTTAAATATTATGCTATTTTTCTTACACAGTATATGAGTTATTTTAGTACACTAAATCGAGACTTTACAAGAAATTCTAAAAATTTCCGTAAATTCTTACAAAAAGTAAGCTTTCACATTACTATACGATCAAACATTCACCACACTATTGCTAACTTTTTCAACTGTAAAAATAATTAAGTGTATGAGACCGATATGCATTAAATGATTATAACTGAACTAAAATCTTATATTCTTCTACTTTTCTAGGGCCCCATCCTTCTAACCAGGTCCTAGCCGAAGGCACTGCCAATTACCACAACCGTAAATGGAAGTCAGCCGAAAAGCAGCGTCAATTGTTCAACTGGGGAGACAAAGACGCTTCTGGAAATGTCTACGGCGATGGGTCGAAGCGGTTACCTCTTATCAACGGAATTTGGCCACCACAGGACCATGCCGACCAGGTCTTGGCCCTAGGACCCCAAAGTACACCAGGGCCTCGAGCCTTAGTGAAGGAAGAGATTGATATTGCCGAACTGAGAAATAAGCAGTTGGAGGAGTTGCAGAAGCAGAGGTACCATACAGATCATGCTAAAGGTAGGTCGTTTGACTGTACTAGTATAATAGTCAGGTAATCAAAAGTTAAGATTGAAGTCAGAATAACTCTATATCGTGGAATAAGTCTTGATGTGGCCAGGGTTGTTATGTTTAAAACATTTTGTGTAAAACAATTGTTTTAAACATGTTTAAAACATAGTAATAAAAAACATGTTTAAAACAATTTAAAAAAAAAAAAACCCGATTTATGCTAATTATCAATGTGGTACATAATTTTAGTTAATTAAAATAATACCAAACATAAACTATTACATTATTAGTTTATAAATTCTTCTATTAGCTCATCTGATTTAATCAAAGGAAGATGCAAGGCATATGCCTAAAATTATTGGGGATGGAAGTAAATATAGAAGACCAAAACGCAAAAAGAAAGTGTTTTTTTTAAACTCATACAACTTGTTCAATAACCAAAATTTAACTGTTTAAAAAAACATGTTTTAAACAAAAAAAATATGTTTTTTTGAAAAAAAACACGTTTTTTTCCAACCCTGGATGTGGCCAATCATCAGAATCGGGAAATCGGAGGAATAAAGTTAACCCACGCGAGTTTGTGAATACGGAAACCCTGGTATTTCCACCCACTCGGTTGCTCACCATATAACGGGTAGTAAAAGATGAATCACTTTCAAATTAAACAATATCATTTATGTAGGAGACGTGAATGAGAATAAGGCGATATGAGAGTTTTTATGCACATACTACAATAATTTGATAATATGGTGTACAACTTGATAGAACTTATTTGGGTATTTTATTCTATACACAAAAAACAATGTATTTTAGGAATGTATTTTTTTCGTGTATAGTGATCATTTATGTTTGAAAAATAAACTATCTTCCCATTTGTAGTGATATCTTATTTCTGTAATAAAGAATGCGAAAGCCTTTTGTACCTTTATTGGTATTATATGTTTTTGTAAACTACTACAAGAACTAGCAAATAATTATAAAATATCTAAAATAATATGATGTCTCTCTTTTTGCATAGGAAGGCGCAGGCAGGGGCGTAAGAAGAACAAAAACAAGAAAAACCCAGTCATCGACGAATCCATACCTAGAGAAACCATCTTATCTTTGGGCACCACCGAAGACGGCCAAGCATTGTCCATAGCTCACACCAAACCTCTGGACGAAGCTATAAAACCCCACCACAAACACCGTCACCACCACATGGGTAAGAGGAAGAAGAACAAGAACATCGACCAGAAGAAACCAAATACCTACGATCCTGCTGGATACTTCAACAACATCGTGTACTCCAGGAATTCAAGGGTCGATACTGGAGGAATCCCACAGTACAGTAGGCCCATCCCCCAATCTTTTAGCAACAACCTTGCTGAGTTCCGCCGAAGACCAGTGGAGCAAATCCAGCCCAGCGAGCTAAGATCCTTGAGTGCCAGTAGGCCAGTAGAGCCAACAAATCGTGTCGGGAATCATACAAGATTGCCAGTATCCAACTACGACGCCAGTTGCATTGACACAATGTTTCGCAGAGAAGTTCCGAAGATAGCTCCGCAGATTCAAAATGGTTTTGTATACCGATATGAAACAAAGAAGAATAAGTCGTACCCTTTTAATGCTTATATGCTGGTGAGGTACAGATGCTTCAGTGGGTTTTCTTTTGAGCGCAGTTATGAACAAACTCTGCATTGTAAAAATGGTTCGTGGATTGGGGTAATGCCGAAATGTGTGCAATGATTGGTAGTACTCAGAAGTGGATGACATTGTAGAATTGCTTTTTTTACTTTTTAACGCTTAACTGGTGAGGTCAGTACAACAAAATCTTCTTAATTTAACCCAAATGGTTATTTATATATTAGTAAAATAATAAATAGGAAAATATATTCCAAATTAAACCAGGTTTTGATTTAGTTTGCGAAATTTAATATTAATTAGTACCGATTATATACCATTGCAGAACAAGTATCGTTATTCTATTTTGCACCTATTCTATTTTTTGTTGTTTTAGTACTACTAATTATGTACCTAAGCAGAAGTAGTTCGAGTATCCTATTATACACCACTAGGCATAAGGTCATTTTTACTAAGGGTACATAATAAATGAAATGCCTATAAAATAAGATTTTTATTTCGAAATATATTGAAGCATTTATAACATTTAAAATTTTATTTAAAAAAGTTCAGTAAAAAAAATTGCCAAAACACAAAATGTAGCATTTTTTTAGTGTTACATTTCGATTGCACTCACCAGTTTTGGCGTTATTAAACATTTTTGTCAAATAATTTCATTAGAAGAAGAGTTTGTACAAACAAGGGTCTATTATCTTTTGCTGTTTAGTGGATATGTATATAAATTTGAGATATTTTAAGTTATTGTCATTTGATATTTTTGTTGGAGGCTATTTGCACAAATAAGAATACAAAATGAGTGTAGTAAATGCTTTATGAAAACAATGGAAGAATTTACCATTTCAATGTACATTTTTTGTATATTTGTTTTCAAGGACATCTTTGACACTCTTTTAGGGTTTCAAGGTATTCTGGAACTGTTATATCTTTGATGCTACATCTGAACTGCATTAAATTTATTTTAAGCTTCTAATAACATAAAGTGCGATATCTATAAGGTATTTATGCTATAGAAAATAGATGATCATTTGTTTTGTTTTCTGAATAAAAATTTCAACATCTTTATTGATTCTCAGTTATATAGCGGTGAAAGTTACTCTGCATTTTGTTGTAGTTTGTATTATAGTCGTGTATTAAAGTTGTAATTTAGTTCCTATGTAGTTACATTATTTTCAATCCATATCACACTTATTTTTTTTCGTGATCAATTTAAACAAAAACTAGCCCGATACAATTCTTAAAGTGGATAGCAGAAAAGTTCTTGATTTTTTAATGCGGCAAGAGGCATCAATCGGTGGTATTTTTAGCTTCTCCTACAGGGATCGTAAATCAAAAAATTTGGTTTGAGCGTGTTTATAAAGCATATATCTTCTAATTATAAACTAATAAAAAATCGAAAAAGTAAAAAAAAATAGAAAATTGGCAAGTCTCAGAAAAAAGAAGTTCGATTTTAACCCTTTTCTTTTCAAGAGTTTTTGTATGAAAAATGTTAATTTGTGAAAAAAGAAATTGGCACTTTTGAGGTTCAACTAGAAGCTATACTATAGAGGGTTTAAAGTTTGCAAACAAACCCTACCTTCCTCTGATTGGTTACCCCCAAAAACCACCAAGTTAACTTCCGGTTGAGACACCGGAAGCCCGTTTTCGTCGCTAGCTTCAATGTTGATTTTCTCCTCATGCCGTAGCGCGATGTTGAAAAATTCAGTTTTTCCACCAAACATAATTGGAATCAATTGTAATTTTATAATATGTTATTTGACTCATAAAGGTTACAATTTGAGAAAATCATTTTTATTTTTAATCTGTTTGCTTTTATATTTAGAAATTTAAATTATTTACATGACCTAACTCAACGTTTGTGCGATTAAAAAAACAATTTAGTTCTTCCCCAAATATAAAAGTAATTACTCCCAATTGCAGATTGTGTTTTATTATTTAAATAGAAGACTGTTTTTATGAAAATCTCTGCCATAATGACATTGTTATTTTTTGTTTATTATCAAAACTAAATAAATGCTAATAATACAAGTTTTTGATAATTTATTACTATATATGTATATTTATTTATTAATATATAGTGCACGTCGATAACGTGTGTGTAAAAAATAATACAAACATGATAAGACAATTTATGAATGATATTTAATTTATGGATTGTCATTTTAATCAATTGTAAGATTATATAGCCCGTTTGACTCTTACATAGTTTAAATAATTTGAAGAATTGTGCTTTTTTGGTAAATATTTGTAGTATTTTAATTCATAACAACTCTAAAGTCTTCTTATTAATTAAAATTATTAATCGTAATTACGATTCTTATTATTTTTTATTTTGATGTTAAAGTCGGTTGCATTTCTGTTTAAAATTCTATTTGATGCTAATCAATGTTTAAAATAGTCAACAACAGCTTAGATCACTAAAATCAAGCGTTGAATATTACGAACTCGGAAGCTGCATAAAGAATTTTAATCTAGGCATCCGATTCAATGCTTCCACGTTCGTTAAAAACATTGCCAAAAATGTTGCACATTGGTTGGTACAACACAATAATTGCTGGACATATTGTATTGTACAGTATATTCATTTTCCTGAATATATTGTATTGTTTATTCGTTTTTATACAATGTCGAACACACCGCAAAGCGATAGCGCTGTTCAAAACATCAACAAACCCGTGAACCGGAATATTTATAGGTTAAATTTCATAAGAATCCTTTGAGAACTTTTTGAGATATCTTCCCAACAATTAAAAAAAAATGTTTTGACATAAACATGCTTAAAGTTTTGACACACAGAAACTGTATGATTATAGTGGTTGACCAACTAGTCATCGATTCCAGGGCCATATAGAAGTCTTTCAGTGCGTTTGTAGCACTAGTTTTTTTTCTTCATAAGTTCATCATACAATGGACCCCAAGGGTTAGAAATTTGAAAAGCAGATAGAGAGAATCGAGTGCTCACAGTTACAGGCTAAAATAGAGCTTAAGAGTAGGTTTGAGGTGGTCCAAAAATTTACAGGTATATTTTATAGATGTTATTTTAACTATTTATTAAAGAAAAAATCGATTTTTTACATGTATCGCCCCCCCCCCCTCCCCTTAAATTATTCTTAAAAAAATCAAACGATTCAGATAAAACATAGATAAAATTAATAAAAATAAATATTACGTTTTCCATGACAGTTCTGCAATATGTAGTGCTGCCATCTATGAGGTATTTTATGAAACCCAATCTTTTCCATACTTGTATCAAGAAAAGTTTGGTGCTGCCATCTATAACTTTTATATTACAATACTTGGCACGGAACTTATTTTGTATTTATATTAACCACCTGAGGTAAGCCAATAGGGTATTTGACTAAATCGGGAAACTGCCCAAAAAAGTTATATAAACATAGTATAGGAACTAGAAAACGCATATTCATTGGTTTTTCTTCAAAAAATTACTCGGATATTATTTAAATCAAGTTTTAAAATCGCGATATTTCAAAGCTTGGTCACGTGACTACAAACGCTACTCTGATTGGTCTGACGTCACCTGGCATTAAACCGTCCCACACGCTATTCAAATTTAGTCATCCTAAACTTTTTAGCGCTCTTTAAATCCAAACTGCATAGTTTTTTTTAGGTTAGTCTTTTTTTCTTTGTGAATTTAGTGCTTATAAATATTTAAATAAAATAAAATTGAAGGATTCACAAAAACGGCCAGCTCAAATTTGCCGAGAATCGATGCCTATGATGGTAAGACCCTTGTTGTTTTTTTAAATCTTCTTCGGATTTCTGTTCTGATGAGTTCCGAAATATTAAAACTTCAACGGAAGTAATAACCAATTTTAAAAGGATTATAAGGAAGCTATTAATATTTTTAATGAAAACGTCCTAAAAGTGTAAATAGTAATCCAGTTAACAAGGGAAAGTGTTATATTTAATGTTGTAATGTTAACTAGTTTCATATCTTTTTCTTTGCCTATAGATGGCGCCCCGAAATTATTTTTTTCTTGTACTAATCTAGAAAATAAGAAATAAGTTAAGCACTTCTGTTTACAAAAAGTTGTTCATGCGTTCTAGTAAAAAGAAAAACGTTATAAAAAATCTATTTATTAAAAGCTACATCAGTTTTCCCCTAATTTTGGTTTCACTAGACTTCAAGTATATTTTTTTCATACCTGCATTTAAATATCTAGTACAACTTTTCATTAAACCCAATACTTGAATAAATTATCTTGTACAAAATTATTAATTAAATTTAAAACAGCTTAAGTTGTTTATGAATGATCTTATTTTCGATGTTTTCAAGCGTTAGTCCAGTAAATTAAAACTTTAAGCTCAAATACAGGGCCTTAGTAAACGAAATCACCAAATGTTTACATTGCGGAACGACACAGTATAGCGATAGTTAAACATTAGAAGAAGCCGAAATATTCTACGTCTCCGTACTTGATCAAGGTGTGTAGCCCAAATTTAATGTAACAATTACGTACCCATTTCACCAAAAAATAAGCACTTATAAAGTAACAAATCCGCAAATGAGTGACTTATATTGAAAATCCCTGACATTTTAAATTATTAATTATAACAAAAATTGCATATGCGTGTATAAAATAATCATTTCTAAATTGATTTTATTCAATTTTAAGGCTAGACATTTTGGCAGATGGGGCGGTTGTTTAAAAAAATTTACATGAAAAAACTTCATATCACATGAAAAATTCATATGAAGTAACCTAATTTTATATTTAAAAAAACAAAACGATTTAACTGAGGCCCTCTAATATTTTTATGTACGTTTATTTAGGATGTGTGTTAGTTCAGATTGAGTTTTTTATATATATTTCTTATTTTATAAGCCATTAATTTTTGGTTTACAAGAAAACGCTCTGGTGCCATTTTATCTTAAAAAGTCAACCTAAATCTTTAAGGGAAACAAAATGCTAAATGTTAAAAACAAAAAAAAAACCCATTTAATCACCTCTACTCACTCTGTCAATTAATAAATAATCAAATTAATTAATAAATCAAAGGAAATTGGAGTATCAAATACAACAACAACAACAGTGATCACTACGGATTCTCTCGCACGTCGAAACCGTTTGAGGCCAGGTGACGTCACACCTTCAAATTCTGCCGGGGATCGTTTTGGGGGCGTGGCTTATAGTTAAATTTTAATTGCGTTTTTCTCCGTTTCTAGGCGGTATTTGGAAAAAAGAAAAAATACGGGTCTAATATTTTTTGCCTAGGAATATTTTAAGCCAATAAAATTTTTTTAGTCAAATACCCTATTGGCTGCAGTGTAAACTTCTTTTCACTGCATGAGATTAAATTCTTTAACTGATAATTTAATTTCTTACATTTTTAAACAAATATATTTCTGTTGTAATTGGCTATAAATGGTTCCTCCATGCTTTAAATTTAAAATTTAATAAAATTATTACAATTATAAATTTTTAAAAAATTTGTGTGTTGCTGGAAAACCTGTTCGTCAGGGGGGGGGGGGGTATTCCTTTGTATCCCTGGGAGGGTTAAAATTGACAAACAACAAAACATTTTGGTTCCAAAAGGTAGAGGAAAGGAGGGTATTATGGAATACCATTTATATTTTTAAGAATAACTCTTTTGGTTTTAAATTATTTTAATTATTAAAAATTTAATTATACTTCACAGAACATAGTTAATTTTAACCAAAAACAATATTTAAAAATTTACTCTCAAATAGTTTAGTTTTTAAGTCCATTTACAAAAATCACAAATATAATCTTTTTCTCTGCTCCAGTACAGTCAAAATGAGCCCAAAAAGAACAGCTAATGCGTTAAATCCAAATTTCATTGATCGTCGGAAAATTTTCGGTTACAAAAGATACATTCAGCAACTTTGTTTACCGGTTCTTCAGTTAATGGCATGAAGGCAATTTCAGGTGATATGTATTCTATATTACCCGGCACACGATTTTGGATTATGAGCCATTTTACTGACGGCTAAAACTTTGATGGCTAAAAAAAACGACTACAGCTTAACAAACTACTATTTTTTCTGAAATCTAAGTAGAACAGATGAGCGTCGGTGCGAAGCGCCCTTATTCCGTCATCGAAAAAGTTCCAAAAGGAATTAACTTGGAGCAGATTCGGGAAGGACTCGAGAGTCCGCGATCTAAGGCTCGAAGATATTGAGGAGAGCCGACATCTTGTCAGCCTTGGTGGTGGTTGTGCAGCTACTTTCCTCGTAAGGACCGCAAGGTCTCCAAAGACGTCCGCGATGGAGTCTTTCACTGTTCGCAAAGCATTCAATAGAGAGGTAAGCATCCTCTGGGCTTGTACTGGTGCTGCCGCCTAGCGGCACTCTCGGGAAGCTCCCTTTTGGGAGGTTTTGGTTGCTCCGGGCAGGTTGCCGAGGAGCTAAGGTGGGGTCCACCGCAGTTGGCATAGCGCTGGGTTTGGGCATCATCACGGAAGGGACAGGAACGGGAATCGTGGCCTAGGTCGCAATACCGGCACCTGGGGCTCATGTGACAATGGCTGCTGACATGGCCGTAGTCTTGGCAGTTGTAACATTGGGGGACTCGGGCAATCTTCCTGTAAGGCTCGAATGAGACCATTATTCTTACCCAGGAGATTGCTGTGCTCGAAGATGGCCTTGTAGTTTCCCGTCCCAACTACAAGGACTTGGGAGATCGGGAGAGTAGCTTTAGTCCGAGCTCTTTATCTCTCCTACCACCAGGAATGGGGCATCCGGGGTTTGTCTAGCTCTCTTAACCGCTCGGCATCCGGGGTCCGTACAAGTTCAGGCATTGGAGCCAGAGAATCGAACTTGTTGGAGACGGGGATGTTGTCCACGGCCTGCGGCTCATCATCTGTCTCCATCATTGGCGGTGGGGGGACGGGCTCACCCGTCACAGGCGCTCGAGCTTCGTACGGCTTCATCTGACGGAATGCTTCGACTTCACGTTCGAAGATGTTCTTTACAGCTCTCCAATCGAAGCATCCGTCCGCATCCACGCGGGAAAGAATTCGGCCAAGATCAGCATGGGAAAAATCCATGGTCTCTCTTCGAGTGCTAAGACTCGAAGGTGACTAGTTTTTTTTAGTATACATTATTCTTAACAACAAAATTTAAGTCTCATGGTTACTGGTAGATTAAAATGGTAGAACACTTTCCCACAAAAACTTTCAAAAATCGGAAAACACACTTTGTTTTGCAGCGACTGTAACGACAGCAACAAGAAGACATTTTCACGTAATGGAAGCACGAGAGAGGGCTAAAACTTCAGTACTCTATATTCCCTGACTATTCCATATTGCCCTCTTCTCATCTATAGCAATAAAAATATTGACAACACCATGGATAATTTGTTTCGTTAAATATTACCGAAATGTGTGATCTCCCTTAAATTATATTCAGTATGTTTAAATTGAATTTTAGACAATATCGCAGGGTTCTTTGTTGGTCATTAAATAAGGAAAACCTAATACAAGTAACGAGGAAGTTGCATGAATTTGAAATTCAATTGCAAACAATAACCCATTCAAAAACACGTCGAAGGGTATCATTCACACTAGTCAAAAAATAATTAAATTAGTCAGTACTTTACTTTAAACTTAGCTATACATCCCTTCCAGTAAAAACATCCACAATCCCCTTGCAATGGCTTATGACGTCAGGCTTGCCTTTCTTGTCCATTGATCTACTATTTCCCTTGTCAAATTCTATACAATATCTTTTAAAACTACGATTGTTTTACTATGCTAAAATAAATTTTTAACTGCTTTTTTTTAACAGAAATGCAACTCTATTCTTCGATTTAAAATTTAACTTTTAAAGATATTAGAGATATATATTGAGAGCACTGTCCATAATGGGTACAAGTACTACAGGGTGGCGCAAATAAAAGTGACCCCGTCATGGATATAGGCATAAGATATAATTGTTGTCAAGTCAAAAACCAATGCAAAAACAGGTTTGCTAAGTGGAGCTATTGATCGCTTGAATATGAAGTCCAAACAAACGCTTGGCGAATTATTTGCCGGAAACTATTCTATGGTTTGACAAGCTAGTTGGAATGCAATATAAACCGAAAGTTTTTGTACAGTAGTGCAAAAAAAGTTTTCAAGTGATTATTTCGGCCGTTATTCATCCTAGAGAATAGGACCTTTTTGTTTTTGTTAATACAAAACATTCTAAATTGATTGCAAGAGACAAAATGTGGTGTTCGGACCCGTTTCGAAATGTTTTTGGATGTGTTCAAAACAGATCCTGTCTGGCGCCATTTCGTAACTAATCGTTGCATAACACTCTATTTTTGGCACTTTTACACCTTTAAATTCTTTATTTAACAAACAACTGGGAACATTTATTCCACGAATTTGATTTTAAAAAACGTTGTACAATGAATACCCTCTGCTGTACTTTGAGTATCATGTTCACCTGTGCATTGATCAACTCACACTCACGCACTACGATCTGTAGTCACCAATAGTCCATGAGTAGCTCTAATGGGATGCTAATCCATTCCAACCAATGCAAAACCAGGTTTGCCAAGTGAAGCCAATATACGCTTGAATAATCTTTTATTTTGACTTGTGTGTGAAGGCTTTCAGATGGCTTCAATAGTTTTTCTCGCCAAGCTTTTCAATGCATTCCTATCTCTAATCTTTACTTTTATCCTAAGCTTAAGGTTTTATTAAGCTTTACTTTACTTTTTTAAGATCTCTACTTTCATTTGCGCCACACTGTATATTTTTTTGTAGAGTTTTAAGCCGATTGAGCCGATTCGGAATCTGTAGTTTCAAGCATACCAGAAAATGGTATAAGTACGTCATTTTGGGTAAGTTACTCATCATAATTAACCATGCACTGTTCCTATAATCAAAGAGCGTCAGTGTTTAATTGGATCGTACGAGTTTAATCTAAGATTTTTGCTCGCTTCTACAAAATTTTAAACTACCACTGTTATCCACTAGATGGCAACACTATATTTTTCTCAGATTTTTCTTATGTTGAACCTCTTAAAATAATTAAAAGTCGCTTTTTCCAAGGCCTTGATTGTCTATACATTTTCCATCATGTTAGAGCCCTAATTCAGGACCAGAACAAAATATTTTTGGTACGACAACCGTTTAAAATAATTCTGGAAGACAAGATAAGACGGGAAAAAATGTATTACCGGTTTTATTACCAATATTCGCTCGAATATTGGTAAAGTTAATGTTATCTGAAGTGGCATTTTATATACGGTAAGAATTTTATTATTGGTGCAAAATGTACCGCACTTGCTACTTGGGTAAGTACCGTTGATAAAACCGTAAGTGCGATATTTCGACTATTGTGTGGGAAAGTTCTATTGAATAAACAATACTACTCTGGAAGTACTGTAAAAATAAAAGGAAACTTCCAAATGAAAGAAACCATATCTCGCGGATTCTCTCTTACTTATATACTACCACTTAAACTTGGGTTTCCTTAGCATTGTATACGTAGCGTCCGTCCCGATTGCTATATGTTCGAAGCTTTCGCTATACGTTAATATTTCTGTGACGTAATGCGAGTGTGACGGTCGAAAACGACAGCTACATTAGGCAGTTAACTAGGGTTTCCCTAGTAAACTGCAACAGTACGAAGAATTTTTTTCCAAAGTGTTCCAAAATTGCACTAGAAAGGTGTTTAATGATTGTTTGTAAAGTAATAAAATCCTTTCAAATGACGATTTGTTTGTTTTTTTAAAGAAGGGTTAAGATAAAATAACTTATTTGAAAGCAAATTGCATGAGGAAAACTATTTTTTATTTGTGGGGCAACTGTTATTCAAAACTGATTTTTGTACCTTGACAAGATTGCATTTTAATCAATAGAAGCTTATGGGGATTCCGGTGTAATGTCAAAAAAACAGTCTGTAGCAAGAAAGGCGTTGATTCCTGAAAAGTTGGATTTTGTAAAAAGTACGTAAAGTGGTTTGTAATTCCAATTTTTTTTTTTTTTATGACTTTTTTTCCTTAAGAAACACTGCCAGCAAGAAATTTAGTAGTTTCACTATTTCAAGTGAAACTGGATAATCTTTATTGTTAAAAATATTTTGTGCTATACTTAAAGTCACATTTAGAATATATATGTATGCTTACGGCAAGCTTTTTTAATATTACACTTATCAGTTATGATATAAACAAACAAGGCATTTGTTTTTAGTTTTTTAGCTTTACTTTAAGAGATGTTTTATTAATTAAATTTGAACTTAAACAACTTAAGTATTTAAAGAATGCTTAAAACAACCCACAATTTTTATTTTTATTTTCCCTTTGGATACAAAAAAATGTAAGTCTGCTTTTAAACTTAATTTTGAACAGCAAATTAAATAATTTTAGTTACCCAAATTAATATATGCTAGATATGTTGTAGATCCTTTTAAACTATTATTGCCAATGTACATAATTATAATTTTCATTTTTTGACAAATTAAAAGAGAGGATTGCTGTTGAAGGGGTTGCAGACCCATAACTAGAAAAGATTCTCCAAAGTGAATAAATTCATTTGTGAAAAGATAATAGCACTAAACAGAACAATAAATGTTATTAGTATGTAAAATAGAACTTGAATAATAAATTGTATTTTTATGTATTAAAAATTTGTTATTTTTTAAAAATATTTTCTTATTTTAACTCATAGTTATTTAGTTTTTTAATTTTTCTCTTGTAAGAGTTTAAAAAAATAAATGCCATGCTTAAAAAATCACCTGAAATAGGTTAAAGAAAGTAATATTATTTATAAGTAATATCAAGTATTGAAAATAAACTAACATCTTCTGAAGTAATGAAGTGTAACATAGCCTGACAAGATTTACTTCGGTGATTAACTTTTGCACGATATAAATATCATTTTAAAATCATTAAATTTTCATATATCATTATTTAATTTACGTTTTTTGTTTGGTAAAGGAACTATAAAGCATTGAGACTATTTGAGTACTTTTTTCATCTAAGTAGTTGAATAACAAACTAAACTGTATTACGAAATGCAACTTATAATTATATTCAACATATAATGTATAATAAACATCACATAAATTGGTCATCTTTTCAAGTGATGTTACTGGAGTTGAATTGATGTCATTTGAACAGACATCCATTTCATGTGATATTTGTGAACATACATCAGTTCAAGCAACTAATGTCTGTCAACTAATGATGTTAGTTGGATGAAATGATGTCCGTCCCAAATCTCACATGTAATGTTCAAGTAATGTTAGTTGGAATGAACTAACATTTTTTAAGCGATGTCAGTTGAATGAATTAACATCTGTTTAACTGATATCTACTGACTTTTCGATCAGGGAACGCAAACAAATGTAAGGTTTTTCGGTGATCAAGGCGATTGCAGAATAATATATCCATCTTTTAATTTAATTTGAGAATATAGAACGTAGAAAATAAGATTTAACACTATTGCAACCAATCCTACTGTGCTTGGAATAATACTTAGCATGATTTGAAAGAGTAAATTCTATTTCAAATTACGAGGTAACTAAATCTTTCGTGTCAAGTGTAGTGTGACCAGACATCTGACACCATTATTACTTAAGTTACGTGATAAACGTAACTTACTTGTGAGTCTCTATAATCCTATTTCTGAAAGAAATTGGTTAGAATATTTTTTTTTATTTTTCAATAAATAATTTTACAAAAAAATATTTGAACGAATTTCAAAAAGTGAGATTATATAGACCTGTAACTCAGCTACATTTATCATATGAAAAAAAAAACCGTTTATAAAAATATTCAAAAGAGCTGGAGAAATGTGTGTGGCGTAGAAAATACTTTTCCATTGAATTAACACGGAGGCACTTTGGTTTGGAGACCCGCGGTCATTCGGGATTATTCGCCCTTAACACACAAAAAGGCTCTCCTGTTCGGACAAAATCCTGTAAATTCAACACTTCCCTTTAATATTTATTTGATTAGTTCCTTGGAACAAGCTATTATCCCAGCTCTACTTCTCGACGGTGTGGAAGTATATTTTCTTGGAAAGGTATATTTGCCTTTTTTTTGTCGAATTCTCGGATTACTTGTGTTGGTTCTGGGTGGAACCGTATTCTTTCTCGTATGAATCCAACTTCCTTACGATTTATTTGGACTTCACGGTTAATTAGAATATATCATTTGAAGTCAGAAGATTTTTGGCTATTATCCTGCATTTGTTAACTCCGTCCTTTGTTCCATATTTATTTCCGTAATACTTACACGCTTTTAAAATCTCACCTCAAAGTAATTACTCCATGGGGTACTTTCCTTGAAACGTATATTTACGATTTTTTGGGATTCACGAAAATCTGGGTTTAAGCACGTTTCTCTAAACACAGATGGTTTAATGGCTTATTTGCAGTTCACGGTTCATTATTGTACGTAATAAACACCCGTATTTACTACCTATTATTCTTGGAGTTTCCTTGGACTTCTCCCCTTTTGTGCAATCCGCAATTTTATGGTTTGATGTTTTTTTAGGGCGGCAGGCTTTGTATTACTAAAATGACCAAATTTTGTTTTTAAATGTTTAATTTTATATTTTAACTCAAAGAACCTTGATATGTAAATCGCTGAGTGCAGAAACCACATCTGTCACAATTTCAAATTTTTTAGGAGATAGAAAAATTTTCGTAACTCCTCCAAATTTTCCACTATTTGTTTTTTTCCTCTAATATAAGATGTATTTATGTTACTGTCATGTAAAAATTACCTAATTTCGAAATGAATTAGGCTCAGGAAAATTTAATATTTGATTAGAACTTTTGCTGTTTCAGCACTCTACTTGGTTTTTACAGACAGGTGAAAACTTGGGAATAGGCAATCATGCTTTGACTGGTCATGCTACCTAGAAATTGGTGCAATAAACCACGTAAGTCACTGTCTTATGTTATTTCTGCGGTCAACGTTCGGCATGTCACGAAAAAGACGTCACCCAGGCAGCACACCAATGTGGGATCCCCATGGTCCGCCGTGGACCCACGTGGTTCAGATGGGCACTGGTGGGCCCCATCAGCCCATCACCAAACCATGTGAATCCCATGTACTAAATTTTAGCAAATTATGCTCTAATTACGATAAAATACGAGTAAAATATTATTTATTTTATAATAATTAGGTGACATTAATGTATTTGGATGATAAAAAATTTATATTTTACGCTTTTTCTAGAAAAAGCCCTCGACATTGATTAAAGTAGTTTAGAACTCGGTTTTCATTCTTAGTCAAATGGACTGTTTATAACTCAAATAAAATAGGTTTCATTGTTAACTAAAAATTATTGTACCATAAAAAATATGCATCCGTATATTTTTCTAAATTAATTCCTCGAGGCAAATTGAAATTATATTTGATAAAGAAAATCAATACCGTGAATTTCACGGTGTAATAATTGATGTAGTTCAGTACTAATGCATTTTTAGAAAAAAAAATTAGTACAAGTTATACATATTTTAATAAAACAGAGCTTTATAGTAGAACCCGAATGGGCCGATATGGGACAACCCAGGTGGGCCGACGTGGGATGGCCCATCTAAATCTATATGGATTGCCCATCTGTCCTAAAAAGTGAACTGCTGTCCAAATACAATATTTTTTTTATCCTCCAACTGTATATTATGCAAATTAGTAAAATATATTAATTGTTTCGGTATATTATTAACTAATAAAGAGCTCGTTCAACTTGAAAGGCAAAATCGATTGCTCATGAAAAATTGTAATGGGCTGATGTGGAGAAGCCCAGGTGGGCCAATGTGGAAGAAAACCATATGGGCCTATGTGGGATGGCCCATGTGGGCCGACGTGGTTTCACCGAAAAAAAAAGGGGTCGTTTCTTTCTGGGCCCCATATGGAAGCCCACTAGGAAACCACGTGGGCCCATATGGGGGTGCTACCTGGGCATGAATCTACGGAAACTACTAACGTGATTCTTTCAAACTACACGCATCTTGTCTTTCTATACAGCTAAAAAATTTTAGTGCAAGATTGTACCGGAGAATTCTGGAACTTTCTAGCTGCCACCATTATTTGGAGCGAAAATTGGACACAATTGGTAAAAGTACCACTTTCCAAATAGTGATGGCCGCTAAAAATTTCTTGGATTCCAGTGCAGTCTTGTACAAAACTCTTTAACAGTATAAGCTTCTTTTAATCGAAAAGGATTTTTCACATTTTTGTGAGTGAAGTGGTTTCTGATTCATATACGGATAAGATTCTTTAGATGTACAGGTTGTCCGTAAAAGAATGTCCGAGTTTTAATGGTATATTACAGGGAGTTTATTTTATACTAAATATAACAAATTATACATGACATTGAAGGAAAACTAACCTAGTTTTCCCTATAAGTGCTTAATGTGTGCGCCTTTAGTGGCACACATCCAAACGAAAATGCAATTCTTCCCATACTGTCTGCAGCAAGTCCGGAGTAATGGAAGCAACAGCCTGTGCAACTGTGAAAACGATGTAGCTGTACCCCAAGTAGCACGCTTTCGTTTTTAAAACGTTGCAGAAACGAAAAGTCGTTTCGTTGCGAAAACGTAAATAAGAAACGTAATAAAGTCGCAAATATGTCTCGTTAGGGATACTAATTTGCAACCAATTTTGCAACGTTTTAAAGAGGTTGCAAAACCGTTTCTCGTTACCATTTTGCAACGTTGTAGCAACGCATTTTTACTGATTTTGCAACGGAATATCAACGCCTTTTTAGTGCTTTTGCAATGAAATAGCAACGCCATTTTACCGCTTTTGCAAACGGAATAGCAACGCCATTTTACCGCTTTTACAACGGAGTAGCAACATATTTCTACCGCTTTTGCAACAAAATAGTAACGTATTATTACCGTCTTTGGAATGCTTTTTTCAACGCTTTAAATTACTTTACTGGCGGATATTGCAATGCAAACAAAAATTTACTGTTCGTATGTACTACTATTTGTTTAAAATACAATATATTTTTTTATTAAGATATGAACTATTTAATTCAAATTTGAAAAGCAACATTTTAATACATGTAAGAATTTAGCAAAAAGTACTGGCCTTAGACTCAAAGAATCATGAACATAAATTTCGTATCACTGCAAAAGGGTATTAATACACAACGAAAAACAATTTCTTATCTTCAATAATTTTAACTTTTTCACACAAGTCACAAAATAAAATTTATGAATGAAGGCAATTTAGGTCATTTGTTTACATTCAAAGTACTACACATTTTATTATTTTGAATTTTTTTCTTTGGGTGTTTTTCAAATTTGAACTATATAATTGTAAAATTAAATTGTAATTCCTTCAAAAACAAAACTATAATAATGAACTGGTTTGTGATAACATAAATTAATTTGTGCATTACAAATTCTGACATCTGCAAGTAAAGATTCTTTAGACCATTGGTTTAGTCAAAAACAATTTAAATCAATCTTTATTAAAATCACTAGAATTGTGTGTAGCTAAATTAAAATTTAAGACAATTTACAACAGCATGATTACAATTTAGGGAGCCGAATGATTGATTGCATATGATAAGCATTTTAAATTTCTTTTAAAAGCCTTGTTTATGTACCTGAATTAATCTAAAGTAAATTCCTCACAGCCATTATATTAAATGTAATAAGTTGTTAACTTATTATTACAAAATAAATAATATTTTATTATATTTTATCGTAATAAGCGCATAATTTGCTAAAATGAAATACATGGATTCTAAATGTTTGTTGTTGGTGGTAGACATATTATCAGTTTGGTGCTGCCAGCGACCCGTTATAACCTCTAGTAGGACAGCCACATACAGACACACAGCACACATAAGTGGATCCATTATTTTTAGAGACAGAGGCAATAGAGGATTCCAAGAATTGTTGTCACCCTCCAGAGATTGATTTGGTAATGGACTTAAGACTTTCGACCAACAATTAACGAGCACGTACTCCTGCATATACTCGTAGGTCTTCAGTGTACCGGGATCGATCGCAGACCTTCATGCCTGACAATGAGCTGACACTAGGCACTAGCCACATGGTTTGGTGATGGGCTGATGGGGCCCACCAGTGCCCATCTGAACCACGTGAGCCCACGTCGGACCATGTGGATCCCATATTGGTGTGCTACCTGGGATAGTTTGATCTGTGACCTTTTCAGCAAAACAAATTGCTTAACACAATCGTAAATTTTATTAAAACTTTAAAATGATATTGTTTCTTAATATTTTATGTGCTTTTCAATAAAAAATCTCCTAATATTTTCTGTACTTTAATAACATGCAAAATAGTTTTATGGTAAAATTGTGATGCAATGAAACAACTTAACGTAAATAATTCCTTAAAAGTCTTAACTAAATGGTTCCTATGCAATAATGCAAGCTTTTCCTCCTGCACCCCATTAATACATAATACTTATAATTTATAAGATTTGGTTTGGTTTATTTCATGTTACACTAAGAATAATTAAAACAACCTACACCCTATGCTTAACTATAGCACCCTATACTTTCTTTTAAAAGTGAAAATATATAAACTGTTTCTTATAAATAACATTAATATCTCACATCAAGCCAAAATATTTCGTCTCAGCCCACCCAGCTCGGAACATTGTTCTTTGTTCCAGCGATCTATGATCTTTAAAACTTATAAAATAAATCCCATTGTTTTAAATGTGTTTTTATTTTTTGCATTTGGCAATCTAAATTGCTCCATTTATCTTTACCGCACCTTATAGCTATGGGAAAGGGTTATTTATTGTTTCACTTTGCTGCCGAACTAATCGAATTGAAAGAAAGTTCCATTTCGCTTTTTGATGCTCATACAGAATTGAGAGAGAAAGCTTTATTTAAAAGCCGACGTTTTTTTCTTAAGAAAAAATGGCATTTTTAAGTAAATATGTGTATTTTTTGTAGCTTGTTGTCCAGAAATAAACAGAGTTTGATTGAAGTTTTATTTTGTTTTTCATTTTCGCTATGAAATTGGGTCTAAGTAGAACTATATAGATTCTTATTTTCTTAAGTAATAAATGTATTTTTTGTATCGTTGTTAACTCTGAAAAAAATAAAAGGTTTTGATTGAATTATTAACTTTGTTTTCATTTTTGCTATGAAATTGGGTCTAAGTAGAACTATATAGATATCTTATTTTCTTAAGTAAATAAATGTATTTTTTGTAGCTCGTTGTTAACTCTGAAAGAAATTAAAGGATTTTGATTGAATTATATAACTTTGTTTTTCATTTTTGCTATGATAATTGGGTGCTAAGTAGAACTATATAGATATCTTATTTTCTTAAGTAAATAAATGTATTTTTTGTAGCTCGTTGTTAACTCTGAAAGAAATAAAAGGATTTTGATTGAATTATATAACTTTGTTTTTAATTTTTGCTATGATAATTGGGTGCTAAGTAGAACTATATAGATATCTTATTTTCTTAAGTAAATAAATGTATTTTTGTAGCTCGTTGTTAACTCTGAAGAAATAAAGATTTGATTGAATTATATAACTTTGTTTTTCATTTTTGCTATGAAAATTGGGTGCTATTAGAACTATAGATATATCTTATTTCCTGTATTTATGTTAAAGAGTATGCAAATATTATGTTGTGCTAAATATCACAGTACAAATTATCTATGACAATAATCAGTGATTCGTAGGCAATTTTACGGTAAAGACTCAAAAATAAATACTCATAAAAAATTTTGTTTTTAAAGGAGAGAGAGAGATGGAGAAATAGAGATAGAGAAAAGGTGAGAAAAATAAAAGGAGAGAGAGAGAGAGATCTTCAATAAAATTAAATAAGATTTCTGAAATTAAAAGCTAAGTTCATTTTAGAAATTTGTTTCAGATGAATTAACAAGACATTGGAGCTAAAAGGGCTACTATACGGGCCCTGGAAATTATGTCCTCGGTCAAGTGGTGGGGCCGACGCCCGACCTGGCACCCAACGCAAACTTATAGCTACATCGTCAGGATATGATACGTCCTAGATTTAATTGGCACATATTTCTTATTGAACTTAGTGAGAAGGAACATACATTGCTTTACTATAGAGCTTACCCAAGGCTTATGTATGAAATAACTTCAATAACAATGTTTTCACTTTTGCAGATTTTAATTTTTTCCATTCTCTATCATTTCATTAAAATTCAGAATTTTTTTTTAAAAAACCCTGTTGATTTCATCTAAAAAGTACACATAAAATAATAACACATCTATTGTAAAGTGCAAAACTTGAATATTAAGTTTTTAAAAAAAAAGATTGCTGCAATCTCCTTAATAGATAATTTTAATAACAGCGCAAACTTAAGCACGGTCGTGCATAATATTCGCGTTTTGTTTACGTTTTGCCATTTATTTACGTTGGATAAGTTATAATGGGCAGGTTTCACGACTTGAGTGGCAACAGTTAAAGAGGTATTGTTTTCATTCTTAGCCCTTTTGGAATTATGGTTGTTTTGGACAATACACTGTTTTCTTACCTTACTTAAACGAATGTTATGTACAAACTTTTCTTTCAGCATGAATGAAACTTTTTTCCGTTTGTTAATCACGTTAAGTGGGGTTGTTTCACGTAATTAATGGTAACAGCTCCAGCGGTCTTGTTTTCTTTTTTTTTGTGCGTGGAATTACTTTGTTTTGGTATTCAAAAATGAGTTTTTTTAACAATATTTTACATATTAAATTTTTAAAATGCCAAATGACAGCTTGCATAGAAAGAAAAGTTTCTTTTACGCAAGACGGCCATTTTGAGATTGAAACCGATACAACCACTGAAATCGCAGGACACGGAAAAATGAAAACAAGAGCGTTACGTCATCTGAAACATTCATATTGCTGTTCCACAATTTCACTTAATTTCTCCGCGTAATACAGAATATCGCTTTAACCGAAGTTTTCCAATATTATTGACGTTATGGTAATACTTTGCATACTTGAAATTTAATCGCATTGAACCCGATAAAGTTTTATAAATAGCATTTACAAAAACAAGTTTCAGGTAAGGAACTGTAAAATAGAACACAGCAGACGAAAAAACGCGCATTGAGAGTGAAACCGAACTAACCAATTAAATCGTGGATGTGTAAGAATGAAAACTAAGAGAGCTAAGTCATCTGAAACAACCAACTAGTCGCAATGGCTGTAAGTTTGACACTTCGCATGATGTTGCTACAAATTTACGCTGGCCCGTCACTTGATCGCGGTTCAAAATTCGGAGGCCCGTCACCAATCGCCTTGTGAAGTTAATGGAACAGTAGCAGTTGTTTTCAATATTGAATTCCAGTCTATTTTTAATTTTTTAGATTTTCTTAGTAGAAATTCTATCATCAATCTGAATAACGGGTAAAAATTCAGTTAAAAATTCGTTTATTTAATTATATTAGTTTTTAAATCATTAAAAATATCTGGAAATCAAAAATGGCCCAATTTACAGTGGCCTATTTAGTACCAGTGACTGTTAGTTGACAAACTCAACTTCAACAAACTTGCCTTTGATTTGTTTACGAATCGAGACACTATTACGTCACTCAATATAATAATACGTAAAATGCTATAATGGGGTTGTTTTAGATAATGTAACTCTCTTGTTTTCACTTGTGATTATCCTGCGATTTTTTTGGTTGTTTCGATTTCACTTTCGTCCTCTATGTGGAGAAATTAGCGAAATTGTAGGACAGCAATTTTACATGATTCACGAACAGAGAAAAGCTTTAGTTCAACTGAAAGATAAGTTTGTACACAACATTCGTTTCAGTAAGGTAAGAATATATTGAATTGCTCAAAACAAATGTAATTCCAAAAGGCTAAGAATGAAAACAATATCAATGAAACTGTTGCCACTCACGACGTGAAACATGTCCGTTCTCCATTTACCTCTCCCATATACTATTTTTTGTAGTTCCGAAAACTTTTTTTCCCATAAGAAATTCCTTTAAGTCACTTGCCATTATTTGAGAAAAAATAGATTCTTATATTCAAGCAAGTGTGAACATTCTTTTTTTTTCAATTAGTTCTTTTTCTAATCCTTTCCGTCGGAATTTCGATATTTTATTCTGAATTTTTTTCATTTGTATGAAAGATACTTGGGTGAAACTCATCTTAAAAAATACGATATTACAAATTTCGAAGAATCTCTTTCGCATTATTTTAACTTATCATTCGTAAATTGATAATAAAAGAATTTACTATGAACTGCTCTATATTTTAGATATTACAAAAAATATACAGATTTGTAAGTTAGGTTACCAGTAACATACCCTTAGACTAGTATTGGTTTACAACACATATTTATTGGCCAGTGTAATTTTAGTTCCGAATGGCCAGTGAAGTTGGTAAACTCCAAAATCTATTCACAACTTAAATAACTAAAATATTTATTAGAAACCTATGAATTGGGATGTTCCAGATGATGCAAGTTTCCCGTTTCCATTCTGGTTCTCCTGCGAATTTCATGAGTTGCTTTGGTTTCACTCTCATATGCGTGGTATAAACCGCGGACATTTAGTATCTAGGATATTTTATCTTTAGCGGATATTTTATGTTTAGTATTGTTTAGTATAAAAAAATATTCTACAGATAGCAGTACAATAACTTATCAACGTAAAAATAAATTTTTGAGATCAAAGACTACAAAATGAAAAATAAGCGAAAAGAAACTCAAATGAAATCGCTTTGAAAACATACACTGTCCAATATTATTTAGAAATTCTAATATTCCGCAATTAATATATCGGATTCTAAGTTTAGTTGCCCAGTATAGTTTTGGATATCATTATTCAAATATTTAATTTGTACAAGATTATTCATTTGAAGATTGTAATTATAAAATTACTAATTTCGTTATGGAAATGAGTGTGTATACAAAAAAATCTTCAAAAATATAAAATGATGTCATTTGGAAAGTAATAACACTTTTATTAACTTTTAATAGAAGAGACAAACAGAAAAAAAACCTCCAATGGGTAAACAACAAAATGTGGCACAAGAAGAAATGATTTTTAAATTATATGATTTTTATGTTTTTGTAATGCAAACTACTTGTTTTCGTACTCAGTGAATCATTTTCAAAATTAAGCCATTATTAAGTATTTGTACCTTTATTGGAGCTTATTGTTTAACCCTCTGAGGGATAAGCAAATTGGATTGAGTGTAAAATTATTTTCACTACATTAGATTAAAATTCAAATTTAGGACCGAATATTTAATTCCTTTAAATTGTTTTAATTATTTTTCTGTAGCACAGAAGCGTATTAATGACTCCTACATTTTTAAATTTTGTAAAATTATAAAATAATATATTTAAAAAAAATTTTGTTTGTTGATAGAAACCTTAATAGTTGTTTATACGTTTATATCCTTCAGAGAGTAAAGTATATGATCACAAAAGTTATTAATTTTTCCGAAAAATATTGGTTCAAATTATTGGGTTAACATTTATTGGCATTTTAGCTGCAAATCGAAAAAATCAGAAATATTTTCTTGACATTCCCCATTCCACGCAGTTTTTTGCAGAAAATTCCTTTGGTTCTCTACATTTCCTTAAAAGGAAACTTTGCCACGCAAGTGTGAACACTCTATTTTTTAAATCGTTTTCCCAAGTAAACACCACTAAGAAATTCCGTTCTTTTTGGTTTTTGAGGCAAACTTAGCCAAGTGTTGAAAGAACCTGTGGCCGAGACTAAAAAAAAACCTGAAAAAACACCTCGAATTCCCACGAAATCTTCCCAGAATTAGATCTTGGGTGAAATTCTATTTTCTATAAATTGCAGTGCACCAGTGCATAACTGACCAACATCCGATGCAGCTTGTAATTAGGACTGCTAAATAAAAAAAAATTTCGTGTGTTTTCGTGCAAGGGCTGAGTGATTTTTAAAATTTGGTTTTGCTTTGTTTTTAGCACGCTAAGCATGATTGCAAATTAAATTTCTGAATTCTAAGAAATGTTTGTGTAGAAGTTCCACCTATATATTTTTTTTTTAAAGTTGAATGATTCATGGATATGACTAACACCATAAAGCTGTTGCGGAGAAATGGGAACGGATAGAAAAATAATTTGGTAAGCCAAATTTCTCCGTGTATTCAATATTTTTTACGAATGTTTTTTTGTGAATAATGTATCAGGCTTACAGGGTTCTATAATACCACTTTTGCAATTGATTTGAATATTTTTTCAAAATTTTCAATAAATAATTTTACAGCAAAATATTCGAACCATTTTCAAAAAGTGGTTATAGAGCTCTGTAAGCTACATTTATCAAATAAAAAAGTTTGTAGAAATATTCAATACAGCAACCAATAGATTCGCTTTATATATGACTTTAATAATGACTTAAAACAATTAAACCTAACTAATAACAAAATGTATTTAGGGAAAAGTGATGGCTAATGGGACAAGGGGCCAAAAGTGGTGAATAATATATTTTAGGCATGTGTTGTGTGTGTGTGAATGAAAGAAGATTTGTTGTTATTGGAAATCCCCAAAGTAATTAAAATTTTTTTCTTTAATTTAATTTTTAAAGTGTTAAATAAATACTTTTGATGAATTGAACTATAGTTTTTGGTAGAAGACATATCGTAGATTAAGATTAGATATTTCAAATACTGTAAAAATGCATGTGATTCTGTGTTGCATCATCTATAAAAAATAACACTATGGGTCTAATGGGACAGCAACTGTGGTGTCTAATAGGAAGACAAATAAACCTAACTTTTCTTGCTTTTCTTGAAGAAACTATATAATATCTTATATATTATTAAACCAAGATGTAAAAAACAATTTAGACATAATTTGTACTTTGTTTTTTACTCCCAATACTAATTTTTTTTAATGATCAGACTTGAATTTAAGAGTAAAGTAAAATTATTAAATAAAAAATTTATTATAATTTTTATAATGTACGTGGGTTTCTTGTTTCAGTTGGAAGTTTCCCATATACTAAACTTTAAAAACTTTCTTTTGCAGATGTCTAGAAACAAGACTTTGATAACAAATAGGGTTCGGCTGATGGAGTGAACTGGCTGAATTTTTAATCAAAGCTACACCATGGAATCACGACAATTGAAACAAGAAAATCGACATAAAAGTTTGTCTAAGCACTAGATCTAAAGTTCTTGTACAAATGGAATTAGAGAACACATCAGGGAAATAATGGCTTTATGGATTTATGAAATGTCATTGCTTTCTCTCCGTGCGAGTGCTACAAGCTACAACAAGGCAATTAGGCAAATATTCAGAAGTTCTCAATCATCTTATTGAGATTGAGATGAACAATTCTTTTGAATCTTATAGAATATTTACTTGTGATGAAACCGGCTGCATGGCAGTTCAAGTTCCTCCTCGAGTAATCTCTCGGAAAGGTAGAAAACTGGTACAAGCATGTTCCCTGAAATAGAAGACGAGTTTCGGATAAATTTAGTTTAGAAGAACACTTAGTTATTAAACTACCCTGTCCAGTGATCAATAAAAAAACTATGCAAGCGTTCTCGATTTTCAGTTTTAACTTTGGATTTTTTACTTCCCAGTATGAAATAATTATTTAAAAAACAAAATTTCATTTCATATTAATTTCGTAATTAGTATTTTCTTTCATATTTTATTTTCAGGTCCTTTTCTAATTAATGTTCCATTTTTTCAAATTTAAATTAAAACACCATTTACCATGTCCGTTAGCCCTGTACTCTTTCCCATTAGACCCCGCACATGGGGCTAATGGGACACTTACATGTTTGTATAAAGTGTTCCATGGCTAAAATATGGAAATGTTTTAACATCTATTGAATGATTTTTTTTTGTATAAATGAATGTTCAGTTTATGAGCTTGTTAAAATAATATTAAAATTCTTTCATTTTGGTTGAAATACAGTGATATAATAAAAATTTGTCGCATTGCCCCTCTTCTCCCGTATATATTTTTAAAAAATAACTGTAATGAAAATCATCAAACGATGCTTTTCAAAAGAAGCACGACTTTTTGGGAAAAAAATAAAAGGCTGACACCCTTCAACAATGACTTATTTAAGGACATATTAGCAGACTTCATTTATTGTGGAAATGATAACAAGGCCATATACGTCATCATTTAACAACTTATTTTCTCTTTGTGTTATCAATAAGCATTTTTTTTCAATTTTCAATTATTTTTCGTACAATAAATTACTTCTGGCCGTATTTTTGCAGATAAAAATAAAATACTCTGTCAACGATTCTTTTTTAGAGTTCGAACAGTTATTTTTGATTTCTCCAAAACAACCTTCTTTGTCAGAAAGTGAAAATTATTTCAGATTAATCAAGATAATACTTTCTCGTTGTTTATAGCCTGTGATTCAATATAAATATGCTCTCCAAAGTTTTATTTAAGACGAATTTGAATGGTTGTATCGATATTAATGAAAAGGAAATGATTTTTGCCTTATACAACCAACAATTTAGTTTTAATCTCGAAATTTGGCCACAATTTGATATGCAAATAAAGCACCTATAACACATAGTCAGCAACCTCTTTCATTAAAGTGCCAAAATGTTAGTTTTTGAGAAATTTTGGTACCCTTGCAGGCGCAATTTTTTTCGGGGAAAAGGTGCACTATAAGAAGAGTCTGTTGTTTTTACAAAAATGTTTTTTAAGCTAGTGTTCCAGAAAATAATGCATAATTTACAGGGAAAATATGTTTATTTTATACGAACAGTTTTCTATATTACTATATATATATATTCTATATTAATTGTTATATTTTCTATACTTTATATATATATTCTATATTAATTGTTTTATTTGAAACATTTTTTTAATGTAGTGTATTTGAGTTTTATAATTTGTTTTTTTTTAAATATATTTTTGGGTTTTCTTTGAAGGTTGCCGATTGAGGGTCTATAATAAGAAAAAACGCAAAATTGTTCTTTAAAAACAACGTAAATTCATATACTAAACATTATGACACTTCCTAGACTCAGCCGTCGACTACTCAGTAGTAAGATTTTTTTTATCGAGGTTGGTAAGTGTCATAAATTGACAAATAATTGCGGTTTGTAGTAAGTGCTCATTGAAAATCTCCACTGTTATCTTTTATTTATTTTATTTGTTGAGGGAAATTTGGGGTTCAGCGCACTTTTGCAACTCCCTTCTAGGCTGAAATTGTTCTGGGAGATAAAGGGTGTTCAAAAAGAAGTGATGGTTTGATCTGGTATGTTCCTTAAAATATATAAGAACAGTTCGTTTTTGAATTATTTTTAAAGTGTTTGAATTTAAGACATATTCTAGTTCACACATTATGATCACACATGGTCTTTTTGCTCGTTTTGTAGACTGTGTTATTTTTTATGAACTGCCATCCATAAACTCCGTAGGAGAATATTTGTATCACTGTAGCGCTGGCCCTGGTGGTGTTTTGAGTTTTGGAGGTGTAGGACAGGACCAGACAAAATTATAAATAAAAAACCTTTTATTTAATTTATGTATCCGTAGTAGTTGAATTACATTCCTAATTTTTCAGATACATCAGAGAATACATCAAACAACAGTATTCTACCAAATAACAGAAACGCATATATCTGTTCTAAAAAAAGCTAGGTATCCAAGAAGTGAGAGATAAAATGAAGGTGGGCAAAAAAGTTGTGCGTTGCACCACCGGCCTGTCCAGACATATTACCTGAGATTGTATTTGTTTCACTTCAATCAACACACCGCAAGATAGCCGAAATTAATTACAACACCTAAAAGCAATTATTTCTAACTCCTCTAGGTTTTAAAGGAGTTGGTTTTAAAGTTTAAGGCTGCCTATTTCTTGTTGTTGTATTTTCTACATCTCAAGAAAACATTAAAAGTTAAGAGCTTATTAATCACTTATTAGGTGGTAATTAAGAAGAGAGAGAAGCTTGTCTTAAAGTAACCTTTATTCACTTGTTCCTTGTTTTTGGAATGTTTGAATCTCTTCTAAGAGTTTAGTTGTACATCAGAACTCAGGAGTAATACACAAAATGTTTAGAATATAATTTATAAACACATGACGTCATCATGACACTTGTCCCTAAGCTTTAACGCAGCCAGGTACATTTCGTAGTTTAGAACCATGGTCAAGGGGCTAGATCGACACCTCAAATGGAATCCGAGCTTCCATCGACATCGTTGCGCTGACGCTGAGCCAGGAATTTTAACTTCTTAGATTTAAAAGAAATACTTTGTTCTGTCATGTGTAAATGTGAACGGGTATGTATCATGAAATAGAGAAATACTCCGTATGAATGAATTTATGCGATGCGGGCTCCGTAGCTCAGCCGTCAGAACATCAGTTCCTCATGCAGAGGGTCCCGCGTTCAAAAGCCGGACACGTATACTATAGACGGATATTTGTGGCCAAAAATAAAAATAGACTTTATTACGGGGTACACTGGGACAGACGTGCTCGTTAAATATGTGGAGTCCGAAGTCCCGACGGCGTTAGCGTACGATGTCGCTCGAAGTCCAGTTGGGTGCTAGCTCAGGAGGCGACATCGTCACTTGACCGTGGTTTGAAATTATGAGACGTTAAACCTTTTACAGAGGAAGATAGAAATAGACAGCCGGAAAAGAATAAATTACCTATCTATGCAATTAGAAAACCATCAAAGACGTACTCTTGTGTAGTAACTTTTTAAAAATCTTAATAAAAGCACCTAAAAAACACACCAGAAAAGCTGCTTTTTTAATGTTCAGCTGTGGACAAAAAAAAGTAAACACTAGGATTATTTCGGCCGTTAGTCATCGTAAGGAATCGGACCTTTTTGACTTTGTGAATAAATAACATTCTGAGTTAATTGCATGACACAAAATTTGCATAAGGGTCCGTCTTCATATTAAAAATGTTACGAACTTTAAAATTTCCAATAGCAACACCCAATTTTAGTAACTTAGAAATGTTAAGCACCCTCGAAAACCCCTAAATCTAAGTTTTTGTTACATTTTGATGAATATTTGACGAGTTATTTAATCGAATCACTTGATGTCCTTTGGGGGACCATCTCTAAAATAACAAGCGTAGTCTATAGGTTCGTCCGAGGGGAAATGCGAAGTATTGAAATATAAGGTAGAATATGTTGAGGAGCCCTGCAAGGGATCAAAAGTTAATGGTGATGAAGTCTAATTTTTTCCCCCTTTTGGCAAGTTTATTTCAACTGTATAGTTAACAATTTAAGTTTATTTATTAAAATTAAAATTTAAAATTTTTTTGTGTATGTCAAGGATTTCTATACTGGGCGAGTAACGAGACAACAATATTTATTTTTTATGAGAGCCGCGATATGTTTTAAGTTTGGGTATATGTTTTGTTGGTAAACTTGTTTATAAAGATACAATTTTTTAATTTTTTATTTATTTATTATTGAATATTAATCATTCGTTGGCATGCTGGAAGTTGTAGTTAAGTTTTAGTTTACATATTTGAAAGAGACGGACGTGTGAATTAGTTTTTTTAAAGAATGTTTTCTGATCCATAATTTATTAAAAATTCAAACTTAATTTAATTCTAATCAAAAATAAAAATATTAATTTGAATTTTTGAATTAAGAATGACAGAATAAACGATAAATTATCTTTAAAAAAGTAAATAAATTATTATTTGTGCGTATTTTTCAATTATTTTACTAGTTATTAACAGATTTTATTTTATGAATTGGGTTCAAAGATTTTTATATCTAACTGCATAGTATTTTATAATATTTCCATGACGATGGAATATTTTTAAACACTTTCAGAGCGTTGAAAATAGACGAGCAGACGATAATAATTTGAAATGCAAAAAATCGTTTGTTACTGTAAAATAAAAATTTTCATTTCATGCAAAGCATGGGAATGCAACACAAGCCTATAGTTATGTTTTTTTAAAAATATTCTGAGCACTTACCATAGTTGATTATTATTTTTAAAAAAAGCATTGCATCCGTATAATTATATTCAAGAGTTAACCTCTTAAAGTTGGGTTAATTACAAAGATTCTTACCATAATCCTCCATTAAAAAAATGTTCAGTGATGAAGTTTAAAACTATATAAGTGATTTAAAAAAGAAAAAAAATAGCGCGTGCGCATACACGCGCTATTTAGAAAATATTAAATTTATTGGGAGTTCATTTTTAAGCAATCCTATGTGACGTTAAATAACTAATATACTTTCTTACTAAAAAATAAATAAAAAATTATAACATTTGTTTAAATATACGAAATAAATTGACTTTAACACAAGACACTGAAAAATATTATTTCAAAAAATGGCTCTCAGTTCTGTGGAACATGCCGAGTCTGCAAAGGCTTGACCGCCAATATTGCAGCCCCATTGAAAAAAAAATATTTGGAGATGCATGCATTGAAATTTAATAAAATCAATTTAGAAGATGAATAGAATATTTTTTTTCCGAATACAGGCTCAAATACATTAGTTCATGTGTGTATATGATTTTCCTGAAGCAAAAATCGAATGTAAATACAAAATGAAAAATTTTAATATTTAATTTCGTAAAACTTAGATTCAATTTCCTGAAAGTTGGTCCAGTAGATTTTTCTTTAAAAAATACCGCCCATCGCTTCCATGTTTATATAAAAGATGAATAAAGCAGAGCTAGATGAACAAATATTTTTATTGAACATCGATTTTAAAACAATATTTACGAGTAAAGAGTAAAAAGAATAAAAAAAGCGAATAATAATAATAATAGATGAAATATTAGAAGGCCTACTACTATTAAAAAGTAATCAATTTAAACGTAGCTATTCTAGAGATGACTATGAAAGTGATAGACATTAAGCTTATAATTCGATAGTTTAGATTTTGCTTAAAATATAATAAATACTTTGGTTAACGTTACTTATTCAAAATACAGATTTAACTTATGTTCACTCAGAGCTTTTCCGGCACTTCGGCAGTTGTATATATATCAATATTTAATAGCCCTCGTGTAGCTCTAGTGGGACGTTATTTAAGCCAAAACCAAATGAACTATCATTAATCAACCATAAAGGCGCCTGTTGTGTGATACATCAGAATTTTCAAGGTCGTTGTGGTTTAATGTTTTCTTCCTTTTGCAAGGCCGTATTTGTTTATCAAGTTCACATATTGTAATCTTATACACAGTCCCCTAAAGGGTAATTAAAAAGTATTTTGTGATTTACTCAGCAAATTATGGATAAAAAAATTTAAAAATTGGGATTTCGCTTAAACTTCATATCTTAAATTCATTTCTGTAAAAATATTAAGGGGTTTCTATTAATAATTTTTTTAAAAATTAATACAATAATTATTTAAAAGTATAAAATTTGTTTTAAATACCCCAATAGGGTATGCATTTTGTTTGGGTTATTATAATTATTATTCAGTAAAAAATTGGTTTCATTATCTTAATTAATTATAGAGTGGGATAGTTTCTTATGTGCAACTCATTTAACATTACGGCCCCTATACTTTGCACGTCTCTAACTCCACTAATAATGCTCAAAAACTAACAAAACTTGGTATTTCGTGTTAAAATATGTCATAAATTTGAAATATAGACTCAAAAAGGGGTGTTTCTACTTAAAATTTTAAAGTTGGTAACATTTCTAATTTGAAGACGGCCCCTTATGCAAATTTTGTGTCATGAATTTAACTCAGAATGTTATTTGTTCACAAAGCCAAAAAGGTCCGATTCCATAGGATGACTAACGTCCGAAATAATCCTAGTGTTTACTTTTTTTTGTCCACAGCTGTTCCTAGAGATGTGAACAAAAATGCCTGTTGATAGTTAGGTTCAACAATGTTAAAATTAAAAAAAAAGGTATTTTTATTCTTAATAGTAACACGCTTATGTTATAAACTTTTTTTTATCTATGCGATTCAAATACAAAATCAAATGAGAATTGAATCGATGGAAACATGGTATTTATCAAAGGAGAAAAGCTTTCATTGTTACAGGGATATGAAAAAATAGTGTACACAATTTGCAATATTTACATTTTTTCACATTTCTCATAAACTACTAAGAAATTTGCTAAATGCTTTTAACGACTTGTAAGGTGTGTTACGACACACATTTTCGTGCAAAATTATAATCTCTTTTGTAATTGTATGGTACGTAGAATAGATGCAAAGATAAAAAAAACGCTTTAGAAACACAGGAATGAATTGTTATTTTCTTTAAACGCATATTTCTCTAAATTTTAGTTCTTTGGCGGAATTTTGCTTTTGTTTTCGAAAATATTTCTTTAAAAGGACTCATCTCTTTTTGTGGATTTTTATTGTTAATTCCTACAAAACGTTTTTTTTTTCTCTTTAGATCAATTCCACGTAACTAAATTAGAGACTACATTTTAGTACGAAAATATGTGAAGTAAGTCGTGTTACAAGTCGTTAAAAGCAATTTAAAAGTTTCTATGTAGTTTTTGAGAAATTTGAAAAAGGTAAAAATTGCAAAGTAAATTGTGCAGTATCACACATTACAAGTCGTTGAAAGCATTCAACATAGTTCTTAGTAGCTTATGAGAAATGTGAAAAAATGTAAACATTACAAAATGTGTACATTATATTATCCGATCCCTGTAACAATGTAAATTATTTCCCATTTTTAAATACAGTTATTTCCATCAATTCAATTTTAATTCAATCGGAATTTGAATTGCATAGATGCAATTTAGTTTATTCTATAAGCGTATTACTATTAAGAATAAAAATTCCTTTATGCTTCAAATTCGAACATTGTTGAACGTAACTATCAATACGCATTTCTTTTGTATAGCTCCAGGAACAAGACAGCTTACCTGGCGTTTTTTAGTGTTGTTTTTACAGCAAGGTTTTATGTTCTATTTGCATGCACGAATATTTTCATGAACTCTCATGACTTTAATGATTCAGAGACGATAAAAAAAGCACCAGGAATCAGGACGTTGGCAAAACACGGGGGCCACCATTTTCTGGCTTGGTAAATAATTAAAAATAAACTAATGGTCGGATTGAGGTAAAATTTTGTGTCCAATGGTTTTCAATCACATGGAGATGCATTCGAAAATTAATGCAAGTTCCTTATTATTACAGAAACATAGCACTTATTCTATATCTAAACTACATCAATCATCACTAAAGAAACATAAAACTTATCAAAACAAATTATTAAAAAAAATATTAAAACTGAGGAACGAGTAGCATTTTGGAAAAAAAAGCTTTAAAAATGAATTAAAAATTAATCTTGTTTAAATATGATATTCTTAATAAAATAGTTGTTTAAAATGTGTTTAGTTGTGGTAAACTTAATCTAAAGACAATTTGATTTGAATTCTATAGTTTAAAATATCCAATACAATAATTTGGGACTCCTAAAGAAAGTCCAATAATAACACAATAGGTTGTTGCTCATTTATTTCTCGTACTATACTGATAATAATCTTTTAAATATAAGTTGTTTACGAGTCTTACTTTTCAACTACTTTTAAGTTGATTTTATTCAACATCATTTTTCTGGTTTTATCTTCTTATTTAGACTCCAGTTTCAGTTAAACTTAATAAATCAAAAATATTAATATTAATGTTCGTTTCAATAATCTACATATTTTGGGAAATGAAGTTTAATTTGAAAAATAAGTTGTATAATGTCTACAATAAATTAATTTGTAACTGTAAAACTCCATTTCAGATAGATTTTTCTTCCGTGAAAAGTAGTTCTTATAATTCTATCCGCATTTATATTTTTGTTTTGTTTCTGTTGATAATATTCATAAATAAAAAAAATACATTCATATTATTTCAGGTTTGGCTGATACCGATTAACTAACTGATAAACCTACAACCCTATAATATCATATACATTTTAATGGACATATTTATTGCACAATTGAAATAATTTTCATGACCAAAATGATATCAAAACCTTGAATGTACTCTAATTGGGAATTCTTCTGCGAATTGTAGCAGCTTTTTCAACCGATGCAATTCGGTCCATTCTTGCTCAAGACCTGATCTGGTTCTTCCCCCCCCCCCCATTCATAGGATAATTAACTTCAAGTGAGTGACTAAGACTCCGTCTTAATTACAAGTTTCTGTAGAACTGCAGAAGAGAGGTCAAAGGCTAAACAACATTTGGGAAGTCATTCTTTTCCGTTTTGACCTCCCAAGTGTCCAATGGGGTTTTTCGCGGCCTACACGTTTTCCGTTTGAGACGAATGGAGGCACTTACTCAGATTCCATTACAGATGTCCAAAGTGGTATTTTATTCATTATAGATAAGCAAGCGCGTTTTGTCATTTGGATCGAGGGAATCGCGATTTTATTTTATAATGAACTACAGTCCATGATATCTAATCCAAAGTACACTGCTCAAAACAATTAGGGGAGCACTTTGCTTACTTTTGTTAATCCTTTCAGTTCCAACTTTTTATTTTTTATTCTAAAAATCAAAATTTTGTTAAATAGATTCATAATGCATCCAGAATAAAATGATCTAATTCTTCAAAAGACAAGATTCTTCAATCTAACGATAAATAAAAGCGAGCTCAACTTAGTGAGAAAAAATCGCAAGCTGATGATTCCAAATGGAATCATTGGGGGTGAAAGGGTTTAAACCATGCGCTCCCCAAATTGTTTTGAGCAGTGTAGTTCTTGCAAAAAAAACCCCATCGAATTATCAAGAGAGGGTTAGTTGGCTCATCATTAGGGATGCATCTAAAAAATAAAAATATATATGATGCTTTTGGGGTACAGTAGAAAAGTTGCCTCCATACATAAGTAACTTCTGTTCAAAATTTCACCACCCTAGGAAAATGTTTTCTATTTTTTGAGGGACATGGAATCGGAAAAATTTAGTAAAATCGCCAAATTTTAATTTTTTAAAAGCTTTTTTGTATTTACATCAGTCTTTTCACATAGGATGTCGAAGTAAAGACCTTTAAATCACCCTTGTCAATGTCCGAGCTCTCTTGAATGAAGTATTGGTAGGTACCACATACAAGTATAATAGGTTAGTTGAACTATCGTCGCACTAGAGCTACACGAGGGCTATTGGCGCCGGGCGACATAATTTAGAACCACAGTCAAGTGACGAGCCGACACCTGAGTAGGCACCCAAAGCAACCGTTAAAGGCGACATCATACGCAGCGTTGGGCACAAGTATAATAAATAAACGTGTATTTTTTTTATTGTGTGTTAATTCCAGGCTCCTGGCCAGAACAGAACGTATTATCAGTAGGGTGTCAAATTTTGCACTGTAATTAACTAGACATAGGTGAACATTTTAAATAAGAAGCTAAATAAAGGTTTTTACGTTTGGGCCATTGAATACCAAGTTCACGGCAGTTATATGAATTAACGTAAGGGTTTACTCGAATTAAAAATGATTTTATGAAATTAATTGATGATTGGATAAGAAACTATGAAAAAACATTGAAAACGATTTTCTTTACTTTTTACTGGGAACCTGTAAAACCTTTTCGCATTATGTGTTTCATTTTTTTTTCTCTTTGAAAAAGTTTAAGAAATTATGATTCGTTTTCTATATAAATCTTAAACAACCATTTTTTCTTCAACAACCAATTTATTTGTGTCACATTCTTACATTTTTGCACACCCTTCCTAGGTTATGCCCTCTTTTTTTTGTCCACCACTTTCAACTCAATCTAAAGACACGTCCTAAACGAACCTTCCAGAAATAGAAAGTAACTACAAACTCCTTCCGCCCCCGTAGCAGATTTCTCAACAACAACAAAAAAAGCCGTTCACCCTATCAGAAGCAAAATGTATCAAGAAAAAGAAAGCAGGATGAAAAAAAAAACTCATCAAGAAGACAGTTTCGGAATATCAACTTCATCAAGGCAGTGTTTCAAGTAAAAGAATGGGCTAGCTGACAAAACTTCACATTCGGCAAACAATAGACGATGCCCACTCTAGAGGTCAGTACTTGGCGTGGGTGAAGGGCGAGAGATGAAATGGGGTTGGAATTTATATGGGTCTTTCGATAAGGCAAAGTTGTTTAGGCCTAAACATCACGATTTTCTACTAAATATATTCAATAAAGTTGCGGTTTAACTATCAATGATGACAAAGAGTTTACGATTACATTAGTTATTTGACAGGTGGTGAACTTTGAAACGTTACATTTCCGAGAACTTTAAAATATGCTTTTTCGCGTGACAGGTAGTTTTCAAAAATTTGAATATTTTAGTATAATAAAAAAGATATTTTAGTGTTTAGTTTTACTAGGATTGCCTATGAATAATAACAAGCAGGTTTGAAGAAGAACCTGTCACCTACTTCCCCGCAAAACTTGTGCTCAACAGGGTAAATAGTGCCAAACAAGCCATTCAATTCTACGTTAAACAATTACTCGCTAAATTTGGCTAGTTTTATTTATTTTTTTTCGAAAATTCAATAACAATTCATTATTGTTTGCTTAATTTGTTTATATTTCGAAAAATAAATATTAAATATTCCTCGTTCTCAAATAGAAACAAAAAAAATTCATATCGACATACAACAACATAAAACAATATATCACCTTCAAAACATAACTAAACCGAATGATTTTTCAATATACCATTTTAAAAAAAGAAAAATCAACAAAAAAGACATAACCCAAGGATTAAATAGTATTAAAACGTCATTTTTCAATAATAATTGCTTTTATTCAAAACAAATGTTTTAAAATTCTGAAAGGACATCTTTATTCAAACATCCCCATTTTTACATTTTTAAATTTACTACCGATTCGACATAATGTTATTTTTCGAATGATTTTATATTTACATCGTAATAATTCTTTTTGTAATTTAAAAGTAAATATTTCAGCTAGACGTTTAAATGAAATTATCATATCCCATTTCCACATAAAGAAATTTTTCGAAAACATTTTTCATATTTAGCCCCAAAAATATTCAATAAACTACCTACTGAACTTCAGAGTATCCCTTCTTTATGCACATTTAGAAATTCTTTATTTAAATTTATTTTGTCAATAGACGATACAGATGTATTTTTTAATTTATAGAAGCGAACGGTTTTTTATATATATTTCCCGCTGACCAGAATTTTGGGCATTTTGTTTTGATTATTTAGCATTGCATTGCCACTTTTTCTTTTTGCGTATATTTATGTATTTAAATTTATTTTTTGTGGTTTTTCTTATTTCAATTTATAATGTCTTATTATTGTGTCTTATCAATTATAATTATGTTTATATAGTCACATATACGGTTTTTTTTAACCCCCTTGTGACCAACAAAAATTTTCTGTAATTATTTGTTTTTTGTGTTAATAGAGTGTTTGTTTGTTGTATTATTAAAAAAATGCAAATGAAAAATTACATCTTTTTCAAATAAAAAAATAGAATTCCTTGTGCCTCTTTCTAAATAAATAATACGAATAATCAAGGAATCTTATTGTGACATTTATTATGAAGTCATTCCAAACTGATTTATATCACACAAATAAATTTCCTTTAAATCTTATTTAATATAAATAAAGTTTTTCGTGCGATTGTTATGAGTGACAAAAAATGCTGATTTAATTCTAGAAAATGAAATTCTTATGCGTTTTAAATGAGCATTAAATTTTGCAGTTTTTTTTAATGATTGAAGTTTTCGAATTCGATTTTTTTCTGAGATTTTCAATGTCTTCTAATTTCGATGCACTGAATTTTTTGACGTTTCACACTTGTCTCTAGCATTTATAGTTTGGTCTATGAAAGTGGGTGACGGACAGACGGACATAACCTTTACGAAAAGCTTTCTCTTTTTTTTTGCTTTATAAGAATCGACGTAGCATACATAAGCTAATAAGCCAGGTTATCTATCATAATCTCATACATTAAAGTACCACATTTTCACTTCCTAGTTACTAAAGCTATGTATCGAAAAATTATAGGACTCGTTTCATATGTAATGATTCTGGTACTTTTTGCCGAACTATGGTGCCGAATAATTACATCGGCAATATTCAGAAAACATCTTCAACTTAGTACATGGTATATGAGATGATTCAAGAAGTAAACAACGTAGATTATTGGCTCAAATAGTTTATTGGTACAAATTTACATGTTTGGGGGAGATTCAAAATGCCCACCTTCTTCAGAATGACACACAACACAAACTAACAGTTGACGACGCGAAGTTGTGAAGATATCCGGAAAAGGGGTGTAGAGGGAGGGGGGGGGGGTTCTAGCATTGGGGAATTTGACTTTTACGAAGCTTACCATATTCTTAAAAACCATAATAACTGAGTTAATTCATCCAACATGCCAGAGTTCACCCCAATTTGGAAAAGCCTCATAGCAACAGAATAACGTTTCGTTTCTCCCACGCATTAACCCCTCCCCCTCTACACCCCGTTTCCGGATATCATGTTTCACAACTTGTCGTCAAAGTGTTAGCCTGTATTGTGTGTCATTCTGAAGAATGTGAGCGTTTTGAGTCTCACCGAAACATGTAAATTTGTACCAATAAACTATTTGCGCCAATAATCGACGTTGGTTACTTCATGAATCCTCACATATCGGCAATATCAATCGGAATTTCGCACTCGACGGGAAAAGACCATATTTTTGGCATATATTGCCATAGTATAAATTTAGCATTGACAACTTTTTAAAAACAAATTTTTTAAAAGTTTATCTAATGAGAAGTTAGTAGCTTGAATAAGCTTGGGCCAAAGTTATACCATTTGACGGTACTATTACTACTCAAAACCCTCCCCCACAACTATTAAACAAGCATAATCGAAACGAATTTTACAAAACCATTATGACTCAGCTCTTTAGTTGGTTGGTTGGTAGACATATATATTCAGGTTTGTGTGCTTGGTCAGCTCTTTAGTTTATGTTTGGAAAGTGAGCTTAGGAAGTCGTTTAAAACAATTCCAATAGATGGCGCCAAAGATAGCCATAATCTTTATTATATCCTAATATTAATATTTTTCCTTTCAGTTTAACAGAATGAACTTAGAAGTTAGAATTATGTCTTGCGACGTTTTTTTTACGTGTCACATTTAATATTCTTTTCAAAATTGTTCTATACAGTTTGAAATAAAACTACTGATTTAAATGAATGTAGGGGAGAGCGGAGCTAAACCGTGCATCGGGGCTAAACCGTACAACCATTTTTTTGGCCTAGATTTCAAGCTAGACGATCCCGTCAAGTGCTATAGTCTAGAGGCAGATCACGCAAGTTTACAGTATACATATTGTTTCGCTATGCGTGTGAGTATCAGTGTCTCAGTAAAAAAACTGTTTTTACTCGTTTTCTTATAATTTTCGTCCAGTACTAAATAAAAGGTAAGTGAGGAATCTTTTCTTGCATGCTAGTTAATGTTAGATCATAATAAACTACTTCTCTTAAGCTCCCTTTTGGCTGTTAGCGATGATTGGTTAAGTGATAGAATTTAAGGTTATTTTAATATATTGAAGCGAGGTACAGATTGGGGCTAAACCGTACAGAAATGTACGGTTTAGCCCCAAATGGTTTTCTATGGCAACATACCTGCATCGATTGTAATTTACGAGGAAAGTAGGCCTACCAAAAATTTTAAAGTTTTATATTTCTTCCTAACAATTTTTTCAAAGACCCAAATAAAGCACAATTGGAAGAGTCAGCTAAAGTAAAAGAGCTGAAGGAAAAAAATCAACAACTCCAAGGAAAGATAAAAGCTGAAAAGGTAGGGCAGAAAAATTCAAAACAAGTGAACTTGGGACTCAAAAGTGAAACCAAAAAATTTTTCTAAGACTTTCTAAAATCTTCTAAAATTTTACAATTGTAATACAGTTTTTTAGTTACTACCTTTATTAGTAATAAAAAGTTTTTTTACAGTAATCTCTATTGCATTACAATCATTACTTACCTAAACAGATGATTTTTAAACTGTACGATATAGCCCCTTCTACTGTACGGAATAGCCCCGACCCACGGGGCTATTTCGTACAAGGTAACTTTTTTTTAATCACTAATTTTTATATGCAAAACGTGGAATAGTTCTAAAATGTTTATGTATGATCAGTAGCCGAATAATCAAATTATATATTGCTTTTGTTCATATAGCCTTTACTTTGTAATTTGCTATGTATTGACGAATCTCCCTTATGTGTACGGTATAGCCCCGCTCTCCCCTATTTATTATTATTTTTTTAAAAATATTTTTGAGTTAATGGGAGGCCCCCTCTAAACAAAGCCCCTACCATAACGCTCAGGTGTCGACCTTGTCACTTGACCAGGGTTCTAAGTTACGAGGCTTAATTAGGCTGTGTTAAAGCTCCTTGGAGGATAGAAATAGATAGCTGGAAGCTTTCAACCTAACTTAACCTAACAAGTGTGTAAGGATCGTCCGTGGCCGAGTGGTTTGGGCATCAGCCTAGAGATTCAACCTTCTCAGGGGTGCGGGGGTTCGATTCCCACCTACTGCCAGTCATCCTATAAATCGGATCTCTGTACTGGAAATAGTAGAAAAATCCTCAATTCGCACACATCACGGATGGGCCCCAGTACACTGGGACAGATGTGCTCGTTAAATCTGCGGAGTCCAAAGTCCCGACGGCGTTAGTGTACGATGTCGCTCGAAGTTCCGTTGGGTGCCCGCTCAGGTGTCGACCTCTTCACTTGACCAGGGTTCTAAATTACGAGGCGTTATTGGCTGTGTTTAAGCTCCTTTTAAGGATGGCTAGAAATAGGCAGCCGGAAACGATGAAGTACCCTCTATCCTCTACAAGTGTATAAACCTCAAGGTCCGAAAGTCCTCTAAGTTCCCATACCAAATCAATACCTCTGGGGGTGACAAGTCAATTCTGGGGATCCTCTAGTTGGCCTCTGTCTCTAAAAATTAGATGGATCCACTTATGTGTGTGTGTTGTCTGTTGTGTCTGTCTTACTTGACGAAGGTTTATAAGCGGGTCGCTGACCAAGCACACAAACCTGAATATATATGTCTACCAACCAACCAACCAACCAACATAAACCTCAATCGGGTCTCGGACACTGAACTGAACTGAAACTCTGGAAGGAGCATCTCATGAAAAGCTGGTGAAGCCTATTTTTGGGTCACTTGGCGACAGCTTTAGGGAGAATATGTGCCACATTTGGCATGAATTCGCCGATCACAATTGACACTTGACTTGAGTCAGTGACAGTTTGCATTGGATCGTCAAAATCGCTCGCCAAGAATAGTACTCCAAAGAATTTAAGTTTTAAAGATTGTTCCTGCAATTCTATTTTTTTAAAAGTACATGTTTCCGAAACTTCATTATATAAAGAACCTCCTAAAGAAATAACATATAAATTTTCTTTTTAAAAAATTATTGAAAAAGTTGGTTTAAAATGCCTATTTTAACAGGTAAAGTATAGGATTGGCGACAAAAGTTGGGTTGCTCTTAGAGGGTTGCCGGGCTTCACCGACCCTATTAGCGAGCTGTTCCATGCTCGTTCCAGAGTTTCAGTTCAGTTCAGTAGTCTCGGAACAAGCAAAAAAAAAAAAAAAAACGGAAAATATATGTGCCAACCTACCTACCTGGGGCCCGGATAGCCTAGTGGGTTTGATCGCAGCCCATTACGCTTACAGTCTGCGCGTTGTAACGTGTGAGGGTTTAATTCCCGCCTTCGCCCTGGGTGTACCTTCTCTCTCTGTGTCAGTAAAAATTCTGTCTGTTTTTGTCTTATACTTGACGAAGCGGGTCTCTGAATCTGATCAAGCACACAAACTGGAAAATATATGTACCAACCTACCTACAAGTTGGAGTTTGATCGTTTCCGGTAGTCGCGTTCGTGAGGAGCTTTTACACAGCCAAGTACTCCTCGTCATGAAGAACCACGATCCTGGACAAACAGTCATCACGAGACAGGTTTAGCCTTACCACACCCCCAAGCCCGTTTTCAAATCCAACTCTTCCAAAAAGCCTCATCGGGCTGTGAGTAAATAGGCATCCACGAGAGCGTGTCTCTAGAATCAGCGGCTCGGTTATCTGCCCCACGAGGACGGTGATTCTATCTCCGATCGGCAAGGGTTCACTGAGCCCCAAAGGTCACACATCATGTGGCTTACTTCCCACAAATCGCATGGATATGGGATGTGGTGTGGTGTGGTGGTCAGCGTGTTTTATTCCCATGATGTCCGGTTGCGTTGGGTGCCTACTCAGGTGTCGGCTTGCCACTTGATTATGGTTCTAAATTATGACGCCCGTCGCCAATAGCCCTCGTGTAGCTCTAGTGCGACGATAATTCAAACTAACCTAACCCATGCTGTCAGCTCGGGCTCGTGAGGGCTGGGGAGTTCAGTTGGTAAGGCGCTTGCCTTGCATGCGAAAGGTCCCAGGTTCGGGCCCGGGCATTGATAAAATAATTGCCGACCTATAAACGCAGCTAAAAAGTCCGCTGAATAATATCCATAATCATATGGGCGTTAGGGCCCCCCGGTGGCCGAGAGGGGTAAGCGACGAGCCTCTCACCGAGAAGGTTCCTGGTTCTGTCCTTATCCTAGCCATACTACAGATGTATTCGTGCTGGTGGAAAAAATCCTCTAAAAATCCCCGGGGTGCCCGAGTACACTGCGATATACGTGCTCGTTAATTCTGTGGAGTCGAAAGTCCCGACGGCGTTAGCGTACGATGTCGCTCGAAGTTCCGTTGGGTGCCCGTTCAGGTGTCGACCTCGTCACTTAACCAGGGTTCTAAATTACGAGGCGTAGTTGGCTGTGTTAAAGCTCCTAAAGGAGGCTAGAAATAGGCAGCCGGAAACGATTACATTACATTACCAAGCTTGTTTGGGGTTTATTATAAAGCTAGCCACTCGGTATGAACAATAGCTACCATTAGCACATCAATCAAACGAAGATGGGCATGCCCCTTTTAGGCAACACAATTAGACTTTCCTAATTAGGAAAGAAGACCACCAAAACGTTTGCTAACAGTCTACGCACTGTACCGGGGGGCCGTAGTGAGCCTAGTGTTCAGCGTCTTGGTCTCGGGATCGGAAGGTCCTGCGATCGAGTCCCGGTACCACTGAAGACCTACCGAGTATATTGCGGAGTACGTGCTCGTTAAATCTGTTGGGTCCGAAAGTCCTCTAAGTTCCCATACCAAATCAATACCTCTGGGGGTGACAAGCCAATTCTGGGATCCTCTAGTTGGCCTCTGTCTCTAAAAATTAGATGGATCCACTTATGTGTGTGTGTTGTCTGTTGTGTCTGTCTTACTTGACGAAGGTTTATAAGCGGGTCGCTGACCAAGCACACAAACCTGAAATATATTGTCTACCAACCAACCAACCAACCTGTACCGGGTGTTTCTGTCTGTAATTCTGTCTGCCTTACTTGACGATGGTTTATAAGCGGTTCTCTGGTCAAGCACACAAGCCGGAATATATATGCACCAACCCTACCCTACCCTACGTTTACTAACTACGACAGCTATTTTTTAAACCACCAATGAAAGATTTTTAATCTATTGTTTAATTTTATTATCAGATATAACAAATCACCTACCTCTTAAAGAGTTTTACATAAACACAAACCAAAACTCCCTCGCAGATTTGAATGTAAAAGAGCATTCAACCCCGTTTAGGCCATTCCATAAATCACCCCATCCCACACCGCTCTCTGCACAAAGAGATGACTAAATACAAGGTCCTTTGTTCTATTCATCTGGATGTCCAAATGAAGTTCTTGAGGAGGAGGAGTCCTTCGTGTTCTTGGGGTGATCGAAATCATTCCCGATGCATGGTCCTCAGTCGGGGAACTCCCTTGTTAGGTTAGTTTTGTATGATCGTCGCAGAGTCGAGGGCGACGTCATTTAGAACCACAGTCAAGTGACGAACCGACACCCGAGTAGGCACCCAACACAACCGTTAAGGGTGACATCGTACGCAGGGATTGTACTTTGGAGCATATTTAACGTGCACTCCCTCTACATGAGGTATTATTCGTCGGACATTTTTGGCTGCACGGGCCGTTTATCCCTTTAAGACCCGCCGTCAGATAGCGCTGATTTAAGTTTATGAGACTAAATTCTAAGAGTTTTATCGAACAAGTTGCCTACAGCATGAATGTCAGCAACTCCTTAGAAACACGTCATTTTTTACACAAATCAACGACTGGTACAAGTCACCTGCTTCGGTATCGATATTTTTGATAGGCTTGAACATTCTCTTTTATACCCGTTTATACCCGCACGATCGTGATAGATCGGTTTTAAAGGGTTATAGGACAGTTATTTTAGCTATGCTATATTCAAAAAGCAGTGAAATACTTTATAGGCCATGAATACATTTCCGAAGAGAGATTTGTGTTAGGATGGAATGCACACAGACTAACATTTTGTTGATGTATGACGGGATTTTTTATAATTTTGCTCTTGATGTGTGCGTGTATAACACAGTCGGTCGGTCGGTCGGTACAAGTATTTTCCAGTTTGTGTGCTTGATCAGAGACCCGCTAATAAACATTCGTCAAGTAAGACAGACACAGACAGAATTTTTACTGACACAGAGAGAGAAAGTACACCCATGTTGAAGATGAGAATCGAACCCTCACCCGGTACAGTACGCAGAGTGTTAGCGTAATGGGCTGCGATCAAACCCACTAGGCCACCTGGGACCCTATATCACAGTTTAGGGTAGCAATATCGCTACCCTGTAGTTACCCACAACACGTTCTAACCAACCACATACACTGCGATACAAAAATTTAGACAATGACTTCATTTAGCTGTAACATTTAGAATTTTGATAGTAGAATTACAAAAACCCCTAAACATATTAAAAAAATATTATGAAATGCTTTAATTGAAACATAATTGTTTGATTTGCTATAACATTTTTTTTCATAAAATAAAAATTTGTATGATGCAAAAGTTTAGACATAAATACGAGATTATGCTAATTTAAAGTAGATAATGGCCTAATTTCGCATTTTTATTGATGAATAGTGTTTTTTTATATGATAAATTTTTAAAAAAACACGATATCCGGTGAACTAAACAGATTTAATAACAATATTGGTTCAATTTTACACCAAACAGACAATATACACTTTAAATCGTTATTCAAATCATATTTGCTTCAATTGTACAATTTAATATCCCTAAATACGTACCGAATGCATACCAGCCCATCACCTTAAAGTTTTGCCACGAATTCGTAGATTTAGAGACATGCATTGACCGATTTTCTTGATGAAAAGTGCAGTCTTTCCCATATAAAATCACAAAATATTGACATATTATTCTTTTTTGCACTTTAGTACAATGCAGAGATAGCCACCTCTTCAAAAACGAAAAAAAAAAGTCTGTCTCATCAACGTAATTCCCTCCACACCATTATAAACGTTCCTCCACGTTTTTGAGGGGAAAAACCGGTGTTTTCAAAAGCTTATTTTTCAATATTCGGTTAAACTGAACGTGTTTAAAAGCACTAAAGAGACCGGTTAAATTGTAACTGGTTCATAGAAACCGTTTTTTTCTCAAGAAATCAAACTTCAGTATAAAGAAGGAACTTTCGTAATGGTGTGGAGTAAATTTACGTTTATGACTTTTTTTTGGCGTTTTTGAAGAAGTGATTCTCTCTGCATTGTAGTAAAGTATAAAAAAGTACAATATGTAGCTATTTTGTGATTAAATATGGGATAGACTGCACTTTTCATTAAGAAAATCGGCCAATGCACGTGTCTAAATCCCCAAATTCGTGGCAAAATTTTAAGGTGATGGACTGGTAGGCATTCGGTTCGTATTTAGAGATGTTAAAATTGTACATTTGAAGCAAATATGATTTGAATAAAGATTTAAAGTGGCAAGATTGTCTGTTTGGTGTAAAATTGAACCAATACTGCAGTTATTAAATCTGTTTAGTTCACCGGATATCGTGTTTTTTCAATTTATCATATAAAAAATTCAATTCATCAATAAATATGCGAAATTAGGCCATTATCTACTTTAAATTAGAATAATATCGTATTTGTGTCGAAACTTTGGCATCATACAAATTTTTATTTAATGAAAAAAAAATTTGTTATAGCAAATTAAACAGTTATGTTTCAATTATAGCATTTCAAAATATTTATTTAATATGTTTAGGGGTGTTTTGAAATTCTACTATCACAATTCTAAATTTTACAGCTAAATTACGTCATTGTCTAAACTTTTGCATCGCAGTGTATTTTTTTCTTTTTTTTTTAGTGGAGTTTTGGTAATTTTGTTAATTTTATCGTTTCCGTCTGTCTATTTCTAGCCTTATTTCAGGCGCCTTAACACAGTCAATTACGCCTCGTGATTTAGAACCGCGGTTAAGTGGCGATGTCGACACCTGAGCTGGCACCCACCGGAACTTCAAGCGACATCACAAGCTAACGCCGTCGGAACTTTTGGATTCCACAGATTTAACGAGCATGTATATCCCAGTATACTCAAATAGTTTAGTTGTATTTTGGCTGCATATTTCCGTCCATCGGAAAGCAGTGATTGCCGCCGGGATCGAACCAGCGCTTGCGATCTGATTTGGTCTGATAGTTTGTCCAACGCTATACCAACTGGGCTAACAAGCCCTGTGGATTGGGTGGTTGGTTGGTACATGTATTTTTCCGGCTTGTGTGCTAGCCCTGTGGAGTTTTATTGTTTTGAGTTGAGTTGAATAACATTGCACAACGGGTGTCATAATTTAGATCCACAGTCAAATGACGAGCCGATACCTGAATAGACACCCAACGCCATTTTTAAGGAAGCCCAAGTCTGAACCTGGGACCCTTCGCATGCAAGGCCTCTTACCGAAGCTTTAGATGTTAGAAAACAAAAATAATGTATTGGAGACTGGGGAGCCTTGGCCATAGTTTCAGAATTTTATTTTTATAAATTTTATTTTTACACTAAAAATTTCATATGATAGCACATATTAAAGGAAATTTTATTGGCAACAAGGATATAGTAGTGATACTATAAATAATTCCTTTTTCTTTTCTAAATTTATTGTTTTTTAAAACTTAGAAACCTGGCCAAGTCTATCCCTTTTAAAGGAGACTTGGCCTGGGGCGCAACTAGAAAAAATTTCCGGAGGGGGGGGGGGGGGGAGTTTAAATTTTTAATAATATTTTTCAATAAAAAATATTTTTTAATTAAAATAATTTTTAATTAAAATAATTTTTAATTAAAATAATTTTTAATTAAAATAATTTTTAATTAAAATAATTTTAATTAAAATAATTTTAATTAAAATAATTTTTAATTAAAATAATTTTTAATTAAAATAATTTTTTAATTAAAATATTTTTTAATTAAAATAATTTTTAATTAAAATAATTTTTAATTAAACTAATCCGCCTTTTTTAATCTCATTTTGGCTGATCCTGAGATCGATGCAGAACCGTTGAGAAATTGTGACCCATATATGGGTCATTCTCTGTAAATGGGACAAATTGCACTTTTAAAAACTGAAAAAAAAATATTTTTCTTATTGAATAATTTTCTTTATATATGTTGCACACATTCATATATAGTAAAAAAATGGTTCAGATCCATTTGATGATTTTTTAAATAAAAAATACATATTTTCCATACTTGACAACTGACGTAAACTTCTTTAGATACTGAGCATGCGCAACAGACAACATATATGCGCATGCGCACCGAAAACATTGCATGCCTTTTTGACTTGCCCCAAAAGTTACGCATGGTGTTTCAGTTCAGAAACGCATGATTTAACACTATGTGGGGTTAAGTTTGGTTGAATAAAAGGCGCACTAAACCTACAGTAGACAGAGTACACGATATATATCTCTATAGGAATACGAGTTTTTTTCTTTAAATGGAAAAGTTTGGTTGGGTTAGTTTGAAATACCGTCAAACTAGAGCTACATTAGGGCCAATTGGCGACTGGCGTCGTAATTTAGAACCCCGGTCAAGTGATGAGATCGACACCGACCATACTTGGATATTGGCATTTTGTCAAGTATAATTTCAATGGAATAAATTGTGTTAAATAAGTATAATATGCGTATGACGGATGATTAGAGTAAACGACTCCTGATCGAGAAGAGCGGCTTAAAAAAATTACAACCGCATTTTATTTTACAGTTATTCGGGGTAGGGTAGGGGTAGGTACATTATATTCCGGCTTGTGTGCTTGTTCAGAGACCCGCGTATGAAGCCTTCGTCAAGTAAGACAGACACAGAAAGAATTTTTTACTGTCATAGAGAAAGGAATATAAACCCAGGGCGAAGGGGGGAATTGAACGAGCACCCGTTACAGCGCGCAGACTGCTAGCGTAATGGTAAAAACCACTCGGCCATACGGGCCCCCAGTAATTCGTCATAAGTATCTTGATGATAACGCGTTGTGGTTCTAAATTACGATACCCGTCATCAATAGCCCTAGTGTAGCTCTAGTGTAAGGATAATTAAAACTAACCCTAACTCTTGACCATAACGTAGAAGAAGATACGAATAATCACTCTCGTGAAATATCTAAAGGCATGCGTTTTAAAAAATCTACAGTCGAAGCGAAACAACCGATCGGTATTGAATGCGCTTGGAAAGAAATATCCAAGATGAAGTTATCCAATGTGGACTGACCTTCAAGGCTGATATGTGAGTTAGTGACGTGTGAGTGAGTGACGATTCCGTAGGAAAAGTCAAATAACATCATTTTCAAAGAATTTTTATAAGGTTTAGAGATTGTATGTTAATCTACATTTAAATGCCCACAATTTGAGACTAGTAAAAAAATTCTCGCACTTATCTATAATCAGAAAATGAGATTGAGTGAGTGACGACAGTAAAAGACTCCCATGATATTTTTAACACTAAAAGTACTGTAAAAACGTTATCACTCATGGATCAAAACAACTGTTGTCTGATTTAGAAGCCTCAATACTTTAAGAATAACATGCCAATTTAAATTCGATTTCTTAGTCGTCTAGTAAGTTTTTAATTGAACTTTAAAGCAGTGTTATAGGAGTGACTCTATAACCCAGGGACATTACATACTCGTAAAATTACATAAAACTATTGATAGTAGAAAAACATCAGATACATTTTCGGAAACTACAGAAACTAATTAACTATAAATAGTTCCGCAATAAAGGTTTATATATTTAACCCGGCTTTTTTAGCACGTTAAAAGTTGTAAAAGCATGCAGGGACAGTGTGAGGGAGTGACAAATCTGGTATTTAAATGAAATTTTATGTAAGTAAATTATAATTATTTGATATTTTTTAAGTGGGACTAGTTAGGTTGTGGGCCAGTTTACACTAATAAATCACAAACATACATATATAATTTGAAAATAAAGAGCAAAGTATCCGGGACATTGATTTGTCCCTTTTACAGAGAATGACCCATATATAGGGGGTCCTATCATCAAACAAGGCAAGACATTACGGTGTGTGGATGTTTGGTTGACCGATCCGTCCTGGAACTATAAAAATAACGAAATCTTCTGCCATTTCGCCGCAAATCAGCGAGAAAAAATTACGTGGCATCGAGGTTTGGTTCACTGATCCTTGAACTATAAAAATAACAGGCCGTACTACGATTTCGCCGCAAAATAAGCACACATTACGAGGCGTTGAATTTTGATTGACAGATCCGTTTGAACTAAAACTATAAAAAATAACGAGTCACTACTACTGCGATTTCCCTGCGAACTAATTCACTGAAACAGCGATACAATTCGCTAGAACTGCGATACATTTTTTTAAACAATTGTTTACTTTTTCTTCGCACTCTAATTCGGTGAAACTAAACTTAAATTTCAATACGCAATACGTTCAAATAACAGGTTCTAATAATGAAAATAAAAATTTTAATTAAAATGTGAAGATGAATTAAGATTAGATTTTATAGTAAGTTTTCTTTAATTATCGGCCAGCAAACAATAGATTCCTCCATTCTCGGTCTATATGAATGAAAACTAAACTTAAATTTCAATGAAGAATAAGTTTAAATAATACATTTTAATAATAAAGATAAAAAATATAATTAAAATTTGAAGATGAATTTAGATTAGATTACACTAAGATGCCTTCAAAAAATATCGGCCACCGGCATCTCCCATTAGAAGAGGATCATTTTCACCTGACCAAAAATATGCAGTCCAATAGTTCTTCCGGATTTACTTATTTTGCCGGATTTATTAATTTTTTGGAAAATTGCTTGCATTTTTTTTCTAACTTTGAATGAAACTATGTTAATAAGAATATGTATAGAAAGACCAAAAGTTAGGATTTCAATCCCAACGAGGCAATTTTTTTTCCAAAGTCCCGGCACCCCCCGATATTTAGCCTTATGGTACTGCCAATGACCAAAACTTGTTGGTAATGCACCAAATGAACAGCTAAAAATGTTCACACACACATAGACAATTCATAAAAAATTGTCAATGTATTTTTAAGCTATGCTGCGAAACAAAATTAATCAACTGCTACACAAAGATTGATTTGTGTAACAGTTATTGCTATGCATTCCTTTTCCCTTAAATCGAACCCTGCTTGCAACGTAATGGGATGATCTAAGCTCTTAAATGGTACTTGTTATGATTGTTTTATTTATCTAGTTAGAGTAATTCATTAGTTATCAGCTTTTTTTTTATTAAATATGATGTAATATGGCATCGAAATACATATTTAAAGTAAAACTAAATTACATAATTCAAGCATTTTTTTATGTATGCAATTTATGGGAGCTAATATAACTAAATTTTTTATTGGTTTGCACGTCGCGTCGTTACGTCGATAGTGCAAAAAAAATGAATTCAGCGTTCAGCGTTCAGCCTTTTGGTTAGTTTGCACTTTCATGCCTGACTATTTTTTCATTAAAATTAATTTTAATTTAGTAATCTTTAATTAAAATAATTTTTTACTAAAATAAATGTTTTTTTTTTTAAATTTTCAATTAAAATTATTTTTAATTAAAATTATTTTTAATTAAATTTTTTAATTACAATTACTTTTTTATTTAATTTTTTGTTATATACAGTGTTTTACTATTAATTTATTATTACTAATTACTATTTATGAACAAGAATTAGTTCTTATTTTAAATAACTAATGATTGTATTATTAATTTAGTGTTTTATTTTTTAAATAAAAATTAAGTGCAATAAATAGGAAAAAAGTTAATTATGGAATGATTTTATTGAAAATTTAACTACAATAATTTGTAAAAATTTAAATATTAAAAATAATCTAAACACAAAACTAATTGCGCGAATTTTTTTTAAAAGAAATTGGTGTATATAATAACATTTGAACAAGTATGATCAAAATATTTCATGAAAGTAAAAAAAGAAGTTGATTTACACAAATTTGCAAAATGACTGCACATATTGAAAAATCACATATTATAGTAATTTGTAGAAACTAATAAATTTAATACTACATATTTAAAAGTTAAAGCTCAACAATAAAAAGGTTTAATATTTCAAACTTCACCGAAGCAACTTCAGATTTTTAATTAAATTTATGACGTCGTACAGGCAAATTGACGAAGTGAAATAATTAAAAAAATATTTGCATCTATGTCGTTATTTAAAAATAGCAACCAGTTTAGATAAAACATGTTTTAAATATTAAAAAACAATTTCAATTTAATGAAAACAGAACTAAACAGCCATTCCTAGCTTTATATTTAGCATTCAGTCAAAAAAAGCGCCGAAGTTAACTGCAAACTTACTATCATATCTTCAGATACTTTTTTTGTGGTTAAGAATGAAAAATAGATATTAAAAAAAAGCATTTGACATGAACACCTTAACATGTAATCATTCTAAATATATTTTTAAACCGAAAATATTACATCAAAATATTGCAAATCATTATGAAATTAAGTTTTTTTAGAAAAGTATTGCACTAAATATACAAGTCATAATTAAATCATCATTATCATGAGGGGCTGGGGTCGGCTAGGCATTCGCTTAGCATGCTAAATGTCCCAGGTTCGGGTCCGGGCATCGCCAAAATAACTGCCGACCTGTAAACGGCCAGTGCAGCCAAAAATGTCCGACAAATAATAGCCCGTGTAGAGGGAGTGCACGTTAAATATCCTTCAAAGTCCCGAAGCCGTGTACGATGTCGCCCTTAACGGTTGCGTTGGGTGCCTACTCAGGTGTGGTTTCGGCTCGTCACTTGACTGTAGTTCTAAATTATGACGCCCGTCACCAATAGCCCTCGTGTAGCTCTAGTGCGACGATAATTTAAACTAAACCAAACTATCATTCATAAAATTTAATTTATCAATAGCTTGTCTCATCAGGAAATATTCCGCCTTCAGATTCACCCCGCTAGACTAGGGCCGTATGGAGATTTTTCCCTCACATGATTGTCGTTAAAATGCCACCTTTACAAATAGTGTAAGTTCAGTAAATTCTAAGTATTAACGTATAAATTATATATATTTTAAAATGTTATTGGGGCGATTGCCAGAAAATGTTATAAAATAGAACTAAAACTTACTTATTGATTAGATGTCGTGTCGAAACTAAAATCTTACTCTTATGGCATCCAAACTTGGTCTAATGAAATGTCATGGTATAATAGAGAAAAATAACGAGAAAAAAGGCCTGAAAAAAAGGCGCTCTTGGATATTGGGCAATAAGCAAAATAAAAAAAACTTATAAAAAAGGATGAAAGAAATATATATTCATCCTTTGAGAAAAAAATATATATCCATCCTTCCCACTTGTCAATGGAATTTCTTTTTTCTTTGACTTATTAACGAATAAAATGCACGATTTCAAATAAATCTTTCAATATTTTATTATTTTTTGATACTTCCTGCTTGAGAGGAGGCACATCGCCGCGGCGCCAATTCCGCAATATAGTGACCTCAGGTTTGTGAGAAAATAATATTAAAGCAACTCATGAAAAAACAACAAAACAAATTAAAAAAATTTGCGCCACGTGTCATTTTACCAGAATCGGCGGTTTTTCACCCCCCCCCCCCCCCCCTACTCCACATTAGATTTACACAGAATTAGTAAACGCGAAGGGGTCTCCGATAAGAAGGCAGCAGAAAAATAGACGGGCTGGCTCTTTCCGAAATCCGCCACCGGCGATGATCGCTACTGAATACGAGTGGGGAAGAATCAAAGAGAATAAAAAACGCATTTTTGTTCGTTGATTTGCTATTTCTTGAGCAATCGAAAACAAAACATAAGAACCTGTTAAAAACTTATTAATCAATATTAACTTTTTTATATAAAAATATTTTAATCTTGTACATTATGAAGGAATTTTTAAAGCCAATTTTTCTCATTAAATTAGGTAACATTAACTTCTCAATAAATCCCGTGTTTCTTATTTTAATTATATTTCTTACAAACTGTAGATTAAAGCCTGTATCAAATTATAAACGGATCGATTATTACCAGAAAGTAAATAACAGATCATTTATTTTACTCCATTAAAACACTTATAAATTTGCATTTAATTTCCTTAGTTTCGGTTTTAAGTTTTTGTTTTTATTCCGTATCTTACGATTTTCGATGGGTTCATTTTTCATTTCTATAATAGAATAATATATGACTAATGTTTATTTATTTAGTTTAAGAGAGAATTGTGAATATTTTTTGAAAAATAATTTTTAGTATTTTTTATTTTTGTAAAAGCTTACCATACAAAGCAACACGCAAGATAGCGTGGATTTCCCAGATATTTGAATTATTATTTGATTTGAAGCATGTAGCTATTTTCGTTTTTATTTGTAATACCTTTAAAACCAAAGAAGTTCTATTGCATCTACCGATTGCGCATGTGCAATTTTCTCAAAAACCTTATTATGACGTTCGACAAGTATTAGGATCGCGTGTATCAAATATGAAGTACATAGTTCTTTTAGTTCAAGCTGTTGAGTGGCTTCAAAGAGACAGACTAATGTTCAAAAACCTCTTCATCGGAATCAGTACCCTCCAAAACAAGTAGAAAAACACAAAATCTCCTTTTCGGATTTTCAACTCCATCGTAATACTTTCATTACCTTAGATTTTATATTAAGTCATTGAAAATAATAACATTCATAAATCATAAGTTATCAAGTATTTTTTTACTTATGTATTACTATAACCATAATTGTTATTCTTGATGATGTTTACACACGAAATAGTTTAAAATAATTATATAATACAATTTTGTGATAATAAAAATGATAATAAATGGATTGAATAACTAGACTGCCGTGGGCAGGTAAACTGCAAAAACTACAACAATGAATTAGGTCGTTATTAACCTGAAATAATCAGTCATTTAGTATACTTCCTTATAGGTTAAAGTTATTGAGTTTTTTTACAACAATGGTCCAAGTCATTAGTTTAGCTCTACTGCAGTTTTAATCTCCAAAAAGCATCATTCAATTTATTGCTAAAGCTACTAAAATAATGTAAACACTTGGTACATACTAATATCGGGGTTGTTGGATTTTATCATAATTTAAGCAAATAAAGATGTTTTTTGAAGCTTTAAAATATGGAAATTCTAAATTCTAACTCAAATGCATGGTGGCATCAGGGCTCAGTGCCAACACTATATTTTTTTCCCTTTCTCTTCTTCTCGGAGGCCCCGGTTCTTTCCGAGGGAAATTTTTTTTCACTTAGTAAATTTTTTATTGTTAACAGAAGAAAATTTGACTATAATACGGGTTCCCCCCCCGTGGTTGCGCGCCTGAGTCTTGGCCCATGGTAAGGGAGACTTGGCCCACGCACAAAAATGCCTAATTTTAAAGGGCAAAATAATAAATATTTCAAATTAATTTTGTAAGCATTAAATGTAAAAAAAAATTATATTATAATTCAACACTCTGGAACTCATTTAAAAATCATGTTTACCGTAATATTTAGAGTAATAAATTTTTCTAGTATTGTATGAATTAAAAATTCTAGTAATGTCTATAATAAATAATTTTTTATATTTATGTTAAATATATTTTATTCAGTTTGTACACACATTAAAATGCACAAGATATAAGCCTCAGTTTGATTTTTTTTATTTTAACGGCACAAACTGTAAAAGTCAAAGTCAAAGCGCACTTTCGAAGCTACTCGTTCGTCCCCCTCCCCTTATAAAGAAAAAATCTGATAATATCTTAATATTAATCTGGAGTATTATTATACTTGATTTAATAAATTATATAGTTTTTGCAGAAAAAGTTTGGTCATAAATGATAAGTTTGATTTAGTTGAGGTTTTCGTTTTATTCTAAACAAGTACAGATACTATCAATCTATAATCAATCTATTACCTCCATAAAGTTATAATCATACGTTATTATTAACCGTGTATTTGATAAACATTATGTATATATTTTCATAACTAGTTCAATTAGGGAGCCTTGGTCCAGTGGCCAACCCTCCCTTACATAGAGTGGTCAACCCTCCCCACCTAGACATTTCGTAAAGAATGGCACATGGTGCTTTGAAGCATACTTCATTGCACAAACTTTATAGCTAAAATAAAACCTTAATATAACAATATTTTAAAAATACCATATACTTAAACTTAATTGAATTGGTTTTTCTGAAAAAATCTTACAAATTATGTCTAAAATGTTTACTTTTTGGGGTGAGAAACTTTCTTTTTTTATTTTCTCCTCAATGCAAAAAAGTAGCTCAATAAAACTAACGTGGCTATCTGCTGACAACAGTAGCTTTGAGTACCATCTATTGAGAAAATGCTAAAATAATTTTAAATACTAAAATTAATAGGTGGGCCAAGTCTCCCTTATGGCCATGGCTCCCTAGGCTCCCTTACACATAATTTCACATCAAATGACACCATAAGCACCTTTATAGCATAAATAGAGAAACTTAATAATTTAAATTTCAAATAAAATAAAATGAAATTTAAAATTTTAACAAAATGAAATGAAATTTCAAATTTAAATTTAAAATAAAATAAAACTAAATTTCAAATAAAATAACATTAAGTTTCAAATTCAAATTTATAGAAAAATAAAATCTCATAAATTTAATGTCTGGGCACTCGACCTTTATCAGTTGATTCCTTTCTGCACCTCCTAAGTTCATTTCAGGTTATAGAAACAAAATCCTTCAAGATGTAAAGCGATGCGACAATTTTGTGTTGTTTCCCCGCTTTTACGTCCAGTTTCTTCTTGGACGAGTTTTTTGAATTCACATTCGCACGCGCCGTTCACCGCATCGCACTTTCGCAATTACTCATTGAATCCGAAGACGTCTCTGCTACAGCGATCCATCAATTCTTCGTCGCTGTCATGTTCAGTAGGCTTAGGTAAGTAATTTTACGAAATAATTTCATCGGCTTGGAATCGAACAAATATGTATGGTTGTTTTTAATTCATATTTTTTAATTAAATTAATTTCAAAAAAACATTTTTGTTTTAAAAATCGTAATTGGGTTTATTTTGGCGAAGAGATGGTATTGAAATTGTTTCCAAATGAGCAAAGTACATTATACTAATAATGATTTTACCTTACGAACGGTTTGGAATAGGACAAATATGTATGGTTGTTTTAATGTATACATTTTTAATTACATTAATTTCAAAAACACTTTTGTTTTAAAAGTAGTAATTGGGTTTATTTTTTTGAAGATATATTAAAATTATTTCCAAATAAATACAGTACAGCTGGGGGGAAAAAACGATCCACCCTTCGTTACTCGGCTGCTATTGATCATGGAATTTTGTGGAAGGTGTCAATTTTCGGGAAATAGCGTAAGGAATTGAGAACTGGCAACAAAAATTGCATAAAAGGCCGTCTACATATTAAAATGAATATCAACTTTGAAAATTTCAATGGCAATACCCAATTTTTTTACATACAAATGTTCAGCACCTTTAAAATACCCCATGTAGAAAAAAGATTTATTTATTTTGCAATATTTGCTGAGATATTAAAGCAATAATTTTGAACTCGTTTAGGGGGAAATCTCTAAAACGAAAAAGGTAATATTTATGTTGTGTTTTTCAAAACGACAAGCTAACAAAAAGGTTAACATAATCTCGCCAACTAATGCTAGAATTTAACCTGCTTCACTAATATTGTGATTTTTTTTAAATTTTGGATTTTAAAATTCAGAAATAAAATAAAGGCTAGAAGAGGAACAGTTTTAATTTTAATTTAAGTCACATATTCGGTTATTTATGACGAACAGATTTTCAAATGCAATTGGCAAACATGATTATTACATTTTGTTTTAAATTTTTTATGCAAATTTTTGTTTCATTAATATTGCTACAAAAAGTTTGTTTAAAATTCGGCGCACTTTAGCGGTATTATAAACACGTATTACAAAACGAGGGTTACGACCTTAACAAGATATTTAAGGAAAGCAAAATAAAATTACGCAGAATGATTTGGCAATGATTTTTAACCAAGGCAGTAAGCAGTAATTATTTTAAATAATCAATGTGGAAACAATGAACTATACTAAAAACCGAATTCCAATAATATTTTAGGGTATTTAATTTTAATATTAAACACACTTTTTGAAATTGTTTCGGAAATAACATACATTTAAAAACATAGTAATCGATATAATTTAATGTTAATTATACAAACAAAATACATTGTATGCACTTGAAATAAGAAAAGATTTTTAGAAATTTGAGAGACATCAATAATTTAAATAAACATTTATCAATAAACGCTTTTCAATTACCAAACGATAATACAAGTTAGGATCAAATTTGCCAAGTAATTTTTTACACGGTACCTAAAATTCATATTTTTTCAGTTTTTTTTTACAATAACTCGGCAAATAATTGTTGTTGAATTAAAAAATTCGGGATTTTGGTTTTACTTGATCTTCTTTATCGATTTATGCAAAAAAGGGATTGCTATTCATGTTTTATTTTTCTTATTTAAATTTAAATAAAAAAATATTAAAAATGAAAAATTGATGAAAAAACTTGTGTGATTTGTTTTTGGAAGATTAAGAAGTATATAATGAAAAAAATTCTTTGTTTAATTCATTTTATTTGTGGGGGTATGAATTAAAGTTTGTTAAACTTTTTTAACATTATGGGCGTTCAACTTTGAATGCTTATATCTCAACAAATAATGCTAACTAATTAATTTTCTTTTGGATCTGGGGTACTTTGAAGATGATTAACATTTTTAAATTAAAAAAATGTGGGTGTTGCCATTGGAATTTTCAAAGTTGGTACTTATTTTAAAATGTAGACGACCCCTTATACAGTTTTTGTTGCCAGTTCTCAATTCCTTACGCTATTTCCTGAAAAATGACACCTTTCACAAAATTCCTTGATCAATAGCAGTCGCAAAACAAAGGGGGAATCTTTATTTTTTTTCTCCAGCTGTACATTATGAATAGGAAAGTAAATTATGAAATTTATTTCAAAATTATTAACGCATAAATTTGTAATTAAATTAATTTCAAAAAGCATTTTTTTTTTAAAAATCGTAATTTTGTTCATTTTAGTGAAGAATTGATATTAAAGTCATTTCCAAATAAACAAAGTACATTATGAATAAAAATTTATTATTTATAAAATTTTGATATTTAAGGTTATTGTAATAAAGAATGATGCATAAAATACGGAAAAAGCCGCGTCTCGGAAAGGCAATTAATATTGTTGATCGGTTAAGGTTATTGAAGTACACTGCTCAAAATAATTAGGGGAGCACTTTGCGTACTTTTGTTTACCCTTTCAGTTCCAACTTCATATTTTTATTATAAAAATCTAAAATTTGTGAAATATATTCATTATGCATCCAGAATTAAATGGTAAAAAACAGGGGGAAAATCCTAATTTTTTAACTAAAATTTAAGGGGGGAAATATTGGAATCACATAACTTTTGAATAAATTGTAACAATAATTTTTTTCAAATCTTTATTGGTAAAAAAAAAGGTAAAATCAATTTTTAGACATCTAAGAATGCAAGCGTGAAGAATTTAGGGTTCATTTATTTCATAAATTTTTTTGGGAGTGAATTTTATTTTGCCATGTTTTTCATATTTTCATTTAATTAAAACAAACATTATTTAATTCTTCAAAAGATATGATTCTTATATCTAACGATAAATAAGTGCAAGCTCAACTTAGTGAGAAAAAAATCGAAAGCTGATGATACCAAAGGGAATCATTGGGGGTGAAAGGGTTTAAACCATGCGTTCCCATAATTGTTTTGAGCAGTGTATTTCTTTTGATTAAGAAATATATGTTTAAAAATTTTACTTTACTTTTTGCAAAAAAACATAAATTTGTATTTTGAATGTATTGTATATACTGTAACAGGAGATTTTTTATGATTGAAACATTTTGATTGATTGCATAAACAGCTCTTTTATTCATCGATGTGGTGTATGATAAAAATGGTGAAGTTAATAGAAAATATTCTACAAAAAAGGTTTTACAGCGTTGGTCACCTAGAAATATTTCTTCATAGTTTAAAATTACACTAATAAATAAAAATTGCTTAAATTCTTTTTACTTTTTTATGTAAACAATTTGTTCAGTTTTCATATATTGCAAAGAAGCTTTTTTTACATTATGAATTTTTTTGAATTGCTAATTTTTTTTGAATTGCTAAAACATCTCTTTAATTTATCGATGTGGTGTAAAAGACATTCATGGATTTGGGTAAAACATTTTAAAAAATATATTAAGTAAATTTTTTTATAGTGTGTTAATTAAAGTTATTGAAATATATTTCTTTTTAATAAACCAAATCAATAAAAAAAAGTAGGTTTTTAACAGAATCTGTCACTTAACCCGCTTCCACACAACAGTTATGTTTAACAGGTAAAAAGGCGCCAAACACAGCATTAATTCTATATTAAACATTTACATGCTAAATTTTGCTAGTTTCATTTATTTTATTTCGAAAATTCAACAATTATTACTTATCGTTTGCAAAAATTAATTTATATTTCAAAGAATAAATATGTAATATTCCTCGCTTTTAAATAGAATAAAAACATTTCATATCAACGTACAAAGAATCCGTAGTGAAATATATTTGACGTCATTTCAAACTGGTCGATGTCGCAAAAATAAATTTATTTTAATTTAATGTCTAAAAGAATTAAAGTTTCTCGAGCGATTGTTGCGAATGGCAATGGTGATTAAATTCTAATAAAAATGGCTTCCTATGCTTTTTAAATGAGCATTAAATTTTGCAGTTTTTTAAATAATTGAAGTACTTCGAATTCGAATTCTTTTCTGAAATTTTCAATGTATTCTAATTTCGATGCGCTGAATTTTTTGACGTATCACACTTGTCCGTAGCATTTGTAGTTTGGGCTATGAAAGTGGGTGACGGACATGCAGACAGACAGGCAGAAGGACTGAACGATTATAATACCTTCCACTTTTTACGTTATAAACGTAATGTGGAAGCTAAAATTACCTAACTTTTGTTTACTTGACCTTACGCAGAAATATAAAAGTTTTATATTCGCATCGGGGTTAGAGAAAAATCCAATGTCCGACTTTTCCGAGGAAAGCAAAAATTGGGATCGGGCAAGTATAATTTTTTTAAACATTTTTTTCCGAATGGCAAGTAAAATTTTATAGTTTTCGATTTTTTTAAAATCTTATAACCTGGCTGTTTTCGAAAAATAATTCACTATTGATATTCATAATTGTACTACTTTCGCGTTATAATAAAGCAAATCCATAATCCGCATAATTAGGACATTATTAATGTTTGGTAAACTTTTAAGTAATTTGATTCATAATTTTTGGGCTAGTAAAATTTTTGGCCGGGCAAGTGTTTTTAACCAGCTTCTTTCCGAGCAAGTAAATTTTATTAGATTTTCTAACCCCTTGATTCGTACATTAAATTCGTTTTCATTTATTCAATGAGGATTTTCAATTACTTTGCGTTTTCTGTATAAATGTTACGTACTGTTTTATGGTCTTTTACTTGAAAATAATTTTTTCACTAAGATTGATTGGTTGCAATCAGAGACTGTTGTAAAAAAAATTCATAATTCTTAGTTCTGTTTTATATTGGTTGGGGAACTTAATGTATAATTATTTTCATACTGTCTACCAATTTTTTTTTCTTTTTCTTAAAAACGCAAATTTTCTGCGACTTTTTGTTTTACACAATCATAAAAAAGCGTTAAAATGCAGTTGGTTTCCCGTCTTTCTTTTATTTCTTGTCTGGCGCATTTTGTATTGACGACAACATTTTCAATATAAAATCTAAAGAAAAGTCTTTTTCCTCCAAATGTTAAAAATTCCCATTCAAAGTTAACGAGGTTTAAAAATGTATTACAATTCATAATCATTCATATATATCTAAAATTTTTATGAAATGCAATTCACTTGTCCAAGTCCCGCAACCGCCCTAAATTTGTAAAATTACTATTTGGCTCGTCAAGGTTGTTTGCGTTCAATTTTAGACACTTAAATTTTTCGGATAATTTTCGAGTCAAGGACATTTGAATTCAATTGCAGTATCTAGAAATGTTCTTTTCAACTCTTTACAACGCACATGATAATGTATTACAAGTTCGGCACTCAATATAGGAATACCAGAAATATCTAAAGTGAAGTGTAAGTGGTTGGACTGCTTTCAGCAAATCGAAAAAACTCGTAAAAGTGTCACCTATTCTTATATTCCTCTTTTTATTTCATTTTTATCACTTCGTGCTTCTCCTAACTTACATGTCGCGTCCATCTGTAGCTTGGACAAAAGAAAGATGTTTTCGTTTTCGTCGGTTATTACATGCAAGCAGAAACAGCTGTATAAGATTGAGAAACTGTCATTTTATGAATTTATTGATTTTGTGAGCTTATTCTTTTATGGAAACATTTTTTGTTCAGTTTTGTGAGTAAGACCGAAGGAAAATGATATTCAAAAGTTCATCTCTCAATATGAAATATAGGTATGAACTCAAAGGCAATAGTAGAAAATTAACGAAAGTAAAAAAATTCTCTTCGGAGTGAGCAAAGGCAATAGGTCGTATTTAAGAGTGAAAGGTAGTTCCGAGCAGTAATAGAAATGGAATGCAATCATTTAGCAAAATTTTGAAAAAAATCGAAGCGATAATTTTGGAGAAAATGTATTTTGAGATAAAGTAAAATCATAAAAATCCTGTTTTAAGATAAACAACAAAATGTAATTCAGATGGTAATTTTCAAGAATATAATTTCTTAACTCCTAATTACATTTAACTCTTTTAATCCGTCGAGAAACACACCCTTATACTATCCAGATCATACTTAAGGTTTTATTTGCAATTAATATATATTTTTTAAGTATTTAAACTAGCACTTGTCAGGTCAATGCTAAAACTGAAACAGCGATAACTTTTTTTCTATTTACACTAGAAACAAAATTTTTGCTGATTTATAAAGAAAAAGACTTATGCTTTTAGATATTTTTTAAACAATAAAAATATGAAAGGTGGCTAAATTTCGTGCTTTTAAGGTATACGGCTACCTTAAGTATAGATAAACGATATGGGTCATTCTCAAAAAATTTTACAAAATGGTGTCCCACAGCTTTCATTGCTTATAGAATTTTTAATTTTATTGTAACGGAATTTTCACTTGGACTGCATAAAAGAACGAACTTTTAAGTAATTGTACCAATATTTTAAAAATACAAAAATACTAAAACAAAAGTTGGAGACTTCATTTAAAGAAGCATAGTCGGTAAAATTCACGTATTCCATGACGAAAAATTAAAGAACAAGAGAACATAATTGTAACTTGATATAAATGTTTCGTAATTATTGATGCTAATATTGATTAACAAGTGTCTTGGCTATCAAATAAGCTTTTAACCACCACTTAATTTTAAAAAAGTTTTCTTTTGTAGCTTAATATATTGTGTCCCACAGAATCAAAGAACTTTTTTTCTTAACTCTGTTACCAAAATTTTACGACAAAAATGCAAAAAAATGAAGTTTTTTGCTGAAATAAGTACCACCATAGACACTTATTTCTTAAATGCCTGACAGTTTTCTCATAAAATTTTAGTTTTTGGAGGAAAAAGGCAAAAGTTTGACAAATTAAGGTGATTGTAATTATTCAATGACGACTATGTTACCGTGTTTTTGTTAAACTGGAGCTTATTTAAGAATAAAGTCATAGTGCTGTTTAAAGCCCTTAAGTATCTGATTACGATAAGCTAAAAACAAATTTTAAGTTAACTAAACTTCATAGCAAAAAGCGATGATAAAGTATATTTTGTCCACTCTGTTACCATAGAAAAAGAAGCTAACTTTTTGATGAGCACATGCGCCCCCAATTCTTAACTACGAACTAATTAGTCATAAAAGTTTTCATTGTTGCTTGGCATATGCGGAATTTCAGATGACATGGCAGCTTATTTGTAACTATAAATAAATACGAGTCACATATTATTAAATATTTAATTAAACAGAAGAATTTTTAATCATATCGCATTTTTTTAACCTTATCGGAGTCTACAATTACGATCACTGCTCTTAATCATAATCTTTAAGAAGACATATAATCACGTTGATGAAAAGGTATTCTCCGGTATGCACTAGTGAGACGTAATTTAAAGGCAACCCCACATCCTTCGAAAATCCGAAATATATTTTGTAGCTAAAACTTCGGATTAGGAAGCATGGATTGTATTTTCCGTATACAGTGGATTTGTGTAGCTTAATTTTTTTGTAGTAAGAAACTAATTAAAACTTTTTTTAAGCTAATCGTATTTGCTGTTCGTTTTAATTGATCTTCGTTTTAACTCTTTCGCTGCATCGGCTTTTGTTGCCGCATTACACGTCATAGACATAGTATTATTGGATCTTAAGTTATTGATGCTTTTAGGGACCATCCACAGTGAAAGTATAAATATGCTAAGCAATGATCCTTGGTATTTCCTTTGATAGATGGAAACATTTTACTTTCAGGCGAATTAGTGTAACAGTGACGAAACAGTAGAAGATCTCACAAGTAGAACAAATTAGTCATTCAAACAAATCCATTTATTGTAAAATGAGGAAAAAATCGTCTGCCCATTTAGAACTTTTTAAAAAGTGGGCGAACCTATTTATTACTATCAAAAAAAGAAATAACTAATTTTTAAAAAGTATTAAGCTATAAAATTATTTTTTAAAAACGTTAAAAATAAAAAATAATATAATTAAATTTATATTATTAATTATATAAAAAATAATTATTAACACACGATTCAATGGAGCAATTCATTATAAAAAAGATGAAAAAATCGTTTGCCTTTTCCCGTTGTCATTGCCGCATTTTCTTTTTTATAGAATGAAAAACACAAATATGACATTTACGTAAATATTACAGATGTAAAATAGTTCAACCTGAGAAATGTAGTTCAAACTAAGAAGTCATGAGCGCTGCTATCAAAATATTTATACTGTAGAAAATTTGTAGTTGAAAGCAATTCGAGTGTGGTGTCTGTATGTATATTTTATCACGTCCGTTTCCTTACTCTCGGTATAACAGCTTTGCGGTAAGTGAAAAATTTGAAGTAAGGCATAAATTATTTTTAAAAAATTCAGATTTTGTGAAGTTTCATTAGAGAGGTGAATACTTAATGTAATAGTAACAAATATTTTAAATAAAACCTAACTTTATTTTTTTAACATTGTAAGTTGGAATTGTAACATTTTTTGAGAATGACCCATATACTCCTCTATTTCCCAGGTACACTGTAAAAAAAGTCTATTGTGTTTACAGAAAAAAACTGTCAGCTGGTAGGCCAGAAAAATTCCGTACAATTTACAAAAAAAAATCTGTTTATTTTATACGAACAATTTGTAATTTAAGTACAAAATGTGTTTTATAACAAATAAATTGTAAAGAAAAATAAAAAATCTACCTTCCGCGGCGGGATATCAACCCCACATAAACCCAGTGACAGACGGGGGTGCTGCCACAAGACTACCGATGAACAATTAACTGCCGTACCCGGGTTCGAACCTTAGATCGTCAGTCTAACGCTCTCCCAACTGAGCTATTTCAGCACACAGAATTTAAAAAACACACAGTTAAAATGCTTGTTCGGTTGCAATCTAATATTCTTTATGCAGTTAAAAACAGAAAAAAACTGTTTCTACTTAAAAAAGCACATTAAAAAAATATTTAAAGAAAACAACAGTATTTTTCTGTAAAATGAACAGGTACTTTTAAGGTGTACATATAGGTAGCTGGACATTATTTTTGGAAACCGCACATTTCCCCCTTTATTTTCGATGAGTATACAATTAAAAAATACGTCGACTTTTTTCATACGCAACAGTTTCGGCAATGTTTACCTCACTTACGGAATGATCGAAGTTGAGATGTGTTATGACAATGGGCTCATTCGCAGGCAGCGTGGACTTTCCACCCGTGTCAGATGCACAGATAGAAAATGTCCTGAAAAGCGTAGATTTTGAGTACCATGGTTTGCGAATCTCTCTCCCCGTCACTGAACCATGACGACGACAAAAAGAATGTTTAATATAATGCTAAAACTATATTTTTTAGTTTTAACACTCTAGTATACAGTTACAAAATTTTAAATACCAGAACACACTTTTTTTATAAACTTACTAGTTCATTTTGGTTTTTGTCCAAAAATTCAGAAAGAGAGTAGGATTGTGGTTAAAGTAATTTTCTGAGGCACTTAATAGAAACCTTATTCATTGTTAACGATCCCTTTTGGAAGAAACATGTATGTATGGAAGTGCCACCGTGTGTAAGCATCACACAATCCATTTGCATACGACAGAAGCCAAAAGCGTTATTCTTGTTTTACATGCGGTTTTCAAACAATGAAAGATGATCAACGCAAGTGAAAGATAGAATTGGCTTAACATTGTCAATGCGATTATCCGGTACTATAAGAACGTCGAACATACACTGTAAAAAAATCGTAGCTTTAATCTTATATATCGAAAACATTCCTGGCTTTTTCAAACTTACATCGTTTTTTTTTGGCTTTAAAAGTTTTCCTCAGAAATACAATTAAAATCATTTAACATACATCCTTTTCTACAATTGAATATAATGCATCGTTGTCAACATGCAACCATAGCCGTGACGTGTGGCGTGCACTTATTAAGTGGTTTAGCGAAGGAACCCAAACTCTGATAGATCGAATCCGGGGAGGTACAATTAAAAACAGCACTTAGTTGAAAAAGAATTAAAAAGAAAAGTGACACCATCCCGTTTTTAACATTCAAACTAAAATTGTTGACATTTCCAGGAAAGTTGCAGGCTTTATATGGGATTGTTTCGAAATTTTAAGGAAAGTTACTGATGTGTTCTAAGAACATTGCTGCCCAAAATTTCCCAGTAAGGTTCCTGAATTTTTTTTACAGTGTAACTGTAACCAATACATTAAAACGATTCGAAGATGCTTTAGTTTCACATCAAATAACAGAATTCGAAAACCCATATCGCCTTTAAATAACTCAAACCTAACACGTGCAATCCGCATTCGTGTAATGGACTCCATAAGTGACAAATGAAGTAGAGATGAAATAGTAGGCAACCCAGGCTTAGCGATAAGCGAAAGTACAGAGAATGGGAGACCTAACCTGATCGGTGACATTAATTGCTGTAATAGGTGAAGATTACTCGAATTTATCACCGGCCCGTAGTTAGCCAACTTACTATTCCTTCCAAAGAAATAGAATGGCAAGGGACCATTTGTTACAAGAAAATCGCGTCGTTTCGTAATGTCTGAAGTTTTGTGAGTCTGTCAAATAAATTTTAAGGATAAAGATTGGATGGGATTCGATTGCAAGATTCTTCGGTTTAAAAGAAGAATGTTGACAGTAAGTGGAATTATCTTTTGTTCGTGGCCCCGCCAAAGGCGTATTTGCACCATCAGGGTCTCAAGCTAAAAAAAAACCTGTTATTATTTCAATTAATTTTTATTCAAATACATAAAGCAACGTGTAAACATATTATACTGATTCCCTCAATCAGCATATCTTTTCACTGATGTTCTCACTAATATTTATAAAATTCTGACAAGTGAAGAAGATGTCGTTCATGAGTTAAAATTTAAGTAACGATTGGCAAGAAAATTTTCCATGTAAAAATAAGTATTATGTTTAACTTTATTGAAACAAATAGAATATTATATAAAAAATAAAGTCCATAGCACAGAATATAATGTATGTAGGCCGAATTGAGTCACATGAAAAAAAAAATTTTAAACTTAAAAAGTTAACGTTTTTAGGAAGGTGTGAGTGGTATTTACAAATAACCCCTTTAATTAGGTTAAACGAAAGTGCCATAGATAAACAATTGTATTTCAATCGCTAAATTTTAACCGGCTCTGGGCATTTCATCATATTATTGATTCTCTCTGAGAAAACTTTCGTTTGAACTTTGGTAACTTAACACAGGGTCTTGAGATACAGTCGATACAGTCGAACTTTGATCACTGCCGACTGGAGTCGATGTCAGGTGGCAAGAGGTTATATATAGGAAAGTTCACCTAAGTTAATACTAATACTTATCCGTAAATACTAAATATTTATACTGGTCCGTAAAGAACCATCATAAGCCAAAATTATATTGTTATAATCAGGACAGTATTTCTAAACAGGTTAAGTAGGTTTCAGCCAATGCAGCGCGTTTTGAAGGGACAGCAACATTTGTAAAAGTTAAAATTTAGTTTATGATGTAAACTATTAAAATTATAGTTTTATCTAAACTACATGGACTTTTTATTTTATTTAGATTAAAACACCAATACATAGGATTCATTTGTTGTATAAAACAAATGTATTAATAATCAAATATAGGGAGCGGCGAATAAAGTTAGTCTATATGCGGCATACTATTAAATCCGACAAAATTGTAAGAAAATGAAGCATCTATAACCGATCAAGAGGGGTTCCGGGTTTATACAAGAACCGATGCCAATTTATAGCTGCGCAGTAGAAGAGAATTTCAAACTACTAAGCCAATCCACACCCCTTCAGCCCTTTACCGAGCCAAACGTGTAGTTACAAGAAGGAATTTAGTACTTGGCCAGTAGACATGCCGTAGTATGTTAGAATGCTTCCCTTCATTTGATGGAAAAAATAAGTATTTCCACGCAGGTCCTTGTAATACCTCGTAATTAATAGGTTGGAGTTAAAAAGACTTCTCGGAAGAGGTGATTTGCCAAAGATTAATAGGAAAAAATACACTCGACATCCAAAATTCGTTGGAAAAGCATCACATAAATATGAGGTACACTCTTTCGTTGAGTTTCAATCACTTTCAAAGGTTTTTCGACGATCGAAAATAAGTCGATAGAGAAACCAATAATTATTCTGTATGTGTATGTAAAATTGTATAGTGACGAATGGCCATTTACGTTTAAAATATAAGGATATTGTATGTTATGTTTACATGATTTTTACTCAAATGTTGCCCATTTCATTTTTTTAAGGTGAAGAAACCAAAAAAGCCAATTGTTAGGTTTGAACATGGTGTTCAAAAAGTTATCTTTACAGTTGGATAATGTGAGAGGCATTATGTAGACTAAAAGTATGTTGATTTATCACTTGAAAATTACTGACCTCAAGAAAACCCCACAAAACCAACCAACATAATAATAAACAATAATATCTTTCAAATATTTAGTGCGGCATAAGGCTTTAAATAATTTATTTAAAATGGCATAATTGTAAGCAACGTATCAAATAGAATTTTTTAAATAGACCTTGTTTTCGTAATATATTACTGCAGATTTGGCTTGACATTTTTTTCTCTCACAAATAGTGTACTTTTACACACACAGCCATTAAAAAAATACGCGTTAAGTGTATACCTAAGAAAAAATAATTTGGATTTCGAAAACACAATTTACATTAAATTGTTATTAAAAGACCGTATATTTAAAAATAAGCATAGTTTTTACAAAAACAAAAGAAAATCCATTAAATAGTGTGTAAGCATCTACATCATTGAATTAGAGTTTAGTTTGTTTAATAACCTCTTATCCGTATTATTTAAATATTTTGATTTTTTAAAGCAGAAAGCCATAGTTAATTTGTTATGTTATTATCTCTGGAAAATTAAACATAGTTTATTGTTAAATGTAATGAGATATTGAAATGTTTTCTTTGTAAGTGATTATTCTAACTCTTTTGTAGTCATGAATTTTTTGAGAAGAATTTAATTATACTTGAACTGATTAAATCATGTTTACAGAAGAACTAAAATGTTGTACAAAACATTAAAATTGGCAATGCGTTTACTGGACTTCTTTATAATCTGAATGCGCAGGAAATTACATTCAACTCTGAATAATGATGTTGAACATTTTTAACAAATCAAATTAATGAGTTAGACGTTTATTTGACGAGTATCCAATTATTAGGCAATTTATATACACTTGATATCATCTTAGTTGTATAAATGATATTTAACAGAATTTCTGTTTTATACTGATATCTAAAATTCATAAGAAATCTGTAAACTGATCTAGGTCGCGTGAAGATCACGCATCACTATTGTAATGAAATTGCTCTATTTTTTTTTAATTTGAAAAGGTCGGAAAGATATCGGAATATAATTTGTAAAGGTCGGACTTCTGATATTTGGAGGTTACAGATATTTAAAAGTCAACGAAAATTTAAAATGTTCAATCAAAATTCGCGATTTGGAAAATAATGTTTTATTATTTTCTGGCGTTTTGCCGTCAAATTATTAACTTTAGGTTTTTAGCATATTCAAACACAAAATGATCGCATAATTTTATTCAAATATAATACTATAAGCACTTACTAGAGCATACATGGACCACATTTTATACTTTTTTAAAAGTATTTAATTTGATACGTTCTTCGGAGGTTATAATTATGATGCATACAATAAGCTAATCCTAAAAACTAACGAGCTCTTCTCTGTACTCTGTAATGTTCTCTACCCCCGAATTTCCCATTACTCTTAGGACCATTATCAAAGGGTTAAATGAGTTTTAATTGTATAGATTTATTTTTAATAAATAGATGAAGTCATGCTGACATGAAAATTTAAAATATTAAGATAATTCTTTATTTTGATTGTTTTGTTTGTGGCACATTTTGGCAAATGTTCAGAGGGATGTAACTGCTTTGCTACATAAGCCTTTGCCAGAAGAAAAAAATTCTGGTTATTTAATTATTTATTAATAATGGAAAGCGTAGTTTAGAAACAGATGGTGACACACTGCTTAAAAAATGAAAATTTTAATCAATAAGTAACCAAATGTAATTTTGTTTTGTTGTTTTATATTTTGGTGGTTTTCTGAAAAACAATATATTTTGATAATGGACTATGTTATATCAAAAACAATGCATTACGTCTATGGGACCGATCATTACTCCCTTGACGACATATTTTTTAATAATAACTTGTTATTAAATAATAATGGTGTAGTTTTTGAAGTCTTTATAACTTCTCCAATAAGATATAGATTAAACTACTTGTAACTCTAATACTATAAGTAAAATTGTAAGTGAAGTTTTTTAATGCTCAACAATCCTATATATGTCCGTAGTACAAACTGGATGTTTTAAGTGGTGCGTTGTTATACCGTATTTGTGTAGAAAGATATATATTCTATTAATGATGACAGTACAATTTTGTTCAACAAGTCCAAATATTTGAAATTTTTGCAATTCCTATACATTTATGAAATTATGTAGAAATTATATTGTTGGATATCAATATTAATAATGCAATTAATATTACACACAATTAATAATAATATTAAATATTTATTAGTTATATAGGTTCCATTTTATCTAACTGTAGAGCAATGCATACACTGCGATGCAAAAGTTTAGACAACAACTTCATTTAGCTGTAAAGTTTAGAATTGCAATAGTAGAGTTACAAAAACCTCCTAAACATATTAAAAAAGTATTTTGAAATTCTATAATTGAAACATAATTGTTTGATTTGCTATAGCAATATTTTTTTCATAAAATATAAATTTGTATGATGCAAAAGTTTAGACACAAATACGATATTATGCTAATTTAAAGTAGATAATGGCCTAATTTCGCATTTTTATTGATGGATTGTATTTTTTATATGATAATTTTTTTTTAAAAAACCACGATATCCGGTGAATAAAAAGATTTATAACAATATTGGTTCAATTTTACACCAAACACACAATATAGCCACTTTAAATCTTTATTCAAATCATATTTGCTTCAAATGTACAATTTAACATCTCTAAATACAAACCGAATGCCTACCAGTCCATCATCTTATAGTTTTGCCACGAATTCGTGGATTTGGAGGCATACATTGGCCGATTTTCCTGATGAAACGTGCAGTCTTTCCCATATAAAATCACAAAATAACGGCATATTATTCTTTTTTGAACTTTAGTACAATGCAGAGATAGTCACTTCTTCAAAAACGGCAAAAAAAGCTGTCTCATCAACGTAATTCCCTCCACACCATTATAAACGTTCCACCTTGATGCTAGAGTTTTTGAGGGGGGAAACCGGTGTTTTCAAAAGCTTATTTTTCAATATTCGGTTAAACTGAACGTGTTTAAATAGCACTAAGGAGACCGGTTAAATTTTAACCGGTGCCAAGAAACCGTTTTTCTAAATTTCAAACTCAGTATAAGATGGACTCTCTCTCTCTTAATCAGAGAATAAGTTTGGAGTAATTCTACGTTGAAGTCACCGACTGTTTTTTTTAATTTATCATATAAAAAATACAATTCATCAATAAAAATGAGAAATTAGGCCATATCTACTTTAAACTAGCATAATATCGTATTTGTGTCTAAACTTTTGCATCATAAAAATTTATATTTTATGAAAAAAATTATTGTTATAGCAAATCAAATAATTGTTTCAATAATAGCATTTCAAAATAATTTTTTAATATGTTTAGGAGGTTTTTGTAACTCTGCTATCACATCTGCAATCACACTCTGCACTAAATGAAGTCATTGTCTAAACTTTTGCATCGCAGTGTATATATGTTAAACTTGAAAGTTCTTTGAATATTACTATTTATACATCCCCAACCCCTCCATATGCGCAAGGTTCTTTTGTTCGCATTTTTTCTTTCTGCATTACAACTTAATTCTTCTGAATCTCTTTGTAGTCTCCCTTGAGTGGAAAAACCTCTCAGACAAAAAACACAGGCATTTACTACACCGCCTTCTAATGCCTTGGTAATTTCAAAAACACCTAAGTTGTAATTTTGATTTGCTGGGACGAACTAATCAAAGGGTTGTTCGATGGAGAAGTGTATTGTTTCATACCTGAAATTCCTTCTGGCCAGGTGCGGAAGAGACACCTGAGAGACAATTATAGTTTTTCCTAGTTATACCTATCAGTATCATTGCTTGCTCTTTCTTTAACCATATGTAGTAATTTTTATTTGTGTTTTTTTCCTTCCTGATTGTTTTTAAACAAAGAAGTTGCGATGGGGTGCTACATCATAATGGAATAAGTTGATGAAAGTGAAAGAAGAAAGTGAATGAAACACCGGTTTGAAGTTGATTTTCAATAACAGGGCCCTTTTTTTTAGAAATTGAATTGTTGTATGGCGAGACCCTTTTTCCAAACTTCTTATTTCCATTGTTCTGAACACTGTAAACAATTTTGTAAGTCAGAATACAGTACTTGAGGTGGTAAGAATAATTCCAGGTAAATACATACCACAAGTGAATTTTAAAAATATTTTTATTCCAGTTGAAACTTTTATATGTGATTTAGAAAAGTTTGAACTATAAAATTTTTACATCAAAAACTATTATTGCTTTTATCTGTGGCAACACTGATGTTTCAAAGTGGCTGCTTTTTTTGAAAGCATGTGTTATGGTTTTTCATCATTTTGAATTCTTGAATTTGAAATTAAGTATTATTTTTTATCAGATTTTTTGGTAAAATTATTAAAATACACTATGACTATCTTGAAAACACATTTTAGTCGGCATTTATAAATAAAAGTTACTTAAATAAAAAGATAAACATCCCCTGTTTTGGCTGTAGTGTAAGTCACGAAAAGATATAAAAGTTTCTATAACTTTTTAAAGTAAGGCTTTGCTTCAAAGTTTTTAAAAGATTTTCTTTCTATATTAACCTCTGTGTAATTCCACACCTTTAAATTTTAAAATAAAAAGCATTTTCTCTATTTATAAAACATTTTAACTTTGTAGTGTAAGTCATAACGTAGTGTCCAGTCACAGCTTCTGTTTGATTTATCTATTATAGATTAGCTATAATATTTGCAGATTTCTTATATTTTGATAATTTTGATTTAAGATGGCTAAATCAACAGCTAAAAGAAAAAATGAGAGCAAAGGGAAAGACTTTAAGCATGTGGAAAATTTCAAACCTTTAAAGAAAATGAAAGCAAAAACCACTTTACGGATAACACTTTAACTAAAAATACAACATCTCTATTGCAATGTTCCAAACGCTAAACAACATTGAATGGTCATGAGTCTCCTTTAGTCATGAAAAAGGACCATTTGATGGACTTGGTGATACAGTGAGGAGGGGATACAAGCAGCCACACATTCCAGGAAAATTGACACACATTCTGCTAAAGATTTTTTCACTTTGCATAAGAAATCTGCCCAAACATATCACTATTATATATTTCTGACAACTGTGTAAAGGGCGAAATAGGTAGATTAAATGATATTTGCTCATCAAAGGAAAATAAATATTTCCGATTCCTGACACTCAAAAATTGCTCTGCTTTTTAAAATTAAACAAATACTTACTTAAAACTGCCAATGTTTCATTGAATCCCCAAAATTACAACACGGCTGATTAAAAAAATGGAAATGTTGTAAAAGGAAACACCTCTCAACAAAATTCTGAAAATGAATTTGATGCTGGAAGAAAAGCTTTAGTTCCTTTTGTAGGAAAATTATCGTTAAATATTTTATGGGGCAAATGTTAAGTAAAGATGCTCATTCAATAAAACTGAAAAATCTGCAATGGTCAGGAAGTCTTTTTGCGTGGCCTGAGAAAGAAGGTTTTTCAGACAATTCTATTGAAGAAAGAATTAAAAAATTACCAGAAACCAACTTTAGGGCACGTTGTGTAACTTTTTCTAACTATTATTTTACCATGTATGCAATTCTTAACTTACCATGTTCAAAATTATATACATTATGTTATGTTATTATTGCCTAAATATCCATATCTGTGAAATAATTCACATGATGTAGTGTAAGTCACAAATTGAATGTTATAGGGTAAGTCACGCACAAAAATGTTAATAAATTATTTCCTATGATATTTCAACACTTTTTTGTAATTAAATTATTTAGCTTTAAACCTTATACTTAAATTAAGCACTGGTAGAATGTTGATTTACTGCACTATGAAGAAGAAATTAGAGTTTTAAATGATAACCAAAACTCGACCTTTCATGTAGTGTAAGTCACATTATGACATTTTTATTATTTTTTAGTGAAATACTAAATGAAAACGGTTTCTTATGATTTCTAAAAATAGTATATGTTCAGAGGTAAACTGACATACAATATTTGTTTTGAATAAGTAGAAAATAATTTCGAACTATGGAAACGAAATTTGTTAAATCGTCCAATGTAGTGTAAGTCACGTGTGGAAATGCCCGTAAGCGTTAAACCTCCACGGGTGCTGTAATTTTCAAGCACAGATGGCTTGGCTACGATCCAGTTTGAATTTTTTGCTTATTAGAAAATATGAACACTGATTTCAAAGTCTCGGCGTCTGCGCATGTGCAAGCGAAGAAATTACACAAAGTTCTGTAAAATTGTATTTGCAGAACCAGTTGCATTCAAATACAGCAGAATGATGTGCTGTTAATATGCTGTATTTTTGCACAATTTTTTTTACAGTGAGGTTGTCAAAATCTTTGGATTTGGCTATATGGTCAATTAGATTAAACGAAACATAATTTTGTTTACAATGGTAACAACATCTGAAAAATGAATCATTATGAATATACGTTTTTACTATCCCTCGAGCGCTCACCGGTTAAAAAAAATAACCTAAAGACCTAAAAAACAAATAGGTCCGTGTATGACTATGACAATATACAGAAAAATATGTGTCAGTGAGACAACGGCTAGATTGGCCCATGAACAACTACTCTTTCTGTAAATGAACCCGGGTTAAAGCCCTGAGAGTTCGGAACGCTAACCACTATACCGGTATGGTTAGGTTGAATTATCGTCGCACTAGAGCTACACGAGGGCTATTGGCGACGGGTTTCGTCATTTAGAATCACCAAGTGATAAGCCGACACCTGGGTAGTCACCCAACTTAACTTTTAAGGGCAATATCATTCGCGGTGTCGATACTTGGAAGCATTTTTAACGTGCACTCCCTCTATACGGGATATTATTCCTTGCACATTTTAGCTGTACACGCCGTTCATGGGTCGGCAGTTATTTTGGCAATGCCGAAAATGGGACTTTTCGCATGCAAGTCAAGCGCATTACCGACTGGGATCCCCAACTCTATACGAACTTCTGAGCGAACACCTACTATAAAACTATAGCTTTGTTTGATTCACGACATGTAACGCGGATACTACTGCCGTGGGTAGGTAAACTGCAGTAACTTGAAATAATGACTTCGACCATTGTTGTAAACACTCAAATGACTTTAACGTATAAGAAAGTATACTGAAGATACTACGATTATTTAAGAGCAAAAATAGTCCAATTTATTGTTGTGGTTACTGTGTTTACCCACCCACGACAGACTATTGAAGGACTGCAGTATCAACAACAATGAATTGGACAATGAATTGGAATGCTATAGTAGTGTTGCTTTTAGCATACTTTTTTATAGTTAGTAAGGGGCTCTACTTCAAATGCGTCCTTCTTTGTGCTGAAATCCCGATCATACCCTGAACAACTCTATACTTAAACTTTGATGGCGATATAGAAGGAACAACTTCATATTTTTACCCTATCATTCCCGACAGTTCCAAAAACAACCCCAAACTGAAAATTTAGAAAAACATAAATAATAATAGGTCCTACCCTTCCTTTAAATTTATTTTCTTTTTGACGGTTTTACTTAAGTCACTTCTGGTTTTTAATAGACACATATTCCCCTTGTAGTTTCTATACTACGAATTATTGTAATAGTAGGCTAGAGTTTTAGCTTTTTCTACATTTGGGTTGATTTTTTAAATTTTTTCTGATGCAATTTTACTTTTAATAGCATTGCGCACTATAATTTTATACCATAATAAAGTAAAAAGATAATTTTAACAACTACATAAACAAATAAATTGTAAGTTGGAATTCGGTATGTTTTGAAAGCAAATAGCTGGAGTTGAATGGAAAAATATGTTTGTCTATCTGCATTTATTTACATTAAACAGGTTTAAAAACTATTTATATGTTGTTTAAATGTTAAATAATGAGTTTGATTTGTGTTGTTGCAGTAAAAAACGTGATATTGCTATCTATTCTTACAGGGCGTTGACAGTGTTTTTCCAGATCAATAAACGGAATTGATAGTTCATTAAAGCTATTGTGTAGACGAACGAAAGTTTTTTTTAATGAATTTTGTTGATTTTGTGATGATTGCCCACGTGGCAGATGCGTATGGTGGTGCTTCCACACATAGGGAATTGGCATGTGAGGGGAATAGTGAGGGAAGAGAGAGACTCCTTTAGAAAATAGGGAACATGTGTCTTTTAAAGGGATCGTTATCAATTGATAAGGTTTCTATTATTGAGTTCCTAAGAAAATTGCTTTAACAACAATCCTACTCTCTGACTGAATTTTCGAATGAAAACCGAAATGAGTTAGTAAGATAAAAAAAAAGAAGTGAATTCTGTTATTTAAAATTTTGTAACTGTATATACCAGAGTGTTAAAACTAAGCAATATAGTTTTTGCTTTATATTAAAAATTCAAAACCGTCTTTACATACACAACGGAACGATCCTAGTGAATTCTTTTTGTTGCCGTCACGGTTCAGTGACCAGGAGAGGGGTTCACAAACCATGGTACGCAAAAGCCGCGTTCTTAAAGAATTTTCTATCTGTGTGCATCTGACACGGGTGGAAAGTCCACGCTGCCATTTTGATTGTAGCAAATAAACTTTTTTGCAACTTTAAAGTTATATATCCACGTGCATCATAAAAAGTATATCAATATAATTCTAGTAAGCGGTATATTGATACACTGTCCTTTCCTTAGTTTTTTTTTTTAATTTTCCGGTAATGGTATGGGTAATCCTCTATTTTTGTTATTTTTGTTGTACTCTGGAAAACGACTAGGATTTTAAAAAAAAGTGCCGGGATTTATAAAGAATTGTTTAAAAAATTCTCATGTTCTTCTTTTAACATATTTTTTTTTTATTTTCAACACTTTTTATTTAAATCAAAACTTAATTTCATATACAAACTCTTCCTTTTTATTTGTTCCTGAAGATGTATTATTCGAAGAATTTTCAAATAAGAATGTCAACTGAAAATTCGTCAATGCTCCTCAAATTTCGACCACATGTAAAAACGAAGAGCTATCTAGAATTAACTTCCTTTCTTTGTATTCTATTGAAATACAATACTAGTTTCAGTTACAATTTTCTTCTTATTTTACCAATTTGCAGAATTGGTTATTTCTATTTAAAAAAAAACACTAAGTAGGTTGGTAACAGTAACTGTCCCCTGATCCACTTACTCACATGATTTAGAAACTTAAGAAACAAAATCGCCAAACACAGCATTTAATTCTAATCTGGTTGATTCCACGAAAATGCGACATGAACACCATTTTTTAAATTCCAACTAAATTATTATTTTTTGGTTCCAGGGGTTAGAAAATAAGTTAAATTTTATGAAAATAACAAGATATAATAATATAAATGCATACATAATTTTTTTATCGATAATTATTGTGAGACTAACTTGGAAACCGAAAATTTGTTATTTTTACCTTTAGTTTGATGTCCTTTAAAGTATTTAAATACTAATAGATTTCTGAAAACAAAATTATTTTCTTAAATAATAGATCAATTTATGCATGTGAAAACTTTTTAATTATTTTGCTATTTCCCCCAAACTTAGTGTTCGTCTCCATGTCATGTCTGTCACGAAAAACATGGATTTTTTTTATTTTTAACAAAATCTACTGGGTAAAAATTGTTGACACTTTATTTTCTCTTTCTATATCTTAAAATAAACAGTTCATAAAAAAAATTGAAAAATACATTTAAAATTTGAGTGAAATATAGAACATCAAACTTTGTCATGTCAGTCACATTTGTCATGTCTGTCACGTTTGTCAAGTCTGTCACAATTAGTTTTTCATTGCCATTTCCACATAATTAATCTAGTCATGGTCACTCTCACATGTGTGACGTATATTCTCAAAGCAGTAAATAAAGCTTTTTATTGCGTTGAGTTGTAAAAAAATGCTGTTGACATCTATACTTAGTTAAATAATAGTAAGAGGAAGCTGTAGTTCGAAACAAATGCAATGCTACACTGGTATATTATTTTGATAGTGATTATGCTGTTGTTGTGATCAGCAATTTAGTCATTACAAAAATTCAGGGCAATTCAGATCAACATTTTAAACAATAACGCACAATATTTTCAATGACATTGTAAACTTTCAACAGTCTAGCATTTCTTAGCCTCATCACATGGCAAAGGATCTAGTGATGGCATTGGTGGGACTACTAAGTGGCAAGTCCATGAGGCTACTTGAGCCAGAAATATAAATTGTCGAACACCATGTGAAGCTGCGAGAAAAATTTGTACTGAAATCATTGTCTTGTATCACCCCCCCCCCCCCATATAGCCTTAGTCTGACTTCAGAATCAAACATGGGTACTCTTTTCGATTTCAATACAGGTTGAATGTATTGAAAACTACCTCTTGCAAAATGAAACAGATCAGATTTTGAAATATGGCCAATGAGTGAACGCGAAACACGATGGGGATTTTCATGTCATGATGATAGCAGAAATCGCACAAAACTAAAACAAGTAAAGTATTTAGTAGCAACTAAAGGGGATTTTCAGTTTTGAATCCATAGTAGATCATGCAATCAAGAAGAAGAGAAGGAGCAAATACTAGTAAATATTACATTTCCCACACTAGTCAATTCCACGGGTTTTAATAAATTTTAATTTTTTTAAATAATTTATTGTGAAACACATAACATAATACATATATGTTACATCATGATGTAATCTCCAAGTTGTTATTAAAAAAATGAAGTGATATTTGAGAATAAATACTTAAGTTCATAGAAAATTTTACACGTGTCATGTCTGTCACGAAACCTTGTCATGTCTGTCACGCTAGTAAATATTTTATAACGTTTTACTATTTATAAATTTCTTAAATTTTTTCTTTCTGCTTGACTTATCTGAATCTTATATTGATTCCCCAAAAATTCTAGACTTGACATGCATACCAATTAAGAGCAAATGGTAATAATATATGGTCACTCAAAATCTGTGTCTCAATTTTGTCATGTCTGTCACGGCATGTTTCAACCCAATTAGTTCAAAGTATTTTCTCTTGAATGAAAATTGTAGTGTTTTTTCTAATCAAGACCTTTATTTGCATCACCCCATGGCAATTTTTTACCAATCAATAAACATTTAGTACTTAAAAAGGGGCAATAAAGTTGTCTTATGTCATGTCTGTCACGAATGGAATTAGCCATCTACACTTTCGCAAATTCAATTAATATTCTTTATTGTTTGCTAAATTAATTTGCAGTTGGAATAAAAATTGAGTAAAATTGATAGCTCCAAAAATATAATCTAAACTGCTCTTAACATCATCTAACTTTATGCTCTGTTCTCACATGACATTGATTCACCAATCGAGGCTCGAGAAATAATTTATTTTCATTCAGCGTTTCTGCTGCTACTAAAGACCTGATGGCCATTCCTTAAACATCAAAATAAAGTTTCTCGTGCATTTGAAGAAGTAGCAACAGTGAAAAAATAATGAATTGAAATTTAGTTCTCTGGTAAGTTAAATGGGCACTAATTTTTATTTTTTCAAACTTTAAATATACTTCGAATCGGTCATTTAATTATTGAAATTTTTTTAATTAAATAGTAGAATTGTAGAAATTAATTTTAGAATTGAAATTTTTGAATGTAGCCTGCAGTTATAAACGTAGTGTGGACGCTAAAAGGGACATTTTAGAGTGTCCGGGATTGAACTTTCAAAATTATGAAATCCTATTTATAAGAAGTTTTTTGTTTTGCTATTTTAATATTTTGCTCTTGAAAAGAATGTTGGATTTTGATTTCATTATAGTTTTCAAAATCTTCATTTTGCAGTGTTATTTACCATCCCTAACCCGAGCAACAACGCATATTTTATGAGCATTTGAATAATATCTTAAGATATCAAAAAATCTACACTTATAACATCCACCACAGATTCCTAGATTACGCTTAAGTGCAATTTCGTGACAAAATAACCGACTTCTAATATGTTCAGCGGTCTTCAGGGAAAAACAAAACTTGATCAAAGTGATCGGGATCCGATTTCTTGATACGCCATCTTCTTCTTGCAGTTTATTAGGAGAATGGAAAGTCGCCCTATCAACGGAAATCAGTGGCAGAAGAAAAAGCATTTTTAGAACAACTTTGCATCAGATTGTTAGAAGAAGTGTTCAGAAATAGGAGTTCTTATCGTCTTGAGGATCATGAGACGAAGAAAAATCATTTCAAAAACAAACATAAGGTTTCAGCAAGTTACTGGGAAAAATAGCTCGGATGTAATAAGTTATTGTCTTTATTCGAAAGAACATTTGTATGTTTCACTACTTTGCTAGGCCTAAGAGAGTTTTAACAATCTTCTAAAAATGATACGAGTTTTATCGAGTTGCAGTTGAAATGAAAGAAATAAATCCTATTGGTAGTGATGGAAATATGATACCACTGATAAAAGAAAGTTATTTTAGGGCAGTAGTTTTAAATTCAAATGTATTTAATAGAACTCGTAATTGTAAGAAGCTACGGTTTAAGAACTCCGTTTTTATGTTAAAAAATTACTGACTTAAGAACTCCATTTTATGTTAAAAAATGACTGGCCTAAGTCAAAAGGCTTATTATTGTAAAATAAGTTGGCATGTAGTACTGTTTTCCAAAAGAATACGCTGTCCAAAATTTCTGTAAGATTACAGCAATTTTACATCACAGTGTTGCAATGCTTGTTTTACAGAAAATTGATGTTTTCTAGACGTACAAAAGAGTCACATGAGTAACTTGCTCCAATAGCGTTTGACCATAGAAGATGGGTGCATCCAATCACTGACAGTGAAGCAAACTTTTTCGACGCTACCACACAATAACATCATATGTCAATTCACAGCACAGGGCAGCCACTTTTATCATCACACTGTGATGGTAAATTGGATTTTTTTTGCAGTGTAGGTTTTTTTTTACAAATTGCTTTTGAACGATTTTCCAAAATTATTATTTATTTTATGTGCAAAATTAAGGAGTAGTTGGCTTGTTTGAAACAAACCAACTTACTTCACGAATGATGGCATTTGCCACCCAAGAACCCTGTAATTGCTTTTATTGTCACTGCTTATACATGCCATTATATAGTGACAATGACCCCCTGTTTAAAATCAACTGTTGATTGTGTTAAAAATATCAAATTTTCATTTCAACTTTTAATCCCTGAAATATGCTTTTAAGAAAAAAACTATTCCTTGTCGCTATTTTTTTAGGCTAAACAACGGATTTCAGACTTTAGGTGCACTTTTCTCTTTTTCTATTTTACTTGGAGGGTTGAAATTTTCTACTATGTTGCATTGATGCTCATTCAACATTTAGTGAATAAGAATTTTAAAAAAAAATAAGTAAACAAAATAAGACACTTTTTTTTATTTCAGAAATGCGCACAAATTCTGTTTAGGTTAATAACGTCAAATGTTTACTGTTTTATCGTCCAACTTCATTAATTAAGTAAACTATTTTTTATTTATATTTTAAATACACGCTGGAAAGTGATTCAAGAGACTAAAAATCGGTGTTTGATGGTGAAGATGGCAAACGCAGTTATATTGAAAGAAAAAAGAACTCCCATCTTAAGTCCAATATTCAGACGTGTGTCGTGTATCAGATCTTTCATAAATATATAATTTAGTGATTAAAAGTTTATTTTAACTTTTAATCACTAAATTATGTACTTATGAAAAGATATTTTGAAGTATCGTGACCCCATTATAATTAACATGCATGCGGGATTCAATTGTAATAGCAATAAAATATCGAAGTAAGTAAATTCTTCAATAACAAACGAGCTACTAAAGAATTAAATCATTCTACCTATTTGATATTCAAAATTCATCGACAGAGATCAAGTCATTTGCTTCGCTTCAGTTGGTCTCGGAAGAAAGAACTTTATCATGTTTCTCACTGCTAACTAAATTGAATTACTTTTCATCCATTGTTTTAAGAAATGCGTGAGGCACCAACTCATTTGGGCGGTTAGCTTTATGTCGCCCCAGCTACTACGTCCCGAAGAAAAATCTTTTCAAAGAACTATTCAACACTCATTCATCGCAAAGCTTTGCAAGTTTCAAATTAAATTCTCGCTGGCCGCCTTTCCCTGAATTCTTTTATACATTTCGACTTGGCTGTCTACAAAGGTTTATCTTTCCTTCATTAAGAGACAGACTTGTGTCCATTTTGAAAGAGCTTGTTTTAATTTAAAATCGCACAATAGGTTTTTTTCAGGGTCATAACACGTAGTTATTTTATAATGGTTTATAATGTAAACACATTTCATGGGTATGGAAGTGAATCAATAATAGCGATATAGATTAATGATATTGTGCATTCGCAGAGATACAACAATATTGGTTTTCAGTAATTAAAATTTGTGTTAAAGCAATTTCACGGTGAAATGACTTATTAAAAAAACTGTTAAAAATTTTCATTAACAACTTATATTTTTTAAAAACATTTGATTCTGACAAAATCGAATTTTAACTACGGTTCAAAATATCAACGGATTCCTTTAATGTTATTGCAAAGTATGACCGATATTTCCGGTAAAGGGTCAAAAATATATTTTGGGCGTCAACCATAAACTATTCTTATATCTTTAATCTGCCGGTACATGTTCGTTTTAAAAGAGTTTATTTCAATTTAAATTCGCCATATTTGCATTATCATGATTGAACGCACGCAATTAAATTTAAATGAATAACAAACAACACATTTTATTAATAAGGAAGTAACCGGAAAGTAAGACTGGACATCCAGAGCAGGTCATTGCTATTGTCTTTTTCTAAAAAAAATTGTTAAAATTAGTACCCATTAAACATTCACAGAGTAATAGTATAACTTAGGCAATTATAAAATAAAACTACTCCAGCTTTTGCTGTTTCTAAACAATGAATCGTTAACTTAAATGAAGCAAGTGAAAGAAGACCGCTAAAAAGTTTTTTTAACACCTACTATGTACATATGTATACATATAAATCAATATTTTTAAAATACAGTATTATAACTGCTACATTAACCGTAATGTGCAGACCTATAAATCCTTTTTTTACCTTTAAAATACAAACTCAATATTAACTCTAGGATTTTTTGTTTGAAAATGTGTTCTAAAAGCAGCAAGTTTACTCGTTATGAAGTACAAGATTTTCTTTTTTTGTTTTCGTGCAAAGAGAATGTTGAAGAGCAAATTCAGATTTATTAAAGTTAAGTTTGCCAAAAATCGGTTTAAATTGTAAGCGATATAATGTCATTGACCCAGCCTAGAAACGTAGTTCAAAGTTTGCCTGTGGTAAATATCTACCTCGGTGTGTTTTTCTAAGTTTCAAATTACCAAATGACTGTGTATTTTTCCTGGAAGTGTTATTTCCAAATTCAATTATCCGCGTATGGAATTTCCAAAAGTTGATATACATTTAAAATCTGGCGAAATTTCCATTCACACGGATGTAAGCTGTAAATGAAAAGATACACATATACAGGTCAATGTCACTGTCGTCTATTTCCCAGGAAACTAACTTATTATGTGAAATTTGTGTATTTACTAGTTATTAAGGGCTTTATTTAAAGACTCTCCATAAAGGTGGAATCAAAGAATAAAAGTAGAAAATTCTGGGAAATTTGATCAATTTTAAAACACAGTGCGGGAAAATGTAATTACTAGCTTAGCCGCTACCTCGCGGCGTGATATTTCGTCGCACCTTGACATTTGTTTTACCGGATGTTATTTTTTCTATAAATTTTTAGTAATTGTATGTATGCACACTCTATTATTCAAAAGTAATTGTTTTTTATATGCATGGGCGTTCTTATTTATATCCTTTGTCGCAAAAGAAAAACAAACAAGTAAAATAGTAATTTAATCAATTCAAACCTATATTTACCTTACTTTGCGATGACTGCGATAGCCGATGTTCCTATTTTTTCATGCAATCTAAAATTGCTTTTAAATTATATCCGTTTTTAGCGATTGAATAAAATAAATATTTTGTAAATTGCAAATTAACTTTTCATATAAACTTTAATTTGAATGTTATAAATTTTAATGAAACCAAAGAATGCGGACTTGAATGTAATGGTCATGAACTTTTAGTTTGCTTCCTGTTTTTAATTAACCCTGAATTTTCGGCACAATGCCCACACGTGGGAAAAAACATCAATAGATCAAAATAAGATTTAAATTACACATTCCAAGAAAAGTAATCAATTGTGAGGATTAAGTGAGACGAATATTTCCTTCTTTAGTTTAGGAAGTTTCTTTACTTCCGCTAACTTTACTTTTTGATGTAATATGTAGGTGGCGGTGCAATAATTACATACATTTTATTACACTACTCAAAACAATTAGGGGAGAGCAAGATTAAAACCCTTCACCCCCAATGATGCCAATTGGAATCATCAACTTGCGATTTTTTTTCTATAAAGTTATTTTTTCTTTTTGCATCGTTAGATGGAAGAATCATGTCTTTTTGAGAATTAAATAATGTATGTTTTAATTAAATGAAAATATGAAAAACATAGTACAGTAAAATTCACTCTGAAACAATTTTATTAAATAAATTGACCCTAAATTCTTCATGCTTGCATTTTTAAATGTTTAAAAACTGATTTTAACTATTTTTAACAAACAAAGTTTTGAAAAAATTATTGCTATAATATATTCAAAAAGTTATGATTTCATTTTTTTCCTTAAATTTTAGTTAAAAAAATTAAAAGTTTTTTCCCTGTTTCTTACCATTTCATTCTAGATGCATAATGAATCTATTTCACAACATTTTGATTTTTAGAATGAAAAATAAAAAGTTGGGACTGAAAGGGTAACAAAAGTACGCAAAGTGCTCCCTTAATTGTTTTGAGCAGTGTATTTGCAAGTTATTTGAATTAGTATTGGAATAGCAAACTATAAAATTCTACAGAAATATTTCGGTCAGAAAGATTTCGGTCCACGCTCCTTCTTTTACTAAAATGTTGACAGGGAGAAGCCTAGCGGCAAATTCTCCAATACCTGAAGTCAATAGACTTTTTTTTTACATACATCGATGCATTTGTGTGTGTGTGGCAAAAAGAAAAAAAAATGCGTCTCGTGGATGAGAGAGATGGGTTGAATATCTCCGCATTCAAACTACAACGAGAACTATTGGCGACGGGCATCATAATTTCGAATCATAGTCAAGTGAAGAGCCGATACCTGAGTAGGCAACCAACCTTTAAGGGCCACATCGTCGGGACTTAGCATATGGTTGGTTGGTTGGTAGACATATATATTCAGGTTTGTGTGCTTGGTCAGCGACCCGCTTATAAACCTTCGTCAAGTAAGACAGACACAACAGACAACACACACACATAAGTGGATCCATCTAATTTTTAGAGACAGAGGCCAATTAGAGGACCCCCAGAGGTATTGATTTGGTATGGGAACTTAGAGGACTTTCGGACCCAACAGATTTAACGAGCACGTACTCCGCATATACTCGGTAGGTCTTCAGTGGTACCGGGACTCGATCGCGGGACCTTCCGATCCCGAGACCGAGACGCTGACCACTAGGCTCACTACGGCCCCACTTAGCATATTTAACGTACATTCCTTTTACCCGGAGTATTATATGTCAGACGGTTTTAGCTGCACAGAACATTAATAGATCAGCATTTTTTTTGACAGTGCCAGCCCCGAACCTGGGACTTTTGGCATGCAAGGCAAGCACCGTACCGACTGTTATCCCCAGACCTTCTTCGTGGATAAAAAGTATAGCTTTTTATCCGTATTTCTTTTAGGTAACTTGCAATTATGTCATTGAAATTGGGTCAACTTTATATTTACTTACTACTCTTTAGTTGTTCCTGCAGTTTAATTCAAACTATAGTGTATATAAGCAGTGCAATTAGCGTAAAAAGAGGTTTAACAATTAAAATGAATAAGTTTACTTTTACGGAAAGATTTCCATCATGATAAAACATTATGATACTACTCTATTTTTTCCAAAGCTTTTACACATGATGATTGCAGACGGGATAGGTTTAAAATTATAAACATTACTTTTAAGGATATTTTTTACATTTTCTTTTTGGTATCAAAAGCAGTTAATTTAATTTTTTTTAACGATATTAATTTTTTTAAATAGGTTCACTTCAAATATTTAATTTTGGGATCAGTATTTAGAACGAAAGATGAATTAAAAAATATCTCCTAAAATTTCCTATACTATTTCATGATTCAATTCAATCATTCGTTTTAAAAAATAAACTCTTACCTATTTTAAAAGAAACTTCAATTTTAAAGAAATAGTTATCATTTCTACTATTTCGTAACTTCCAATAAAATTTAGTTTTAATAGAAAACAATAATACATATTTCAACCGTAGCCATACCACATTATTTCTTAATCGCATTTTTCCACACAAAAAAAAAAACTGATGCTCAAATAAACTAATAACAACTTCTCCATACCTTTCTTACAAAAAAAACCAATCTCACGATCCCTGATTTAGTTGTCCGTAACTCTGATTATACCTTCAGTAAGGCCACGGAATTCTAAAACTGATCGCAATAATCACCCAAAATAACAACACCAAAATATCCCTCCAAAAACCCCTTCCACATACGGACCATATCCGTATATACATGACCTTGGGTAGAGTAAAATGCCATATCGAAATAATCTATCAAATAGCAGCTTATCAATTGCTATAATAGACCTTTGTTTTGGCTATGTATCTACCTTTGGGATCTATACCTGGAGAGTTCGTGTTTCTTTGTGTATCAGGAGGGGGTCAAAAGTTGATTTTTTGGATAAATTGGTTGTACTAGAGCTGCGGTGTTTATGGTTATATAATGTAATGTAATGTAATGTAATGTAATCGTTTCCGACTGCCTATTTCTAGCCTCCTTTAGAAGCTTTAACACAGCCAATTACGCCTCGTAATTTAGAACCCTGGTCAAGTGACAAGAATGGTTATATAAGAAGGCTCAACGACGTTTGATTAGGCTTGATTGAATTAACCCATTAAATCCTACCGTTAATATATGGCCACAATAAATGATTTTCTGTCACCATAAAAGCATTTTTTTGTTGTTGATTAGACTGAAACGTTTCCAGCTGTATTTATTGAATTTAAAAATGCATTTGAAATTTTCTTAAAAAATTCATACATAAAATCATTATCGAAGCAAACCGTGCTTATACAAATCAATTGTATTTATATAAATATAAATAATTTTCTAAAAATTAATTTTTTTCTTATAAATTCACCGAACCTTCTCATGCCCTTCATCAAACTCAGCAATATTCCTTACAAGGTATGCAAGCCATTTCTAGAAACATTTCTCTATGATTTGTTAGGTATCTGCGTGGCAGACAATTTCACTGCTTAAGGTGTCATAAAATTTCTCAATAAAATCCGAATGCTAAATTTATTTATGAGGCCCATGCTCAATCCGAACACGTACGAAGTCAGTTGATCAACATCGGAACTCGCATTTCTGGGAGTGAAATATGAGAAATACACGTGCAGTTATGATTATTAAGAGTAAAATACATTTGAGGGGGCAAGAGTGTAAATGAGTTGAGTACATTTTTAGGTTAGTTTGAATTATCGTCGCACTAGAGCTACACGAGGGCTATTGGCGACGGGCGTCGTAATTTAGAACCACAGTCAAGTGACGAGCCGACACCTGAGTAGGCACCCAACGCAACCGTTAAGGGCGACATCGTACGCAGCGTCGGGACTTTGGAGCATATTTAACGTGCACTGCCTCTATACGGGGTATAATTCGTCGGACATTTTTGTTTGCAAGGGCCGTTTATAGGTCGGCAGTTATTTTGGCGATGCCCGGACCCGAACCTGGGACCTTCCACATGCACGGCGAACGCCTTAACCGACTGGGCTCCCCAGCCCCTACATTTTTAGGTAAGTTCCCGTAAGTGTTCATAAGCATAGGAGAATTAATTAATGTGTACCGGTCCATTTAAAAAAAAATGTTGAGGTAAATACGAAATACAAAAGAGAAGGAAATGTATGTAAAAGAAATGAAGGATGTACCTAAAACTACTAAATATATTTGGAACTAATGGGAATAGGTTTTAGGTAAGTTCCCGTAAGTGTTCATAAGCATAGGAGAATTAATTAATGTGTACCGGTCCATTTAAAAAAAAAATGTTGAGGTAAATACGAAATACAAAAGAGAAGGAAATGTATGTAAAAGAAATGAAGGATGTACCTAAAACTACTAAATATATTTGGAACTAATGGGAATAGGTTTTAGGTAAGTTCCCGTAAGTGTTCATAAGCATAGGAGAATTAATTAATGTGTACCGGTCCATTTAAAAAAAAATGTTGAGGTAAATACGAAATACAAAAGAGAAGGAAATGTATGTAAAAGAAATGAAGGATGTACCTAAAACTACTAAATATATTTGGAACTAATGGGAATAGGTTTTAGGTAAGTTCCCGTAAGTGTTCATAAGCATAGGAGAATTAATTAATGTGTACCGGTCCATTTAAAAAAAAATGTTGAGGTAAATACGAAATACAAAAGAGAAGGAAATGTATGTAAAAGAAATGAAGGATGTACCTAAAACTACTAAATATATTTGGAACTAATGGGAATAGGTTTTAGGTAAGTTCCCGTAAGTGTTCATAAGCATAGGAGAATTAATTAATGTGTACCGGTCCATTTAAAAAAAAATGTTGAGGTAAATACGAAATACAAAAGAGAAGGAAATGTATGTAAAAGAAATGAAGGATGTACCTAAAACTACTAAATATATTTGGAACTAATGGGAATAGGTTTTAGGTAAGTTCTCGTAAATGTTCATAAACATAGGGGCATTAATAAATGTGTACATTTCCATTTTGGAAAAAAAATATTGAGGAAAATACGAAATACAAAAGAGAACATGTGTAAAATAGTTGAAGGAGATACCAAAAATTAGTAAATATATATAGAACTAATGAAGATAGGGTTTAGGTAAGTTCTCGTAAATAATCATAAGTATAAGAGCATTAATTAATCTGCACATTTTCAAATAAGAAAATGGATGAATACGAAAGACAAAAAAATAATTAAATACATATAAAAGAGTAGTAGGATATAACTAAAATGAGAGCAAATATATTTGGAACTACTTGGAATATTAAAAGATCCCTTATTTGGTCATAGGTTTAAATACGACAAAGAACACGTTATTGGAATGTTGTCTGCGACATAAATAATCTGGTGTCAAGTACCTCATTCGTGGCGTTTTTCTAGGAACTAAACTGCAAGATGAATATTTCATTTGAAATCCCTTGAGTTTAGTTCGAAAAATATAGCAATCATTTTGTTTTCAAGTAAAGAACGACAATAGGGTTGGAATGATCTACATGTTCCAGTTAGTTCATCAAACTGACGCGAAACCATAAACACTTAGTTCCCAAGCTAGCGTGCATTAGCAAATTAAACGCGCTTAAAGTTGATTTTCTGTAAACTTTTGAGCTAGATTTTTTTTTGTATTCTTCGCAATTCATCTAAATAAAACTCATTTGTCATTACTTTTTTCTTATTAATTATTTTTCAATTATTGATAACTTTCTGTGAACCAATTAAAAGGCCTCAACTTGCAATAAAAATTATTGCACTGTTCCTGAGTAGATTTTCTTTTTTAAAAATATCCTGTCAGTTACCCTTTTTACTAAATAACACCTGTTTGTAAATACACCCGGCCTGTATACAAGCTTCTGTTTTTATTTTTGGTTCTAATTGTAAATACATGTTCCATAAAATACTTAGTGGTAACAAAACCCTAAAGAAAACATTTTAACATATGTCAATCTCATGAATAATATTTTGTCCCATGAGTATTGCAGCTTTTTCAAAAATTAATTTGACTATTGTGCTGCGAAAGAAAATATATAAATTTATTTATTATTATTCCAGTGAAAACATAAATTTATTTTTATGTATTGTTCTTACATCATGAGAAAAATTGTAACTTCTCTTATATATTTTTTGAATTTCTCAAATATTTATAAAGAAACTTATATAAACCATCACTTGATACAGAGCTGAACATTCTAAGAAATTTATATCGAATCCCGTCAGAAAATAGTAATGACAGCAAAACAAAATATATTTGTAGGATATATGTCATAGTTTGTTAAAATTATTTTAAAATTTTATTTCAAAAAATTAATACCTAATAATTGGTTGATATTTTAACTTGAAAAAATTGTGTTTCCTACTACTTTCTTACATGACGTCTAAATTGTAACAACAATACCCTGATGGATGGAGTTGAAGGATAAAATGTCTCAATTTTAAAAGAATACATTGATGGAGTGTTTGTTGGTACAATGGCTGCGTCAAAATATACTTCTGCGCTTACAATGCTTAGACGAATATTCCCAAAAACAATCAATTGGCATTCCTCTTAAAACGTGCGTAACACGACTTTCATTTACAGCTTAATAAACCAATGCTCACATAAAGGTTATTATATATCTTATAAGGCCATTTTGATAACTTTAAACTAAAATGTTCTCTATAGTCCTATTATTATAGTTATGTTGAAGGGACGGACGTTTTGGGTTTTTTTTGACGAGGAGACTATCTCTACATTGTACTAAAGTGCAAAATAGAACAATTTATTGCTACTTTGTGATTTTACATATATGAGAACGACTGCACATTTCATCAAGAAAATCGTTCAAATGCATGTCTCAAAATCCACGAATTCGGGGTAAAACAATAAGGCGATGGACTGAGATGTTAACTTGTAAATTTGAGGCAAATGGCAGTAGTATTTCACCGTAAAATAGTTAAAATGGCTATAATGGTTGTTTGGTATAAAATTGAACCAGCAGTCTTCCTAAATATTTTGAATTCACTGGATATCGCGTCTTTTGTTTTTTAATTTATCATATCAAAAATAAATACAATTCAAGCAATAATAATGCAAAATTTTGGCCATTAACCGGGCATTAAATTGATTTTCTCTATATTTTTGATACACATTTCTTTTCACCATCAATTCAAATAAAATTTATCATTTGTTAATTTCTTTGTGATTCATGATATTTTGAATTATTTATGTCTGCCTGATCCCACAACTTTTGTTAACCAAACCTTTTCAGTGAAATTTTGTGACTCAAAATGTTTTTTGTCTAAAATTTTGAAACGGATTATACCAGTTACCCTTGGTGCATGCACGATTTTTTCAAAAACCTTATTATGACGAGCGAGAGGTACTGGGAACTCTTATAATTGAAGCCTGCATCTCTTTTCGTTTTTCAGCAATACATTTAAAACCAAAATAAGTTCTTTGGCAACTACTCTTTGCGCATGAGCGATTTTCTCGAAAACCTTATTATGACGAGCGAGAGGTACTAGGAACTCTTATAATTGAAGCCTGTATCTCTTTTCGTTTTTCAGCAATACATTTAAAACCAAAATATGTTCTATGGAAACTACTCTTTGCGCATGAGCGATTTTCTCGAAAACCTTATTATGACGAGCGAGAGGTACTGCACTCTAAAAACTAAATGTGTAAACTTGAAAATTTACACACGATTATGGGTATATTTCAAGAATTACACATATGAGGCACCAAATTACGCATTTGTATGTGTAAACGAGAGGCGTGTAAATTGACAAATGGTCAAAAACACATATTTATGTGTAAACATGAAAATATCAAGCATTTTACCCAGTATGGTGAGTTTTTTTAAATTTACACATATTTATATGTTAAAAAAACCTCAAGCATTTTACCTAGTACTGTGAGTTTTTTTTTAAAAATTTACACACATATATGTGTTATGAAAATCACATGCTTAACATCACTCTAAACTTTATTTTACAATTCCGCAAAAGGCTGGAGAGCCGAGTCAGTAAACCGATTGCCTTTGTATGCGAACGATCCCAGGTTCGGGACCGAGTATTGTTAAAATAACTGCTGGACCTATAAACGGTCTGTGTGTGTGCAGCTAAAAATTATTCTTCGGAATAATACCCCGTGTAGGGGAAGTGCACTTTAAATATGCTCCAAAGTCACAAAGCTGCAGAAAAAAATTGCGTTAAATGCCTTCTCAGGTGTCGGCTCGTCACTTGACTGTGTTTCTCAATTATGACGCCCGTCGCCAATAGCCCTCGTGTAGCTCTAGTGTAACGATATTTCAACATAAAACCCTAACAATCCACTGTTAGTTTGAATTGGCGTCGCACTAGAGCTACATGAGGGCTATTCCTAACTAAATAACTGCCGACCTATAAACGACCCGTGCAGTATTATAAAGATAGAACGAAATTATAGCTATTGTTTACTATTGCAACTGCTTTTCAGCTGCCAATTTACACTACGTTCTTGAATTGAGCTTTAGCGCAGTCAAAGAGCTCTTTGTTTTCGCAAACTTCTATCAAACAGTTTGATAAAAATCGTATAATAAAAATGCAAACAGTATTTAAAACAAACAGTTGTTGCTGAAAATACAATTAGAACACATTAAATAATTAAATATAGTTTTTAAAGCAACTTTAAATATTTGTAAATCGTTTGAAAAAACTTTTGAAGAATGTATAGTACTACTCAACTCTTTTTTTTATTAAAATAATAGTTCTCTGTTCGTGTTCTTTTCGCTGTGGAATATATTTGCGGCAAAGGCTTCTATGGCTTTCAGAAAAATAAATAAATGTATAAAATTAGTTATAACTTCTAAGTCAACTAAAAAAGAAGATAATTTTATAACGCCACTCTTTCGTATGAATTTCGCCAGCAGGTGATGTGTGCTATATACAAAATGTGCAGCTGATTTTTATCGGAAGAGTTGAAAAGAAAAATAAACATATTCGACGCTCGCAAGTCAATGCAGTGGAAACCGGGATTTGATTCGGAAAACATCTGTCACTTGTTTTGCTCTTCCATACCAGAAAATTGAATTGCTGTCTTATTATAGGTAGTCCTATGGTCAGTTCGATATTCTCAAATTCGATTATTTCAAACGTGATGTTTAATCATTTTCATATATAGCTCAAAGTGTTTTTAAAAATATGTGTGCTGGAAATTCTGAAACAACATTTTTTTGTTGGAAAGGTTTGGTTTATTTTGTTTAAAAATTTATCAAGGTAAGTGTGAGTAATGTAATACTTTTTCTGTTGAAATAAAAATGTTTTCTATAAATTGCCTTAATTTCTTCATTCAACCGATACATATAGTATTATTATAAAATCATTTAGTTATTACTTGTTAAAAAAGAAAAACAGTAGGGAAAACTTTATAATTTCTACTTCTTTATAGTTAAAAGTATTATTTTTACGATGCATATTTGTGTCTTAAATTCTGGTTATTATCAAGAATGTTTTACATTGAAAGATAAATTTATTTTTTGTGTAATGATCCATTACATTTTTGTAACTTGCTGTTTTTCTTTTAAAGTCATTTTAATATGTAAAGTCAAAGTGCTAAATCACTATAATTTAATATTGAACAGTTTGTTGTCTTTTAAAATAGTTTCTTCTAAGTTTGAAAAAATATGTAATTGTGACAATTATATTTTACTGTTAATAGTGGATTAGTTTTAAATTTAACTTTATATTCTACGGTGGATACACGGAAAATGCAAAATTTTAACAACGGAGAAATAAGAAACGGAACTTCTGTAAATACACGGGAAAATACTTAACGAAACGGGAAAGTCCCGTCAACTCTGCTGCTGATACTTTTCCCGTTAATTTCAGGATTTTTTTTTACAGTGTATCATGAATTGAAATTACTTGATATATAAGAAGTAGTGTAGCATTATTATTGTGTTGTTCGTTGTTTATGATGGTAATTTCCAAAGTGATTAAATCTATGAAAAATATTCCACATTATTTTTGTTTTTTGTTTCATATTATAACTCAAAAATTTTTGTCTAAAAATAAGTATTTAAGTGTAATATGGTTAGGCATGTATATTGTATGTATGCATATCTAAATTACTTAATAAAGTGTGTATTTCTGAATTACTCAATAAAGTGTGTCTTTCTCAATTAATCGGTAAAGTGTGTAATTCTCGATTGCACAGTAAAGTGTGTAATTCTCGATTGCACAGTAAAGTGTGTAATTCTCGATTGCACAGTAAAGCATGTAATTCTCGATTGCACAGTAAAGCATGTAATTCTCGATTGCACAGTAAAGTGTGTAATTTTCACTTACACAGTCAAGTGTGTAAACTGAAATTACACGCTTTTTTACACACATAAACAAATCATTCTAGTGGCAAAAAAATACCTGCTTTCGTGTGTAAATTTACGCATTTAGTTTTTAGAGTGTGGGAACTCTTATAATTGAAGCCTGCATCTCTTTTCGTTTTTCAGCAATACATTTAAAACCAAAATAAGTTCTATGGCAGCTACTCTTTGCGCATGAGCGATTTTCTCGAAAACCTTATTATGACGAGCGAGAGGTACTGGGAACTCTTATAATTGAAGCCTGCATCTCTTTTCGTTTTTCAGCAATACATTTAAAACCAAAATAAGTTCTATGGCAACTACTCTTTGCGCATGAGCGATTTTCTCGAAAACCTTATTATGACGAGCGAGAGGTACTGGGAACTCTTATAATTGAAGCCTGCATCTCTCTTCGTTTTTCAGCAATACATTTAAAACCAAAATAAGTTCTATGGCAACTACTCTTTGCGCATGAGCGATTTTCTCGAAAACCTTATTATGACGAGCGACAGGTACTGGGAACTCTTATAATTGAAGCCTGCATCTCTTTTCGTTTTTCAGCAATACATTTAAGACCAAAATAAGTTCTATGGCAACTACTCTTTGCGCATGAGCGGTTTTCTCGAAAACCTTATTATGACGAGCGAGAGGTACTGGGAACTCTTATAATTGAAGCCTGCATCTCTTTTCGTTTTTCAGCAATACATTTAAAACCAAAATAAGTTCTATGGCAACTACTCTTTGCGCATGAGCGATTTTCTCGAAAACCTTATTATGACGAGCGAGAGGTACTGGGAACTCTTATAATTGAAGCCTGCATCTCTCTTCGTTTTTCAGCAATACATTTAAAACCAAAATAAGTTCTATGGAAACTACTCTTTGCGCATGAGCGAATTTCTCGAAAACCTTATTATGACGAGCGAGAGGTACTGGGAACTCTTATAATTGAAGCCTGCATCTCTTTTCGTTTTTCAGCAATACATTTAAGACCAAAATAAGTTCTATGGCAACTACTCTTTGCGCATGAGCGGTTTTCTCGAAAACCTTATTATGACGAGCGAGAGGTACTGGGAACTCTTATAATTGAAGCCTGCATCTCTTTTCGTTTTTCAGCAATACATTTAAAACCAAAATAAGTTCTATGGCAACTACTCTTTGCGCATGAGCGATTTTCTCGAAAACCTTATTATGACAAGTACTAGGAACTCGTGTACCGAATTTAAGTTCCGTAGCTCTTTTGATTCGAACAGTAGAGTGGTTTAACACAGACAACGTTCAAAAACCACTTTTTCGTAATAAGCACCCTCCGAAGCGTGAAGAAAGCACAAAATCTCCATTTCGGATTTACTGCCTCATCGCAAATCTTTCATTACGTTATATTTCATATTAGGTAATTGAAAGTAAAACGCGACTTAATTCGCTTTTGAACCGAACCCTCTGAAGCAATCTGTTTTTGCAAGCACACCACTCAAGCAAACCTCGCCATTAAAGTAACAGGTTTCATTTTCAGAACGAATCGTATTTCATTTCAAGTAACTTTTGATTTATTTTTCAATTAAGAAGGATAGAAATAAACGCATCGAGATATTTTAGTGTCTGAAAGTGATTTTTCCCGCTCATAAACTTTGTCTATAAACTCCCTCTCATCTGATATGACCTCCGTTTAACCGTCCCTCTCTGCTTTAATCGGTACGTATATTTAAACAAATATGTTCAATTTATAAAATAAATTAATTCATTTTTATAAGATATATAAAGATAATTATTTTTTCTAATTTCTGTTAAATTTTAAAAACAGTGTCGAAGTGAAAATTTATTGTGTGAATAATTTGGTAAAGAATCATGAAGCCATTGGATACTGAGGCATTGTTTATCATTCTGACACCAACACTAGAGGTCACAGTTTAAAATTAAGAAAAGTACATTTCATTCCCTTTGGGATTTGAGTGCTTAATGTGTAGTAATGTAAAATAAATTTTGATGTACTGGTAATCACATTTGGAGAATTTTAGTAAAATTTTAAAATGTCGCATGTATTATTTACGTGACTATATAAGTAAATTGGCTTAGAGAATTTGGGAGTTTGTGTGAGAAGAGTATTTTTTATTGTTAAAAAAAGAATCATAATTTGTGCTGCCTTCATTGTTGATCAAGAGAGAGATGTGCTCGTCATTACTATAAATAATTTTCGATTATTTTGTATAAAAAAAAATTCTCTCTCCGTATATAGAGTAGTCCGCCTTTATCTACAAGGTGAAAATTATTATTAAACTCGAAGTGTGAAGCACTAAACGACTTTCAATTACCACTCTATAAATCAATACTACATTCAAATGTAATTATATACCTTATAAGGTAATTTTAATAACTTAAAAACCTAATAAATTCCATGGCAGCTACCCCTTGCGCAATTTTCTCAAAACATTATTATGACGTTCGACAGGTACTGAGAACTCGTGTACCAAATTTGAAATCTCTTGGTCTTCTGGTTTAAACTGTAGAGTGATTTCAGACAGACAGACAGACGGAACAATGTCCAAAGACCACTTTTTAGAATCAGCACACTCCAAAACAGGTATAAAATACAAAATTTCCACTTTCGATTTTCAACCCCACCGCAATGCTTTCATCTTGTCATAAAAAGTAGTATCGAGGACCACAACTTATAGTATATATATACCGATCCAAATACTTTGTGGGTTTACTATGACAAAGAGCGGTTTCTTAAATTTATTTGTATCATTAATACGCCGTCTAAATTGTTGATGTTAAAAAAACCCATTTCAGATTCAGTCGATAAATAGTTAATAGCTATTTCACCTATCAGGGGGGTTAACACACAACCTTACAAAGGGCATTAAATCATCCCAAAAGTGAATTAACGCGTTTTGATTGATCTGACTACTAGTAGCTGCAGATAGCTCCGTGTAAAGCCTTTACGAATGGCAGCATTCACTTCAGAAACCCGCCAGTTGCAATGCTAAAGCAATCCTCGTTAAAGGAATTCTGAAACAAATTCTTCAATTACTTTTTGCTCACGACTTATTGATACAGCACGATCCATTGATCGGTTCACAACCGAAAGTTCACGACATGGTTAAGTCTTATCACGACAAAAGATTAATAAAGAAAAAGCTCATTAAAATGGTAGTAATCTAAAAATGATTATTTTTGTTGACACTTTGTGCATTGTTTGGGCTTTTTTTTATTGTGTCTTGTTTTTTAACGGCTTCTTTAACACTTTTAGCAGTAGAAATTTATGGGATCCGTCATTTTAATCCATACATCATTTTTTAAGCTTTGTCTTCAATTAAAAAGTTTGTTTAGGGGTCCTATGTAGTTTGGTTTTTAATTTATGACCAACTAAAGATTTATTTGAGTGCATATGTTACACTGTTATATATTTCGTGCTTGGTTTCACCGAAAAAAAATGGTTCCTAGTAGCTGAAATGGCTGTGTGAAACGTTTCACTATATTTTCGTTTTTAGGTTGAAGCATTTTTCAGATTTTGGAAACCAAACACTGAAAAATTGTTCAAACGAATTCTAAAAATACATGTAAACATTTCACCACATAGTCGTTAGAGCTACTAGGAACCAATTTTTTTGGTAAAACCATGCACGAAATTTTTAACAGTTTAAAATTGAGAAGACTCTCTTTGCCCATTCAAGTTTTCAACTGAATTAAGTTGTCATATAGACTAGATAAACTGGACCGACTGCGTACAAACATTTCTTTCAATAGAATTAAAGCTTTTCGCTGTTCGTGAACACGTCAAATTGCTGTCCCACAATTTCTCTAAATTTCTTCCCATAAAACTAAATATCATCTAAGGTGAAGTTTTCCAACAACATTGACGTTTTGGTAATGCTTTTCATATTTGAAATTTAACCATATTAAAACCGATAAAGTTTAATAAATAACAGGAATAAAAACAAGTTGCACGTAAAGAACTCTAAAATAGAAAAGCAGACGACAAAAAAAAGTTCATTTTAAGAGTGAAATCGAAACAACAAGGAAATCGAAGGAAAGGCAAAAATTAAACAGGAGATTTACATCATGTGAAACAACCTATCTGGGGGCCAAATAAAAGGCAGTGCGTTATTTTCACTTTCCTATTTAGGCTGGCGAAATAACTGAATTGAATAAAAAGGCAGTGAGGGCCCCTTCAGAAGTGTCATTGTGAAGTTGTTATTGTATCCTTGAAAAATTTAGAAGCCTATTTCAAAAATTGACATTATTAGTTTTTTGTAGTTTTACGGTGAAGAATCAAATTACAGTTACATTTTTAAAGCTTAAATTTTCACGAATTCTGGGTTAAAACGCACCAAAACAACAATTTTAAATTGCAAAAAAGAAAAAAAAACTACATCTGATGATTCACAGATTCACGTCTATTTTTTAACGATAGGTTTTACTTTTATAATGTTTGTTTAATGCCCTTAGTTTGTTGACTGCTTAGTAGTTAACGGTGTATGCGTTTAATTTACGTTTTCACTGAAGTGAATAAAAATAGGAAGGTCGTCTTAAACATTTGCCATTTTATTTACTTTTCCAATGAAGGGATTAGAAATAAGAGAACATGTTTTTTAAACGGAAGTAACTGCAAAAGGCTGTTGTAAATATTTTATCTTTAGTCGCTGCTCTTGACTGAATTGGAAATATACCCGTAAAAAAAGGAAAAAATAAAAGATGCTTACCACTTATATATATATAATTGCCAATCGTTAAGTTAATGTTCATCACATATTATTTTTAACGGACGTTTTTATTTCAAATTTACCCTTGCATTTTTATTTCTAGGAATATCATCTTTGAGCTTTTATTTAGCCTTTGAGAGTTTTTTATTGGTTATGATTTTTAATATAAACTATTAAATTTTTTTGCATAACATATAGTGTTTTCAAAACTTTATTTTAATAAAGCAAAATCGAATTAATGTTCATTAACAATTTGTATTACTGTGTTCTGAAATATAACTAAATATTTTCTAAAACAATTCTTTGGAAATTCCTTAAGTAGATTTAATAAACTAATTTGAAGTAATTTGGTACTGAATTATATCCGTTTCTAAAGTTTAGAAAATCATAAACTAAACACTACTCTCTCAAAAAAGTCTCAATTATCTAACTTTATTCTCAAATCAATGACAACATCTAAAAAAAACTTATTTTAAAAAAATGTCGTCGGAAAGTTTAAGGATGTATTGATTAAAATTTATTTCATTATTTGCAAAATTCCGCACTTTATAATCCGTCATAGCTGCAACGCAATTCTTAACGTTTGATTGAGGCTCTTTTACGACAATTGATTATTCATTTAGGAAAATATTTACCAACGTACAAATAAGTCTTCTTAAAAACTGTCCGTGTCAGCTCGGACAGGGACCCTTTAATCAAGACTTTATTGGTAATATTGGGTAAATTGGTGTAATTGTCTCGAATGGTCTGAAACCATAACATCCTAATTAGTTAATTAAAGGTCCCAGTTGTTCACAGTCTCCACAGTAAAACTAACACTGGTCTACAGTGGTTTTGTTGCCCTAGATATGAAAATGATTTTGGGTCCATTTATGCACACAATTCATGAAACTATCAATGATTTTGTTAGATTTGCTCTGATTTTTTTTCAAATCTTTATTTTCATTTTACATTACAAAAATCAAAAAACGCGATATAAAATAACATATATATTTATAATGTCAGTAATATTTTAAGAAATTAGGATACATCGAAGTAAATAAAGAGGAAAATGTCGAAAATATATTTTATATTTCTATAAAACGCCTTTTATGAGCTTTTCTTATAATTTTTTAGGGGACAATCTCTTTTCAAAGACCAGCAGTAATCTGCCATCATGTGACAATCCCATCGACCCTGATATCTTTCCTCCATCACTTTTAGATCTTGGTGAAACCTCTCTCCCTGTTCCTCACTATGATTTCCTAAATTATCCGGAAATTATCTAGATGATTGCGGAGACAGTGTAATTTAATACTCATATTTGCTCCTAAAGCTGAAAGTTTGTCAGCATATTTTGCACAATTTCTTCATAATTTTCTGCTTTATGGTTACCTAAGAAATGTTTGACAACCAACACAAAACTTTTCCAAGCTTTACTTTCCGGAACAGTTATAACTTTGATAAAATCTGAGTCTTTCATCAATTCCCGTATTTGAGGACCATCAAATATTCCACCTTTCAACTTTTCCATACTAAGCTTTGGAAATTTTCTGCAAATGTAATTAAAACAATCTCCGCCCTTGTTCAACGCTTTTACAAATTGCTTTATCACACCTAACTTAATATGTAATGGTGGAAGTATGATTTTGTCTCTGCTCACCAGCGGCTCTCTTATTACATTGGCTTTACCGACAGTTAAAGAATTTCTTACAGGCCAAACATCTTGTTCCCAATGAAGTTGCTTTGCTCTACTGTCCCACATACAAAAGCAAGGGTATTTTGTGTATCCACTTTGTTTTCCAAGTAAAAAATTAACCATTTTTAAATCCACACAGATCGACCATTGATGCTCCGAATATTTAATTTTCTCTAAAACTCAGCTGTCCTGTGGAGCAAGGGGTCTGAGAGTAGGGATCACGTGATGTTTTTATGCGCGAAAAAGTTGCGCAGAAGCCTAATCATGACTGGGAAATTAAATTTTACTTTTAAAAAAACCGATAATTGTTCAAAATATAAGATATGCAAAAATCATGAAAATACGAGCACATTGAGAACTTTCATGGGATATATTCGTAATCTGGGCACTTGAAAACGCAAAAATTTGCGATGATATCCAGGGCAACAAAACAAAACTTTTATTTTGGAGAGCTGTGTAATGTATAGGGTCCACTTTGCTCATTGGCGACTTCGTCCAGGTGAATTTGCGATAGTCGAAAGCCGCCAATGAACGACCCGGACCCTACATCTCAGTTATAATTCGGATAATTTGAGTTTTGCAAATAGACCCTTCAAATAGCATTTATCTATCCCTATCCAATAAATAAAGACTAGTGTCATTGGTAAACAAAGAATGAGAAAGTCCGCAAGTTGAATCGTGTTTACATATTCTAAGCTTTCTTAACAAAGTGCGAAGATTTCATATGTTTGTTAGAAAAAGCAAATGTCTCCGGGGTTAATAATAATGTTAACAGGCAGTCAGAGTGATCAATCATTTATTGATGGATATTGTATATTTTTTTACTGATTATGAATACACGAGGAAGGCCATTACATCATCATTTACATCAAGTTTTGGTATTGATTTTCTTTTTCTCTGTGATTGTGTCATCTTTAATATTATTATTATTATTATTTACTTTAATTTATTGCAAGATTTAGACTATTTACATATTTGGGAACATTAAGTTTTACTTTTTATGATGAATTATTTGTTAAGCTTTAAGAAAACAGCCTATGTGGGACTAAAATGTTAAATAATAAATAAATCATTTCACTTTATTTTTAAATAAATATTTATTAGCTTTTGGCCTTGAAAAAGTTACCCGCAAGACAAATCTACTTTATCAAACCTTTTTTAGAGTAGGGATCTTTTAACTGGACCGATCTTAGTCATTGGGACCTTTAAGCTCGGCCTACAGTCTCGAGGAATGTCTTTCCCGCTCTATCAGCGACGCATATAACTCACGTGGCTCCGTTATGGTACCCTAACTTAATTGATGATACTCTTTTTATTTTGTTCTGTTTTCCGACTTTCCACAAAATCCTTTGATGTGGGTCAAACCCCAACTTTCTAACTGCCAAACCAAACGGAAAAAGCATCCCCTTTAAGGTTTCAAGGGTTGCTTGTTTCTGACTACTCCAAATCGCCAAGTGCATAAATTAGATGTTTGATGCTGCGCGTTGGACCATACCAAGATAAATGACGTAGGTGCTGCCTCAGTTTGGGCAGTGGGGACCTTCACCCTACGACTTTGAGACTTACTTTTGTACACTAAACATCACCTATGGATAAAAATAGAGTATTGACTCGTATGACGACACATTTGGTAAATTAAAAGAATAGAAAATAATAAGAAATCGGTATTGAGTGGTCATGACTGAAATTCTCAAAATCAGTCCAGTAATGTGACGTCACACAAGCCAGTTTTCATATTTTATTTTGATTTAAGGTATATTGCATGAATTAGACCGATATACTAACATATATTGTTGGACGTTTTTTTATGAAACGACGAAAGTAGTGTTATAAAAAAGGAGCTGCTACATGACCACTCATGTTTATGCAATGCGATCTAATAAACTTCGGTACACCATTATAATTGTTTGAGTAGGCTGCAGATTTGATTAGGATGTGATAAATATTATTTTAAGATTAACCACGATACTCCCAATTCATTGCGTTTCTTGTCTACTGAACTCCTAACTGAATTATAATAATAATAATTCAGTTCTTAATTCTAATACTTTCAAAGTTTAATTGTACTCGCAGTCTAATTGAACACGTTAAATTGCTGCCCCACAATTTCGCCTAATTTTTTCGCATAACACAAAATATCATCTAAGCCGAAGTTTTCCAACAACATTGACGTTTTGGTAGTTTTACGGTGTAGAATCCAATTACAGTTACATTTTTAAAGCTAAAATTTTTACGAAACTGGGTTAAAATGCAACAATGCCACAATTTTAAATTGCCAAAAAAAACTGCACCTGATGCTTCACAGATTCACGTCTTTTTTCAACGGTAGGTTTTACTTATATACTGTTTTTTTAACGGTAGGTTTTACTTATATACTATTTTTTTTAATACACTTAGTTTGTTGACTGCTTAGTAGTTAACGGTGTATGCGTTTAATTTACGTTTTTACTGAAGTGAATAAAAATAGGAAGCATGGGTCGTCTTAAACATTTGCCATTTTATTTACGTTTCCAATGAAAGAATTAGAAAAATAGAGAGAGAGAGAGAGAGAGAGAGAACATGTTTTTTAAACGGAAGTAGCTGCAAAAGGCCCTGTTGTAAATATTTTATATTTAGTCGCTGCTGTTGACTGAATTGGAAATAAACCCTTAAAAAAAGGGAAAAAAATAAAATATGCTTACCACTTGTGTATTTATAATTGCCAATCGTTAAGTTAATGTTCATCACATATTATTTTTAACATACGTTTTTATTTTAAATTTAACATTGCATTTTTATTTCGAGGAATATCATCTTTGAGCTTTTATTAAACATATAATTTAATAAAAAATATTATTTTTTTTGCTTAACATGTAGTGTTTTCAAAACTTGTTTTATTAAAGCAAAATTGAATTAATGTTCATTAATAATTTGTATTACTGTGTTCTGAAATATAATTAAATAATTTTCAAAAATCCTTTGGAAATTCCTAAGTAGATTTATTAAACAAAATTGAAGTAATTTGGTACTAAATTATATCCGTTTCTAAAGTTTAGAATATCATAAACTAAACACTACTCTCTCAAAAAAAATCTCAATTCTCTAACTTTATTCTCAAATCAATGACAACTTCTAAGGAAACTTATTATTATTTTTTTTTAATGTCTTCGCAAAGTTTAAGGATGTATCAATTATAAAAGTTTTATTTTATAATTTGCAAAATTCCGCACTTTATAATCCGTGATAGCTACACCGCATTTCTTAACGCTTGATTAAGACTCTTTTACGACAATTGATTAATTATTTAGGAGATTATTCACCAACGTACTAATCAGTCTTCTTAAAAACTGACCGTGTCAGCTCAGACAGGAACTCTTTAATCAAGGCTTTAATGGTAATATTGGATTAATAGGTGTAATTGTCTCAAATATGGTCTGAAACCATAACATCCTTATTGGTTAATTAAAGGTTCCAGTTGTTCACATTCTCCACCGTAAAACTTATGGGTCCGCTTCTTTCATTGGCGACTTCGTCCAGTTGAATTTAAGATAGTCAAAAGCCGCTAATGAACGGCCCGAACCCTACATCTTAGTTATAATTCGGATAATTTGAGTTTTGCAAATAGACTCTTCAAATAGCCTTTCTTTATCCCTAATCAATAAATAAAGACTAGTGTCATTGGTAAACAAATAATAAAAAAGTCAGCTAGTTGAATCGTGTTTACATATTCTAAGCTCCTTAACAAAGTGCGAAGATTACATTTGTTTGTTAGAAAAAAAAATGTCTCCGGGGTTAATAATAATGTTAACAGGCAGTAAGAGTGATCAATCATTTATTGATGGATATTGTATATTTTTTAACTGATTATGTATACACGAGGAAGGCCCTTACGTCATCATTTACATCAAGTTATGGAATTGATTTTCTTTTTCTCTGTGACTGTGCCTTCTTTATATTATTATTTATTTTAAATTATTGCAAGATTTAGACTATTTACATATTTATGAGCATTAAGTTTTACTTTTTATGATGAATTATTTGTTTAGCTTTAAGAAAACAGCCAAAGTGGGACTAAAATGTTAAATTGTAAATAAATAGTTTCACTTTATTTTTACATCGGTATTTATTAGCTTTTGGCATTGAATAAGTTATCTGCAAGATAAATCTACTTTATTAAAACTTTTTAGAGTAGATACCTTCTAACTGGACTATCTAAGTCATTAGGACCTTTAAGTACTAACTACAGTCTCGAAGAATGTCTTTCCCGCTCTATCAGCGACGCATACAACTCAGGTGGCTCCGTTATGGTACCCTAACTGAATTGATGATACTCTTTTTTTTTGTGTTCTGTTTTCCGACTTTCCACAAAATCCTTTGATGTGGGTCAAACGACAACTTTCTAACTACCAAACCAAACGGAAAAAAGCACCCCTTTTAAGTTTTCAAGGGTTGCTTGTTTCAGACTTCTCCTATCGCTAAGTGCATAAACTAGATGTTTGATGCTGCGCCTTGGACCATACCATCTAAATTAATGACGTAGGTGCTGACTCAGTTGGGTCAGTGGGGACCGTCACCCTATGACTTTGAGACTTATTTTTGTAGACTAAACAGCACCCAGGGCCGCGTGGTAATTCTAGTGAACGGCCGGAAATGGCAAGATGCGCTCTCCTGTCGGCGCCCTTACACCAAAGTTGTTCGTTTAAGAGGGATTGTCAGTCCCATAGAGCTAATGCATTAGTTTTCTAATCATAACTTCCTCACAAGTATTGCTTTGCCATGTTAGCCCTTTTGTCCCAGGTTTGAGAATAAACATAACATCGAAATGAAATAAATTTTGAAACGAAACTGTTATCTAGTTATTAAATTATATATTTTTTTAGTTTTAAAATGCCACAAATTACAGCAGATGGCGACACTATTTTAAAGCTTTATCAATTAATAATTAAACAACCGGATGTTATTTTCTTTTCAATTTTGTTTTAAATTGATGTTATGATGATTCCCATACCTGGTGAAAATGGGATAACATGGCAAAGCAATTCTTTTGCAAAAATTATGATTTAAAAACTAATGCATTAGCTCTATGGGACTGACAGTCCCTCTTAAAGACTTCATTTCTTGGTTTTTTTTTCCAAAAAATTTTAAACTGGGGGGGGGGGGGGATCTGACCGTGACTGTGTAAACCACTGGCCCTGGGGTAAACCGATACGTACCACCGTTACTGTTTCTGACGGGGGGGGGGGGGGATCCTTATCTTTAGGCGGTCTGGAGGAATATAGAATAGAAGACTGTTTGGCTCTAAGTTCAGAGAGGGGGGTGGTAAAGGTTTAAAGCCCCTGTCAGACGTGATGGTGAACCTCAGGTTTTCAGCCTCCCTAAGTAAACAAGAGAAATCCGAAATTCGGAGAGAACATGCATAAAGCCCCTGGTTCGACGCCATCATAGACCGCGTATACACACGTATATATATATATATACGTCTGACACCCCAGAACCTATGAAGACTGTGGTATGGAGGTCCAGGACCGTGGTATCCATTCGGAGTAGGTAAACTTCAAAGGAAACCTATACTACACGGTCTTTTCGTGGCAGAAACGCATTTTTTTTCGTTTTCAAAAGCGAGTTGTAGGGTTGTTGGTTGGGGTAATTTCAAGACAGTAGCCATTTTAGTTAATATACACCTTTTTTTATCTGCACATTTTATTAAAATAGTTTAAATAAACTCAGATTTGAATAGATGTTTTCGTAAATACTAGCATAGAACCCTAATTAATTTCAGAAAGACTTCCCCCCTCCTCCCAAAAAAATATTAAAGCCCCTTATATATTTTCAAATATATGGGCATTATCTCACAAACAAGAAATTTACAATGAGCATGCTATCGATGCAAAAAAATACAGAAGCAAACTTACTCGATCACTACCCCACCGGAAACGGCCGAAGGTCATTTATAACTCTTGACCTTGTGTATTTTTTTACCCTCGCCCCCCACCCACGCCTGGCCGTATTGTATTGCATTTCCCAGTGGGGTTAGTTTCTGCCCTCACGAGAAAGTGGATGAAACAGTGTAAACTAAATCACAAGATGTATGCAAAATATTAATAAAATCTTGTATGCAACGTTTAAAATAAAGTTTGCAAGGGATTATAAAAAAAGATGTATCCAAACGGCTCATACGTAAAATGAAATTCTTAAAACTCCTGTAAAGTTTTAATTTACGCACTTCTTGTATCAAGAACTATTGTATAATTACAATATTATTACTGCGTAAATGGAATCAACAAAATAAATAGGTTTGTAACTGAAAAAAGGGACTTTCAATTAATGGGCGATTCTAAAAAAAGTGCAAAATGACTATGTTCCCTCTGTTACTAATAGTAATATATTTTGAAGTGTTATTTTGTAAATTTGAATATAATTCTCTATGCATACTTTTGAAATAATTGGTCAATTTTTGAAAATTAACCGTTTTACATAATATGTAGAACTAATTGTTAGTGAAGAAAATTTAAAATTATTAATTGTTTCAATTTCTGTGAAATTTTGAATTCATTTTCTTATAAATAGATTTCTATTGACCTTTTTTTGAAAAATACTGAAAACACTTTGACATACACAATGAAATTTTGAAAATATTCACAATAAAAGACTAATTCTGTGTGTGTGTGATGTAAATATCAAATAGTAACACATAATACACGGAACTTTTCCACTCATCCACTCCAAAAAGCCTACTAAAGGTTTAAAAAAACCTACGGTTCACCATCACGTCTGACATGGTCCAACCCTCTTATGCAGGTTCTCTCCATATTTCGGATTTCTCTTGTTTATTTAGGGAGACCGAAAACCTGCGGTTCACCATCACGTCTGACAGGGGCTTAAGAGGGTTGGGGCCTGTCAGACGTGATGGTGAACCTTAGGTTTTTTTAGCAAATTCTAAAAAAAAGGCTTGTAGGGTTTTTTGGAGTAGATGAGCAGAAAATCTCCTTGTATTATGTGTTACTATTCGCTATTTACATCAGAATTAGCCTTTTATTATAAATATTTTCAAAACTTCATTGTGTAGGCATTGTGTTTATAAAAAATATTTAGTTTTTATTTCTATTTTGATATGATTTCTTCAAGTGATGAATCAGACAGTGAAAAAGAAATATGTGCTGCTGCACTTTGCGTGCTCAGTGACGAACTGCTGAAAAGGAAAAAGAAGTGTGATACGCGTTGGTGGACGTCTGCTTTTAATAAAAATCGAAAAAGGGAATTTTATTTGTTATTTAATTATGCCTAAATTTAAAGATACACATAATTATTGTTTAATCCAGTAGAGAACTATTTGAAGAATTACATTACCTTTTTTACCGAATAAAAACATTAACTTAAAGTTTTTATAATTCATGATTACTTAATTTGTCCTTTAACCTACTTACGACCCCTTTGAGAATACCATTAACACATTCGCTATCTTGTTAGTGAAATAATGCCCATATATTTGGAACTATATAAGGTTCCATCGAGGGTTTTTAGGGGGGGGGGGGGAGTATCTATAAAATGAATTTATTTTCTATGCTAGTATTTACCAAAGCATCTATTGTTAATCTGAGTATATTTAAACTTTTTTAATACAATTTACACCTTAAAAAAGCCGTCTATTAACTTAAATGGCTACTGTCTTTAAATTACCCCAACCAACAACCCGTTTCTGAAACCGAAAAAAATTCGTTTCTGCCACAAAAAGACCGTGTAGCACAGGTTTCCTTTGAAGTTTGCCTACTCCGAATGGATACCACGGTCCTGGACCGTCATATCCACCAAAAAGACCTCCATACCACAGTCTTCACGGGTTCTGGGGTGTCAAACGTATACGTGTATACGTGGTCTATGATGGCGAACCTGCGGTTCACCATCACATCTGACAGGAGCTTAACGTTACTATACGTTGGGGTCGTTTCAAAAGAAGAGTTAGACCGTGGGCCAAACTAGCTATCGTGCATATTCGTTACAAGTTCGTAGGGACAATTTTATTTATACCTGAAAATACACTAAAATGATAGCTCAATCGTAAAATCAACTTTTCTGGATTTAATATTTGCACATTATTTTCAAATTATTTAAAATAAAATGCACTATTTTTTTTCTTGACCGCATCACACAGTCCAATCAGAACCCATGTTCTATTATAAAGTTACTCGGTTAACCAATAAGCGCTGCCGTATTATAAGCGTCATTAGATCCGTCAAAATGTAAACAAACCGATGGCACAGGAGGAGAAGACGATGTCTTTTAAAGCAACAACTAACAAAATAATCTTAAATCTTTCAAAATTCACTTTTATTTTATAAATGAAAAATAAAAATCAGAAAAAAATTTCAATGCTTGCAGACAATTTTGTTTCACAATTTTTTTTTATGGTAAAATGTATGTATCATATGAAGGGGATTAAACATTGCTCCTACTTTCAGAAAGCTAAGTAAATTTAGTCGTTTTTCTTCCTTATAAGACAAACCTAAAGTAATTTGCTGAAGACGCTGAACGTTAAGTACTGAAAGTAACTTATGTATTTATCCTTTCCTTATATCAGATTCACGTTGTGAAAATATTTTTTAATTCAAAAGCAAGTTTAAAAATTGATGGTTTCTCTTATTGAGAAAAAAAAGCCTATTGCTCAAACCGATGACAGTACTTCAAAATGAAATTGAGATTGATTTAAGACACTGCATTTTTTTTTTGGAACAAAAGGAAACATAAATTTTATGTTTAAAAATTAAACACGGATCTTAAAATTATCTTTAGTGTTATTGATATTGATTAAATTGGCTATATAAGATTTAAATTTTGATTCAAATCATAATTTATTAAATGTTTAATGTAATTCTTATTTGTTTATTGTTAAATTATTCTGTATTTTAAAAAAATCATCATAATGAGTTGTACAATAAGTTTTTGGAAATGTACTGTCTATTTTGTTCTAGCAGGGTAGTAGGCCAACTACCTTACCTACAAAAATTGCTTAAACCATTTTTCCAAACACTGAATAATTACAGCTATTAAGACAATATAGCATGGTTCGAAATTCACAGTCGCTAATAACAAAATGCGACCATTTTCTTTATTTTGCGACAACAAAATAAATTTAGTCGCAGTTATCGCGACTACAGTTTTTGAAAAAATCTTCAATACCAACTTTTTTATATCGTGGTTTCCAAGAATCTCGCCAAAAATAATTATCTTAAAATCAATTTTTTTTTAAACCATTGCTGTGATTATATAATCGCAACAGTCCTAAAATCGCTCTACATCCAATCTACAAATTGCAAAACGTCATAAATCTACAAATTGCGGCTATTGTAAAAAACCCCAAATTGTAGTGATTGTCAAATATAAAAAATCTGACAAAAACTTAAAAACTCAGACGACCGTAATATTCACAAACTTTGGATGTAGTAAATAGTGATAGAAAAATGCTTCTAAGTAATATGTATTTGCGCCTAGTTTTTAAGAGTTAGTCGCACAGATTGCTCCTAAATTTCTTTATCCAATTTCGAACACTGCAACATAGTAATATCGAGTATTTCAAGAGAAAATTTGACCATTACATTTTAACTTCAACATTACGTTTATAACGTAAAAAGTGGAATATTTTATAAAGGCTAGATTCGTTTGTCTGTCTGTCACTGCCTCATTAATTATTTCAAATTGTAGTCAATTGTATTGTCAATTTGAATGTATACATAATTATAAATGGGAAGTGGAGACAAGAAACAAAGAAGTGCTGAAAAAATAGCACTTTTGTCCACCCTTTGGTTTAGTTAACTACTTTATTTAGAAAAAAATAAGAAAATTTGATATTGGATTATAATTATTAAGGAATTTTCTGTATCAGTTTGTAGTACACGATGCTTTAATTTGTTATTTAATGGTACACAGTTAAAAATGAAGATCTCAAAAATGGGTACTATATGACGTTCTAATTTTATTGTAAGAACACTATTCTCTAAAACAAATACTTGAAATATCAATTTTGAGATCTCTCTCTCTCTCTCTCTCTCTCTCTCTCTCTCTCTCTCTCTCTCTCTCTCTCTCTCTCTCTCTCTCTCTTCTCTCTCTCATGCTTGTTTTTATAATTCAACAAATTCAAGTAGAAAATTGCGTAATCGAATAATTTATATCGGATTTTTCATTGCTGATTTATATTGGAATTCATATTAATAATATCAAATATCTATTGTATATAGATGTATGTACATAAAATATAATTTAAAATTTCAAAGTTAAGAAAAATTTAAATAAAAACCTGTGTGCGTTGTCTTATACTTACTTATTCTGCATATTATAATAAATTTATGAAGCCTCAGCTTTCATCTGTACAATTACTTTAACCTGAAACAAGTTGAAATAGTAGGACTTGATGAGTTGTGTACTATAGTATTTCTACTTCTTCTAGAACTACAACAAACAAAACAATGTTTATACGTCATTTGAAGCATCCCTCAACTTCAATTTTATCTACTTAATAAAAATAACAAAGAAGATAACTACTGCGAAGCTTCAATTAAAAAAAAGTATTTTCTGAGAGAAGAAAGTACTTCTTTTTTATCTTTATAACTGTTTCAATTTAACGAAAATATTTCTCTGCCGAATAAAATACACCTTAATAAATATGCAATAACATTGTTATAGTCGCTAAATGGGTGTTTTTGACGAGGGTTTTTGTCTAGAGTAACAATGCTTTGTTTTTATTCGCTACGCTCGAGTGCTTTGAAAGCGAGATGCCAACGTGAATTAGAGATACTCAAAAAAAGGTCTCTCTTTTTTTGGAGGCTCTGGATCCGACGTTGGGGTTTTTTCTAAGAGTTGTTTGCTATCTACTTTTGTTACTGTGGAATAGACAAATGGAAAAAGTTTAAACCTGTTTTCCCTATTTAATTTTAAACGGGTAACTTTCCTAATTAATAATGTTTTTGTTTTATATTTCTGTCGTAAATGTTATTTATTTAAATTTAATTTCTTTGGAGCAGTATGTTTTCTTGATGACAAAAAAAACAGGTGTCGAAAAATTACTATTTTTTCTTGAAGGGATAATTTTTTGAAGTCGTATTTTCTTTGTAATGGTCGAGAAAAGTTCAGTGATATCTTTCTTCGTAGCTTTTCTATTCTCTAAAACAAGAGCTGAAATATAAGAGTTATTTGTCAACAGTTGAAGTGCCCATTTGAAATGCTAAAACGTGCAAAATTATCATTTAACCTTCTTTCAGGTAGTAATCGTTAAAAAAAAGTTACAATGATTAAATCATAGGCGAAACATTACACTCTATGAACTAACTTGAATTTTAAACTAATAACTATTAAAATGTAGTAATTAAGAGGTACTTTATATCCAAAATTCCAAACTATTTGCCTTTACACTTTCATTAAAGCACAATGATATTTTACGTATAAGGTTTTTTTGTAATAATTTTTGTAAGAAAGAGGTTAAAGAACACATGAAATTCCGTAAAAAATAAATCCAGCAAAGTTGTCACCAAAAATGCAAGTTCGGAAACCTTTTTCTTAAATAGAGGAAAAATGCAGGGAGCAAAAGCAAACACTTTATTAAGTTATAGTGCTTGTTCTTGTAACATTTAATTAAAACTAACTTATAACTCTAATTATACCCTAAATGTTTCCAGCCCATTTGACGTATGAAAAATTAGATTTTTTTAAAAATAAAAAATATCCAATTGTTAGTAGTTTGTAGCAAACTAAAAATATTTATGTAGGGGAAAGTGGATTTTTCTTTCTGTAAAATATAGGTTTTAAGTAGTTTACGAGTTTCAAGCCTTCATAAACAAGTCTGCAACAACCTACATAAGAGTTAGCGATAGTTTTTATTCCTAAAAACTACTTATATTTTTGTTCTTGATATTTCACCGAAGTATTCGGTGTTCTTTTTTAGCAAAGAAAACCGAATTCTAAGCCTCGAATGAAATAACTAAATGTCTTGCTTCTTTTGTATTGCCGGTTATTTTGTGGTGTAGATTTAAACTTAGTAGTAGGAACTGTGGAATATGGTGAATGTTCTAGGAAACCGTAAAATATTTAAGAACATGAAAAAAATATCATATTAACTTTGTTGGTTCTATTAACAATAACAAAAAATGTATTAAAAAATCATAATATATAGTAAATCAAATATATAGTAGAAACTGAAAAAAACTCCACCATAAAATCGTTTTCCTTACTAATCTAAAAAAAATTTTTCGCAAATAGCATTTAGGATTTTTTTTGGGTTGAAAGTTTATTTTAAAAATCAATCTTAGAAGTCTTATGGATAATTTTATTCCGTTTCCGACTCATATAAAAAATAACTCTTGAAATTCTAGAGGACAGTACCATAGACCTCTGGTCGCAATGTTAGGCTTACTGAGCCCCCCCCCCCCCCCCCTACAAATGTCCCAAGTCATAATTCAACTCATATAAAATACAATTCTTGCATGGTTTTTCATTTACAAATACCGGAAGCCTTTAGATTTCTAAAAATCACCCTTTCGAAAAATAATACAGTAAGTTGCTTTGAATAATTTTCCAAGAATTGTAAAGGTTTTGTCTTTGTAGAAAAGTTAAGGCAAAATAAAATTACTCTAAAAAAGCATTTTAATGTAACTTTTAATATGTTCAAAAATTGCTTTTAATAATAACTTGAAAAAGGGCCTGACCTTGATCGGCCTAATCTGATAAAAAAAAATTCTTAAACTGAATTAGATTAAAATGAGTTGTGTATAATTACTTTGTAGTTTGATGAACAGCAAACAAAACCGATAGCCACATTTTTAATAGCAATTTAAACTTGAATTCCAGTCAAGTTTTCATTATCAAGATGAAATAGAAAAAGTTGGTTTGTTACAGAATCTGTCACTTAAACCGCTTCCACACAACATTTGTGCTCAACAGAAAACACTATTTATACACCACAGAAAGAAATTCGCCAAACGCTAGTTGTAATTCCAAAATTAACTAATTTCTTTAATCTTCTTTTGCAGATTTTATAATTAATCTTTATCGTTTGCTAATTTTTTTTTGAAGTTCGAAGAATAATGATATATTTTTTTAATAAATATCTTTTAGTAGCAACCAGTTTACAGTTCGAAAAATAAATTAATAAAATTGATGCGCTAAAAATAAAAGCGAAACTTTGTATATTCTTATGCAAAGTTAGAATTCTTTATGCATCTTTTTTCATACATATATAATGAACCATCAAAAGAACTCTATTGTGATATTACAACAATCCAAACTGAATTACATCACATAAATAAATATTCTTTCAAAGAGTTTTATTTTTATTTTAAATAAAGATTCTTGTACGTTTAACGAAATGGCAACAGTGAAAATATTGAATAAATAAATTTGGATAGTTTCATTTAAATTTTATTTCGAAAATTCAATAATTATTACTTATCGTTTGCAAAAATTAATCTATATTTTAAAGAATAAATATGTAATATTCCTCGCTTTTAAATAGAATGAAAATATTTCATATCAACATACGACGAATCTCGTAGTGAAATATATTTAACGTCATTTCAAACTGATCGATGTCGCAAAAATAAATTTATTTTAATTTATTGTCTAAAAGAATTAAAGTTTATCAAAGCGATTGTTGCGAATGGCAATGGTGATTTAATTCTAATAATACATGCTAAATTTGGCTAATTTCATTTTTTTTATTTCGAAAATTCAATGATTATTACTTATCGTTTGCAAAAATTAATTTATATTTCAAAGAATAAATATGTAATGTTCCTCGCTTTTAAATAGAATTAAAACATTTCATATCAACTTACAAAGAATCTCGTAGTGAAATATATTTGACGTCATTTCAAAATGATCGATGTCGCAAAAATAAATTTATTTTAATTTATTGTCTAAAAGATTTAAAGTTTCTCGAGCGATTGTTGCGATGGCAATGTTGATTTAATTCTAATAAAAATGGCTTCCTATGCTTTTTAAATGAGCATTAAATTTTGCAGTTTTTTTTAAATAATTGAAGTACTTCGAATTCGAATTCTTTTCGGAAATTTTCAATTTATTCTAATGTCGATGCGCTGAATTTTTGGACGTATCACACTTGTCCGTAGCACTTGTCGTTTGGGCTATGAAAGTGGGTGACAGACGGGCAGACAGACGGACAGACAGACAGACGGACTGAACGATTATAATACCTTACACTTTTTACGTTAAAAACGTAGTATGGAAGCTCAAATGAACAAGGAATGTTTACCTTGCCTTTTTTAAAGTGTTTAGATTATTTTAATTTGAGTCTAATTTTTAGCTTCCAAGTTACATTTTTATGGTAAAAAGATGAAGGCATTGTATTTACTTTTTGCCTAATGTCCCACAGTATATTAAAAGTGCCACATGACAAGTTGACCAAATTGTAGCTTAGCCCTAGGATAAAAGTTCTGTTTAAACTTTATTCGAAACTTCAAAGTAGAAGTATTTTTAAATATGTTCGTAAATATCTGCGAAATAAAAAATCAATTTAAATATTAATTGCTAGCAACCTAATACCCGTTCCTCGCACGGGTTTAAAATATAAATCAAATTGTATCCGCATATATAAATACCTTTTGGTCTACTATAGCTACTGGGTAACGATTCGGTTATTGTTAGCTTTATTTATATTTACTTAAAATTCCAAAACACTTTACTTCCTTTGTTAACAATTCAATCCAATGGGGACGTACATAAATTACGTCATGCAAAATTTTGGCTTTTTGACCCCTCCCTCCCATGTCACGCTGCGTCATGTTTGATCGAACCCCTCCCCCTAAAATTACGTCACGCTGTTAGCCCCCCCCCCCTTTTTCAAAGAAAAAGTTAATTTTAATATTTCCCGATGTTTCTGGTATTTAAAAAAAATCATATTTATATATCTTTAAAAAAATTAACTTAGAAAGAAAGAAACTAAAATTTAACTTGGTTAAATAATTTATTCATAGGAAAAGTTTGACATTGCATTTACATTTCCGTTGTCCCAGGACTAACTAGCCATTTGCTAATGTCTTCTAAAAAGGGGATCTGTGTGTAATCGGAACTGTCTAGTTCTGGGTCTTTTGGTGTTTGTCCATAAGCTGCTGGTCCTGTGATTGGTCAAGATAGTGTCGTAATTTAGCGTGTTACGAAGTACCGTTACGAAACGGTCTGTAAAATGTAGGAGACTAATAATGCCAACGTTGTGGCATATAATAATCTCCCCATCTTCTTTCTGAAATAAAGTGTTTCTTATGATAAAAAAAGATTTCAGATTTTTTTCTCAAAAACTACATTTTATGTAAACATTTTCCCTGCAAAAGTAAAATTTTCCGGATCGTTACGTCACGCAAGCGACTACCCCCCCCCCATATCACGACCTTTCATGTTGGCGCATACCCCTCCCTCCCCCTTCTGTGCATGACGTAATTTATGTACGTCCCCAATACGCCATGCAGCCCACTCTTAAAAAATCAAAAACAATCGTCGTCAATAATAACTTAAACCGCCATTATAATTTTCCACAAAATCCACTTTAACTAGGTGAACCATAACCATAAACATAAAATAATGTTTTAAGTCATATTTACAAGTCAAACTCTCAATGATGAGGCAAAATAATACATTTCGCACGATTTTTGGTGATAAATTTTCGGATTTTGTTAGGAGACACATTTGACGAGAAAGTAAGTACAAGTCAAAACCTCAATTATGATTCAAAATACCACATTTCGCTAACTTGGCACCATACCGAGAAAATTAATATTGTCACCAGCATTAAACAGCTCTATAGCGCATTGACTTCAGAACAACAAATCAGCCTAGATAGTCTGTCTCAAAATTTTAGAAAAAATAATATTTAAAAGCAACACAATTGGAAAAGCCAAAATCTGTCAAGTAGTTCACGTCTCAAAAAACTAAAGCAAAAATCACCACATTTCGAATCGAGTGGAATCTTTTTTTCTTCTTCTTTACTCCATTCAACCAGTATTTCCTCGCAAGATGGCGCTGTCTCGAAAGTATTCCAAGACAAGTTTCTAACTTTATCATTTGTATTTCTCCACCTCCGGCGCGTCTTTCGTGTATTCTATTGTTGCCGAACTGTTTAGAATGGGATATACACGAAAATGGACTTTCCCACGAAACTCAAAATGAAGTGAACATTGGCGTTGCTTTTTCTTCATTACTTGACGTTTTCTTCTCCAGCGTTTGTTTGTTTAGAATGTCCTGAACTGTGCTAAACATTCGCGGGACGCTTCAGCACGTGTGCTAAGACACTTGTCGGCTTTTATTGTTTATGTGATGTGTTTCGACTGTAACTTTCCTTGAGAGATTTTTGCGTGATTGATGTCAGGATCTTATTCTTCACCATGATACACGTACTTTCCAAGATTTGGGGTCGCAAAAGGTAAGCCCCGCTTTGTTTGTTATCTTTCATGGTTTGTTAAAGCTTTTCTCAGGGTTTCTTTAAGATAAAAATTGAGGAATGTTTTAAAAATGCGAAGAACTCATTTTAAAATAGTGTTGAAAAGAAATTGTTCCTACCAAAAGCAATTTTTTTACATGTTTCAAATGTTGATTTCTTGATGAACACTGCTTCTGTTCATGATATTTCATTCTAAAACGTAAATATTTAGGCAATACACAGTTAAAAATTTTGGCGCAAAATTGGTAATTTCTCGTTCCCAATAATGGTGGCAGCTGGAAAGTTCCAGGATTCTGGTGCAATGCTACACCAAACTTTTTAACAGTGTAGCTATGGCTTGAAAACTGTGAAAATTTCATTAATTATTTTCGTTAAAATAAGTAATGAGAAATATTTCCTTTAAAAGTTAGTTTTATTAGTTAAACACACAAAAAATAATAAAGCTTTTCACCCGAGGGAAACGGGAAAATGACTGAACCAACGTCGTTAAAAGTTAAAATGTTTTCTATATGGTTTATCTGAAAAATCTAGTCATGAAATATCATGAAATCTGAAATTTTATTCTGTTTGAGTTGGTTATTCAATGAATTAATTGTGAATATTTAACTTTTCAAAATATTTAAAAAAATATTCGAATGTAAAATCATTCTAATAAAATGTCTAACTTTTTTTATAATAATCTATATAACAACATTTTCCACTAAAAAAGAATTCCTTGAAGATAATACCTTTAGAAGGTATACGTTATTTAATAACTTTAGTACTTTTTTTAATTTGATAAAAATAATCGGTAAAGGCCAAAGTCAGTGCGTTCGAAATATTATTTCTTTTTATATTCATATCCTTATTTATAATCTATCTTTTTTTTAATTTTGGGGCTTCTGATACAAAAATATGAAATGTAATTATAAAATATATTTAAACAATCAAACAAATATTAAGCTTATTTTAACTCATTCACGGCGGTTTTGCAAGGAAATTTGCCACTCGAAAATAAGCTTTTTGCTAAAGTGATAAGTTTATCTAAGTCAACGAAGCTTAAGACAAATGAAGACTATGGTCCCGAACAATTTTATAGGACAAACAAAGTTCTACGAAAAACGAATTTAAAAAACTTAAAGTTAGCGGTTTGATACGGAAATCACTAAGTCGTTGTGAATGAGTGATTGTGTGTTAGTTATAGTAAGATGTTTATTTAAACATGCAACAGCGGATTGAAAACACCGTTTACCTTTGTTTATTCGGTTTTCAAGGTTGTTTAGGGTTCAGCATTATTTTCAAATCATTTACTTTTTATTGATGACTTTTTCTCTAACTTTCAAAATAGTAGTTTTGCATAGTTAATTTTTTTATCGGTCTTAGAAATCAATTTGTGAAATGTATAAGCTCAAAGTTTACTTTTGAGAAAAAAAAAGCTATTTTTGAAAAGAGTTTGTATACTTTTTTTCTGAAGTTGAATGTGCTTATATGACTATGTTTTTAAACTACTTTCTTAACACACTTTTCACTAAATATTTTTGATTCCATATGAACTTTTAAGAACTATGAAGAACAACATATTTGCCATTATTAACCGAAGTGAAATTTACGATCTAAACATTTCTCAATACATTTTTTTTTTAATTTCCATAAATTAAATTCCACAATGTTTAAACATCAATATTTTTCATCAGAGTTTAATTAAAATTCATCAATGTCTTTGTACAAGCAAAACATTATCTGCTTCTGCCCCCTGGTACAAAAAAAATCTATGTCTAATGTTACAACACATACCTGCTATTTGTGTACTAAATTTGTTTATTATTGTTTGGTTGATAAACAGTAACGTATTCAATTAGTATGTTTTCTCAACAGGATTGTTTTATTTTTAATAATAAGTATAACCAGTTATTATTATTACAAAAACATAAGACATCAATTAAATTATCGTTTTAAATTATTATAAAACTGATATTTTTTAAGCATCAATGTTTTTTCATATGCTTGTTTTCTACTAAGATAAAGTATTAATTGTATTTAAATAAAACTAAACTAAATTAATATCATTTCCTAACAAAAAAATATTATTAATTAATATTTACCGTTGAGTATTAGATCTTACAACATAAGCGCATAAGCCACATTTCCATCAAAAGAACAAGTACAATTAAATTTGTTTTGTTCTGTCAGCTGTCTTTCTTAGCTTCATTCCAATCAGAATCAGAGACTTAAGCTAATTGCACGGTTAGCAACTGGCATGGCAGTTGCTTAGTGGGGCAGTGTTTCTTAAATTGTGTGTTGGTTGCCCCCCTGAGGGCAGAGCATATAATTTTTCCGACTACCTCTATAGGCCCCTGAAATACACGAAAAGAAAGCGAGCAATTCAGATTCACATCCGTCGAATGTTAGGCAGAAAGGTATCGAACTTTAAATTCAGGTTCGCCTTCCGCATCTGGTACAAAATGAACAAAGCATTGTTACACAGATTTATCTCAGAAGCCCTGAACCATAGCCAATAGCATACTGTGCCTCTGACCAGCCGATAGTATGTGGTTTATTTGAACAAAATACTATCAAACACCACAGGTTAGCAGGAATTAAATAGCTTTCCCACGATCCATACGGTTTCCCTGTATTTAATTAACAATGATTTTAGCTTCCACACTACGTTTATAACGTAAAAAGTAGAAGGTATTATAATCGTTCAGTCCCTCTGTCCGTCACCCACTTTCAGAGCCCAAACTGCAAATGCTACATGCAAGTGTGATACGTCAAAAAGTGTTATAAGTTTTCCGTTATTTAACAGTTGACTAAAAACTATCTACATTTTGTTTTTGGTTACAGACCAGAAATTGCTAACTAGTTTCCAAATTGGACTTGCTACCTACTACTTTTCCTTTCCAAGCATAAATAAATGGCTGTTACAAAGTTAGTTATAGCCCAGCGTAATATGTAACGTGAGAAAACTATAATATCATATTTATCATAGTTATATACACTTTTTTTAACAACGCCAAATCTTTTAACGATAAACATTTTTATTTTTTTACAACGCCAAATATTTTGACGGCATTTCTTGACCATACAAATATTTTGATATCGCATTTTTTTTACCTAGAAGTCGTGTTCTTTGGGCCAATAAGAGTCAACCTTTTAGGTAATTATTAGGTTATTTAATGTTGTCAATGTTTGCAAATTCTAAAATTTACATATATGCATCATAAACGTCCATTCAGGAAAATTTTAGAAGGTTAATGACATTATTAATTACCTCAAGCAACTTCTTAGAAAGCACTGCGCACTTTCAATTTCGATTTTCAGTAAACAAAGTTCCAAGTAGCTCTATCCAAAATGTAAATCAGCAAAATCACTTGTACCGCCACATTTCCCTCCTCTTTTGGCCAGTAGAATAGACGAGTGGAACGGCCACGCCCACAGTGGCGTCCAAGCTACGTCAAACGTTGCCTTAAATTCCAAAAGCAAACCACCCGGCAGCTAATTCTTCCTAACTAGAATGTCCACGCCTACAATCCGCGTTCCGCCCAGTTCGAATCGTACATTTAAAAAATGATTTTTTTTCAGTTCAACTACTGACTGTTGGTGCGTTCTGGCTAAATTTTGTTCAATAAAAACTCTGTGACTTGTTAAGTTTTATACAATGTAAAAGAAGTCCATCTTTTTTTGGGTTTAATTGAGTTACGAATGTTTATCTAAGAAAGTGGATGTCTAGAGTGAATTGAGTTTCATATAAGGGTGTTTTATAAAAAAAAAGATTAACCTTACTATTCCTGTTTTTTTTTAAAGCTTTATTGTTTTCTTAACATTTCCATCATACAAAGTTAGACAATAGTTTTAAATAAAAGGTTTTTTTTAAATGTTTTCATTAAAAAATAAACAGAAACTGGGAATTTTTTTATTTTCTTAAGTAGTTTCGATACAACTGGTTTTGGCCAAATGATTATTGTTGCGAATTTTTTTCGCTAAAACCCCTTGAACCAAAATAAATTTTATTTGACTTAATTAATTAACATATTAAATAATAAACAAATATAAATGATACATAGTATTTCTTTTTTAAACTTCATAGAATCAGATACCTTATAAATGAGTCAAAATGTTATGTCTTTTATCATGTCTTGGTTAACCGTTTCTGCTTTAACCGACTCACATTTTATCACTGTCAACTCTTCTCAGTGGTCTAAGGTAGACGAATACGAAAGCTCGTCATTTCAACGAATTTGTAAAGAAAAAAAAATGTCTCTCGTACCCTCATAAATAACCCTGCCGAATTCAGAAACCACCTGTTCGTGTAGTCAAGTGGAAACCGTAGTTACCATCCGTCTACCGTTGCTTCCCCAACGGAAAAGATAGGAAGGTTTGTATTTATACAAACTTCTCTCCTATATTTATTTTACTCTTTTATTTAATCGTGTTGTCTGTCCGTCTGTCACCAACTTTCACAGAACAAACTACAACTGCTAAGTTTTACAGTGCTATAATATTTATTTTCTGTCACTATCCTACATATTTTTTTTCTCTCCACATTTTTGGATTATAAAGAATAATTTGAAAATAACATTAATTCATTTTTTTACTTGGAAATTTAAAATTCGTTCACCACGAATATTATTTTGGTGGATCGCTATCGACTTAGATGACGCTTAAATTTCACTAAAACACCTCAGGTGGTGAAAGGAAGTTTCACCAATTCACCTACACCTTGAAAATAAACAACACTTTTTAATATAGTGGCCTTTAAATTCCCTAACGGACTTGAACCCTGTTTAAATTTAGCGATTCATATAGAATGCCTCTAATGATGGCAAGAAGATGCTTCAAAGCAATTAACCGCAGTAAACTATTTTTCGTGAATTGTTCGCCGTCGTAAACTCATTTCCTCATATGTAGCCCCCTCATTAAAACCTGATATAACCTTTTCTATTCTGATTGCATGTCGAATAGAATTGTTTCATACAAACGGCTGCAAAAATAAATTCGGAATGAAATCTTATAGAAATATGCATAATATGAAGTAGAAGATAATAAGGAATGAATGCATTGCTTGCTTTTTCAGGAAAATCCCTCTAAATAATAAGTCGACAAAGGAATTTTTCGGTTTTTATTTAAAATTGACTGAGCAAAACTTTTTTTAAGTTGTTAAGTGAGCTGTTTTAATGGGTATGGTACAGAAGAAAAGAATTGTACATAAGAATGGATCTCTGCTTTTTTGTAATATGATGATAATCTATCATGGAATTTCAACTTAATCTTCGATAGAAATCAAGCTAAAAATATTTTAACGTTTTTTGTTCAAGCAAACGTGCGAATTTTTTAATATTGTAAATAATAATAGTATTAGTATTGTTTACGGTTTACTGATTTATCGAGGGTTGATTCCGTATTTGTAAGAAGAATGATAATACTATGCGTTGCTATATATCTTTGAAATGCTCGAATATTTTTGTATGTTTTAAGTTAGTAAACTAAATTTCTGATTTTTTTTTTATCACGGCTAATATAGAACGAACGTTTTACTTATGTTGATGGACTCTGCAGATATGAGGAATTTATGTGAAATTTCGGTATTTTAATTTTTATATGAACGATACATAAGATCTTGAAAATTTAATGTAAATTTAAACCGATTTATCAGAAGATATGATAAACAAAAATATGTTCTTTTTTAAAATTTTAAAACGTGTATATTAAGTTTTCCATCAGGATATTCACTGATTTATAACTAGTTTGCAGTTGGTGCATTCACCCGAGCTTTATTATATTTTTATTATTTTCTAAAATTAAATGATCACCTAACCCTTTGGCTTTGGTATTCACTTATTAAGTAATTTCCAGTGTTCGAGTTTAAACTTCCCTAAAATCCATCATTGCTATGATAGAGTATCGCTATTTTCTCTTGACATTGGTCCTTGAACCACTGATGTACTACTTAATCTTTGTTTTCTATCTTTCATTTGTTTCCACGAATGTGATTCCGACTTGCCTATTATCCCATCATTAAATATTCTCTGAGTGCGTCAAGTTGATGTACAATGGGAGGTTAACCCCTTGGTTAAAAGAGCTGGGGAGAGGCAAAATGCATGACAAACTAATGAATCGGTTTTCTGCAAACGAGTTCAGAGAACCGAAATTAAGCAAAGGAATTCTTAAATCAACCATTGTTAACAACCGATTTTTTTTTAAAAATCGATACTGGCCATTCGGTATTCTTCAAAAGGGTTCAGAGAACCCAAATTAAATATATATAATAAATTCCTTAACTTTCTTTGTAGACAGTTGATTTTTAAAAATCGTCACTTTGTATATTCTGCAAAAAAGTTTAAAGAACCAAAGTCAAGTACTCAGAAAATAAATTTTTTAAATCAAGAATTGTTAATAACCGATTTTTAAAAATTCACACTGGGAATTCCGTTTTCGGAACAAGGTTTCATAGAACCGAAATCAAATACTGCGAAGGAATTCCTACATCAACCGTTAACAACTGTTTTTTAAAAATTGACAATGGGCATTCAGTTCACATTAGGTTAAGTTATAAATCACCAGCAGGCATTTGTTATTTCTAATATTGTTTTATTTTAGATTTTTTTTCTGGAGTTCTTTGCTTACGTTTAATTGATGCAAACTTTTAGAAACAGTTAGTTCCTGGAAGTAGATACAAACTTCTTATATAAACTGCTTAGTTTCGAAACAGGATGGACACAATTTTAATTTTCTAGTGTTATTAAATTTTAGTTTTCTTATACACATACAATAGCATATCCGTTAGTGAAGTTTTAATTAAATTATGTTAGCCTTTTTTTTTATCAAAGTAAAGTTCCCAAAGCATGATTGAATAACCTGACAGGTCTATGGGAAAATTTTATTCAATAAAAAAAATGTAATAATAAATTGTTGTTAATTTGAGCATTTCCTTAGCTTCTTTTACAGCGTTGAATACGATGTAATTCTCGAAAAGAATTGAGAATTTACATGGGTTAATTTTTGAATAGGCCTTTTATTACGTGCTTAACATTTTTTCATTGCAATAAAAAAAATTCAGAGTCATGATAAAAATGAATTTCCATTTTAAACTCTGCGCGTGCAGAGAAAGGGTGCTTTGATCATAGAACTTTAATAAATCAAGTCTGCTTCAAGTACGATGACTCCATCAAAACACCGAAAGCAACAAAATTCCACAACAATCCTCGCAGACGTGGGATGCTTTCCGTTTTTATGTGGTTATTCACCAAATCTGATGGTTTTTATTATGGTGCTTCTTTGCTTTTTATAAAGTCCACCATTTTATGATGTATCATTTCAAGAGGACTTATGATGCGGTAATGTGGTGTGCCGCATCTTTCTGCAAATGTGGGAATAGCATGGGTAAGGTTGAGCAACTTCTCTCGCAAGTCATAATGAGTTTTGGAAAAGTAGATGCAATCGAAACATCATTTGGAATCATCTTTTGCGGAGCCGTGATACAAATCATCGTTCAAATCATCAAATCTTAGACTTTTTTTCCTAAAAATTTCGCAATTTTAAATAAAATGGACGGGTAAAGTAGCGAAGCGAATCGTGAACCTTCTGTTGGTTCTTGTACTATCGGAAGTTTGTCCAGGATTTTCCTTATCATCTTCGTTCCAGAGCTACACATACGTGGACCTTTGCAGAATTAACTTCACAACTTAATTTTAAACATTTTCATAACACTAACTTCTCTATTATAAGCTAGAATGTTCAATCAGAGTTTTTTCAGCGGTAAAATTATAAGATATTCTGCATTCAAACAAATGCTAGTATATACTCTTAATTGTAAAAAAACCCTGATAAATCTTGTTTGTTTATTCAAAGCACATCAAAAGAGATAACTCAGAAACTCAAATTCCACTAAATTGACGTGCGTCCCATCAAATGTTAGTCTTTTTTTTTAATTTCTTGCAAAACATACTTTTAAATATATAAGTGTTTGAACAATATGTTTTTATAAATAGTATATGTATAGGGTTTTTTCCGGGAGTGAAGAGGTTATGAGTATGTCGAAGATGCCATCGCTGAGGGCTTAGCTTTTAGGAAGGAGTCTACGTTTACTTAAACCAGAGAAAAACTGTGAAATTGAATGTTATGAAACTAATTTTAATTAAAGAGATAGTTTTATTTTAAAACTAACATGGTTACACAACTTTATATCGTTCAATGTCATTTCACGTTAATAAGTTTGCGAAAAGCTCATATTGTACATTAAATGTTATAATGAAGCTTTAAAACAACTAATTTCCTCCAAAAACAGTCCCCTAAATGTTGTTTAAACACCCGCATTTTTTTAATAAATGTTTTTGTTTTTTGAACATTCCAAGTCGTTATATATTTTTCTTAGATAGATGAGCATTTGTTGTAGGTATCCATTTCTCCGTGCACGTGTCCTTCGAAGCGTCACGCCATTTCTTTACTATAGTTTAGTTTTTTGAATTATCGTCGCACTTCTTTACGATAGAAAAAGCATGTCTACATGTTGTTTTGTGGGTTTTTTCCTACAAACTATTATACATATCCAATTAAATTAAAATTAGAGTTATGTTTTATCACTCGTATGTAATATTTTTTCTAGGTTGCGTTTAAATGTGTATCAGAATTTTTCCATGACTCTTATTTTTCTTATAATATTTGAATTCCTGGTTTGGCCTTGAGTGTATAAAGCTATCTGGTTAACACATATTTTATTAAACAGCTTTTTTAACATTTGACTATTTTAATGATAAGAAACCAATTATTCACAAGTTAAAAATAAGGAAAAGTTCAAGGGTATCAAAAAATGACAATTTGTCTGAAGGCTATAATTGTCAGTCAATTACTACTTCTTGCAGACCAATAAACTATTGTAATACCCGATACTCTGTCTACTGAATATCCAAATTAGGAATATACACTGCTCAAAACAATTAGGGGGAGCGCATGGTTTAAACCCTTTCACCCCCAATGATTCCATTTGGAATCATAAGCTTACAATTTTTTTCTCAATAAGTTAAGCTCGTACTTATTAATCGTTAGATGGAAGAATCATGTGTTTTAAAGAATGAGTCATGTTTGTTTTAATTAAATGAAAATATAAAAAACATGGTAAAATAAAATTGACTCTAAAACAATTTTATGAAATAAATTGACCCTAAATTCTTCACGCTTCAATTCTTAGATGTTTAGTTAAGCTCGTACTTATTAATCGTTAGAGGGAAGAATCATGTGTTTTGAAGAATGAGTCATGTTTGTTTTAATTAAATGAAAATATGAAAAACATGGTAAAAAAAATTGACTCTAAAACAATTTTATGAAATAAATTGACCCTAAATTCTTCACGCTTCAATTCTTAGATGTTTAATATAACTTAGTTGTTTAAAAAATGATTTTAACTTTTTTTAACAAATAAAGTTTTGAATTTTTTTTTTATTATAATTTATTCAAAAGTTATGATTCCAATTTTTCCCCCTTAAATTTTAGTAAAAAAACAAGATTTTTCCCCCTGTTTTTTACAATTTCATTCTAGATGCATAATGAATCTATTTCACAAATTTTACTATTTTTGAATAAAAAAATAAAAAGTTGGAACTGAAAGGGTTAACAAAAGTACTTAAAGTGCTCCCCTAATTGTTTTGAGCAGTGTAGTTCAATTTTCCTGAATTTTAATCCCTCTCTTGTACGAATTGATTAAAAAAACATGTCCAATATTAGGCCAGGTGGAAAACTTACCCCATGGGAAAACTAGGCCCGGTCTCCCCTATCAAAATATTTTATGATTTTTTACTTTTGGCCAGGTGGGGGGGGGGGGGGGACTTTTAAAACGGCGCTTTTCTGATCTGGTCCAGTTTAAGGCAGTACCTACATATAAAAATATTGTATAAAAACAGATAATAATTTGTACGTTGTTTACTCTACTTATCCTTTTATACTTGGATCCAACCAGCAGAAAACATAAAAATTACACATTTATAAATTTATTCTTGTGTAACATTAAATTTAAACTTATTTATTTTTGATGTAATATAGGTAATAGGCACACTCTTTCCCAAATAACTTTGTTGTTATTAAAATCATCGATTTTTTTCATCTTTGTATACATTTCCATAGAATATTATTAAATAAACGCATATTCCAGCTTTGTAGTACATTTTTATTTTGTTGTTAAGCAAAATCGTGATGTTAGGCATGCAAGTGAATGACTTCAAGTCATTCTCTTACGTACGTTCTTGATGGCAATCTATTTAAATTGTGTTCTTTTTTTTCTCAAAGAAAGGACCGGAAACTTGAATTTATCACTCTTTACGTCGACTCATCTTTGAACCATTTTAATGAGGTACGAAAACTGTTTTTCAGCATTGTCGCCTTTCAAAGATTTCTTACGGCAAACAATGCATGAGAAAAAAAAGATCTAAAATTTATTGGTTCTAGTTACAACCATTCAGCGAGTTTTATGTAGTAAGACTAATTTTTGAAGATGCTTCTTCTTTGAAAAAACTGTTACAATTTGACTGGTTTGATGTAATTAAATGAATTTTAAAAGATGCCTATTTTTTACGATATTTTACAGAAATAGGAATAAATTTGGCTTCAGTTTTTTAAATTAGGTTTATCTACGTATAAAATAATAAAATATAAATAAAATATTAAAAAAATATATACAAAAAAGTTGGAAAACAAAAAAAATATTATAAAAGTGTTATCGTTTAATAAATAATTGATGCTACTTCAAAACCAAAAAACAAAAGCATGTCTTGTTTGCTGTAAGTTTCAAGCATTTTTATAATAATAAATAGTTTAACGTTATCTTATTACTTCACGATATCTTATTTTTTTTGATTTATTCTAATATTCAAATGTGCGAAAAAATTTAATTTTACATTTTTCTTACAACGCTACAATTTCTTATCAACTTTAAACAAAAAAAAATTATAACCAATTAATTTAGAATTCTTCGTAATTTAAATTTTATTTTGTATATATTGCAGTATTTTACATAACTTACGTAATTTTTATTCACCTGTTGCAAAAAAAAATAATGTAAAGTACATTTTCGTAAATTCTCTTTTTTAATATCTTATTTGCATTGCCTGTAAATATGAACGAAACTAATGTTTCATAAAAAAAATTTCCTACAATTTTAGAAAGAGCTATTAAATTTGACTGGATAAATCAAACACACAGTATTCATATTAATTATGCTTTTGTAATTTATAGTTTCTAGACCTTTGCCGGTTATAAATGTAAGCTATTGGACCTCAATTATTCTGTCTTCGACGTGTATGCCTTACATCTCCAAGTACAAGAAAACATGCGCTACTAATTAATGTAAATAAAAGATTATCATTGTTCCATTCATTTAAAAAACATATACCAACGTGTGTCATAACACAACAAAGCTCTGACGCGATAATACAAAACAGCTTATGTTAACATATCAGTCGACATCTTTTTTTTCGTTATTTTTATCACTCTACCCGTACCCTGTCTTTCCCGGGCAATGGGTTAAGAAGTATAAACATTTTTTTTGTGTAATGGGCAAACTGCATACCATCTACTTACTGAAGCGTCTCCCTTTGTTAATAGGCAATCCTTTAGCGTCTAAGAATGCAATTAGTGGGCTACTAGCGCCAAAGGCTACAATCGCGATACCTTATTACAAAAATGGAAGCGCTAAATCGACGAATCTTTTTTCTTGGCTTGTCCATTGATCTGTGAGCAAGGATAAATGGAAGGTCACAAACGCGTTTTTAGAATGGAAAGTATTTTTTAGATGAAGGTCAGTTGGATACTTTGATAAAAAAAAGTCTGTAGTTTTTAAAAGAAAAAAACTATCAGATGGTGTGTCAGAAAAATACCTTAACATTTACAGAGATACCCGGGTTCGAATGACGGACCTTTTGGATGATCAGTCGAACGCTCTCCCAACTAAGCTGATTCGGCACATAGGTTTCCATTAACAGTCAAAATGCTTGGTCAGTTGCAGTCTAGTACTCTACGCGGTTAAAAAAATTGTATTTTACTTTAAACACTTGATTTTTAAAAAAAAAAATTAAAGAAAATAACTAAATTTTTCTGTATATGTTTTTTCTGTAAAATTAACAGTATTTCTACATTAGTACAATTATGTAAAGAATAAAAAAAATGTGGATCTTACGTGGATTCTAACCAGTTCGTCTTACTGTCAAGCTACTCGAATGTGCACTGAAAAAACTTGGTTTTCCATGGCAGTTATGAAAAACCATAAGTATAAAATGATAATTTTATTTACCATTAAAAGTTCAAAACAATATCTGTACTATAGAATTCTCAAATATTCTATTATAGAAATCTGGATTTTTTTTACGAATAGAGAAATAATTATTTTGTTATTGTTTTCATTCGTTTACTCTACTAATGATACTCTGAAAGTCGAAAAGTTTGGCATTGTTTAGACCAAATCGAAGATAAGAGCGTGTAATGAATACTATTAGACTGGCTGCAATATATACTTACAAAAATTCAAATGTAATTACAATGTGGTGTTTTTTACATATTGTTTTTCTAAATTCTACCCGTCTTTGTGCAATTATTTCTCTTCTGATTTAAATTTTAAACTTTTTTTGTAAAAAAAGAAAGAAAACTGACATAGTATTTACTAAAATCATTTAACATGAATGGTAATAAAGCATCGATCGATATAATTTTATAAAAAAAAGAACTTACATCTCTGCTTTTGACCCAAAAACGTATATTCTCTGCTTTTTAACCTAAAAAACGTATATTCTGCATCTTTTAACCTATAATTTAAGCTTAGGCCCGTTTTACACAATTCGTTTCCGGTAATTTAATCGGAGCTTTCGCACGCTACGGCAAAATAAATCGTTTTTTTTTCCCTTCTTTCTTTTAATTTGACGCCGTATTTATCAGTTGCAAATAGCTAATCCCGACACTGTTCGGAATCTATCCCATGGAGGAAAACAATTTAAAAATCCCTCTCAATTTTATATTAAAGAGAACATTTTTTTCTAAATTAGCTGCTCATACAATACGCCTTTTGAACAAGAATTTTTTTAAGTTCTTAAAAAGCTTCATTATTGTTTAAGGTGATACGCTTATGCAATAAAATGGATTCATTATTGCCTGAAAAATGTATACATTCTTGTATTTAAAATATATATATATACATTACTGAATTTTTAAAAAATTATACATTATTGTATATAAAAATATCTGCTTTTTTACTTTTTTTTTAAAAACTATATTTTTCATTTTTGTAAATATAAAAATTTATCATATTTGTAATTTTAGAGAATAGCATTTTTGTTTTTTTAAACATCTGCCTTTAACTAACTGCATCATGCTTGTTACCATTTTCTTTTTATAAGAAGACATTTGTCCCAATCCCAATTAATTTTATACGACCACCTACACACCATAATAGAAAGCTTGTTATAAGAAAATAAACAGAAACGAATTGTCGGAATGTACAGACGTAACACATACATCCGCATGTTAGCTTCAACTTAACCTGGTACTATTTTAACATTTTCTTATATTTTTTAAGACCACCTAGTATCTTAAAAGCGGTCAGCTTAAAAGCTTCAAGTCCTTTTTTATGTTGATAGAGAACCACATAATTTTTAAGAGGTGTTTTTCGCTTTCACTTACGCCATGTTCGCTTTTTCCTTTATTATTGTTTGCGGATGAACACAAGGATTTGCAAATAGATATATTAAGATAGTAGTTGTTCATTGTTTCTGTTATTTAAATGAAACCTTTTTGATAAGTTTAATTGATTTTGATCAGAAATCCTAGTGAATCAGAGGTAGTGGAATTTAGCGGTTTTAAATCCCAAACATATTTTTTTATTTAAAATTGCTAACACATATGCAAATACATGTTGCAATATTATAAATTTACACAGTTCAAATACATTTTAAGTTGCTACATAATAACAAAAATAGTTTGGCATCACGTAGAAATTTACTAAAGTGAATAAAATAAACATTGAAATCTGATGTTTATCAAGTTTTTGCAATTATATCGACTTTGTTTTTAAAGAAACTATGGTTATAATTTTTACTTACGTAGTTTTTTAGCTATTTACGACTCACTATTCGGATCTTTCATTTGTCCTTATAACCAGTTATCAGGTTTTAATATTTCTAATTAAATATTAGATGATATTGAGCGTATAAAAATGATAATTTTATTAATTTTTTTAACGCACTTATTAAAAGGAAAACATGTAAAAGCCACAATGTTTGAAAACAACTCTGCATAATTGAACTATCTATCATTTTGTTTTGGAACTTATTTCGTATTTAGGAACATAAGAAATAGAATGAATTGTTTTGGTTCTTTCCTTCTTCTCAGTGAACATCCTCGCCAGATGGTGCTGGAAAATGGAATGCGTGAAATTGAGCAAAACCAATGGAACAAGAACTGAAATCAAGGTTGATGTGGTCTGGCGTGTGGTCTTACCATTATGTCGTCAAGTTTTTCTCTCGGACCCCTGGCGAGGGTTTTTAGAAAAAAGAACGAAGCTAAAAAAAATAATCTGGAATTGTTTTGCCCAAGTGGTTCTGTTCGACATTAGAAAAAAAAATCAAAACCGAAAATCTCATCAGAAAAAAGAAGGGGACGCGCGATTTTGTAATGTGGACGTCGAATCATTAACTGTTGCCATTTTCAAAAAATATGTTCCGAATAAGATCGTCTGAAGGTCAGTGATCTTCTCCTTTTTCACGGGCATCGTTTTATTTATTTTATTTTTCCAAGATTTCTCGTTCAACTTAATTCCCTGCCTCTTGTAATAGTCAAGGTCATGGGGAAGGGAACCGAGTCCCAAACGGTAGTGGAGCTAGGATAATGTATATTCTTATAGGTAATAACAATGTGCATAGTTATGAGCATACACGTACTTTCTGGAATTCAAAATTAAATTATATATCCAGAAGAAGTACTGAGAAGCTAAGTTATATTTTATCGATGAAATTATCGAAACTAGTGCCATTCACCGACTGTGTTTAAATTCATTATTTAACTTACAAATCGGAATTTAAATCTTGCCTGAAATTAATCATTATATGAATTGCTAAACTTTTGATGATATCAGAAATAAAAATATTGGAATTTCAGACTTTTTTTATTTACTTAAATTCAAGTACTTCAATAAAACTAACTTACCTTGCTTAATTTTGTGTTTGCATATATACATTATAAAGTAAGTTAAATGTTGAAAAATTCATTAAAATGTTTCTCCTTGTGTACTTTACACTCTTCCAAACGATAGGTATAACTAGAAGATTATAATGGACGATTCTACTTTCAGCAGTTGCAAAAAACGTTTATGAGAACTATTAAACACACAAGAACCTTTGAGGGGTAAAAGTTTTTGGTTCCATTTTTCTTATAAAATGTAAATAGTTTTATTCTATTTTTCTTTCATATAGAAAACTGAAATAAAACTAGTTAAAAAATGACTTATGTGTTTCCCACCTATAGATGGTTTAATGGTTTGCAACAAAAAATTATTTTTTTTATGCGTTCCCGCGAGCAAACTGACCTATTCCCCTTCCGGTAATGATGGAGCCCAGTCGATAACGCGCTTGTCTTGCACGCGAAATGTCCCAGGTTCGGGTCTGTCTGGGCATTGCAAAAATAACCGTCGATCTATAAACGGTCTGTGCAGCTAAAAAGTCCGACGAGCAATACCCCGTGTAGATGGAGTCCACATTAAATATGCTCCAAAGTCTCGACGCTGTGTACGATTTCGCCCTTAAAGGTTGAGTTGGATGCTTACTCAGGTGTGGGCTCTTCACTCGACTATCTCAAACAGTTTGGATACGAATCTCAAAACTACCGTTAAATCTTCTACATTCATTCATTTGCGTATTCGGTAGGGATTGGAGTAATGCGTTACTTGTAACAGTTACTTTTTCCGGTAACGCCGTTAGAGTTGTCAGAAAGTAACTGTATCTGTAACTTAGTTACATTTAGCGGTAACGCAGTGACGAAAAATTTCGTTACTTTTCACGCCGCTCTTTACGGATATTTTCGACACAGTTCGGCGTTCGGCTTACATATATTTATTTAAAATTTAACTTTTAACACCGCTGAATTTTCGTTATTAAGTTTTTTCGATTGTCCCATTTCTTTATTTTGGGTCTCTTTGAAAAATGGTAAGATGGCTAAATTTAAATTTTTCTTCTAACCAGAAGTTTCTAAAAGTAACTGTGATAAGTTACTTTTCGTTTTAAGTAACTGTTACTAGTTACTTTTCATATGAAGTAACTGTAACAGAGTTACTATTTAAAAGTAACTTTCCAATCCATGATATTCAGGGACACATACTGGGCACAGAGGTTCCGCTCTAATTGTGTATTTTGATTGTTCCCCTTGTCTAGTCAACTTTAAATTTGCCTGTCACGACCTTGGGATAAAAAGCAGCCTAAGTCTTTCCCGCTGATCGGTCAAGTATAAAGCAGTCCAAATGGATTCCTCAGGTCGAAGCTTACTATTGACTTTCACTTGCGTTCTGGTCTGTGTCTTTTTGAAATGAATAGTAGCGTCATTTATTTTCTGTTGTTGCATAACGGCGACTCACTGAAGAGCGCTGTAAAACTTTGGTGAAAACACGGTGGCAGGATGTGCTTCCATCGTTTTTACGGAGTAACGTTACACCAAATTATTACAATGTACCCAAACCCCCACACCTTATTATTGTTGTATAACGGCGACTCACTGAAGAGCGCTGTAGAACTTAGGTGAAAACACGATGGCAGGATGTGCTTCCATCGTTTTTACGGAGTTTGGTGTAAGTTACACCACATTTTTACAGCGTACACAACAAACCCCCACCTTATTATAGAATGATATTTTTATAAGTCAATGTTGTTACTACATGGGCATTTGTGGACCCACTAGTGCATAGGTATTCTAATTTATTCTTTTCTTATTCAAAAAGATCATATTTGTAGCTTATTTTTTCCATAAAAAATAGTTTCCACCAATTTTAGGGAGTAACGTTACACCAAATTTTTCTGCCAAGGTGTTCCGTTAAAATGTAAGCTAAGAAACCAATAATATTTTAAAGTATTTATAAAAATTGAAAATTTTCATTTTATATTTTGGAAATAAATTTGTCTACATTAATAAAAATATATTATCAACTCATGGTAGACAAGAAATTGCTTTAAATAATTATTGATCAAAAATAATATAAAGGTTTAACAAAACAAGATGAGGAAATATCTATTTATGTAGTAAATGAGTGTTTGTTATACAAATACGTTAATTGCATTCCTGCCTTGTATTTCGATTATTTATGTTAGTATTTTTAAAACATACTCAAAAACTTCAAAACAACCAGGTTAAAACAAAACAAATTTCCAAATTTAATTAAGAAAATAAAATAGTACGTGTATAAAATCGACAATATTTTGCGTTTAACTTAAATTGGATTTTATATGAAAATAAATACATTTTATTACGCATGTATACTTAAACTAAAATTCTAAATTTAATGATTTCAGACCATTGCATACGACTAGATCTAAAAATGTTTATTTTAAAATGTAATGTAACTATTCTTATAATTATTCTTTTTTGTTGTTTGTTCTTATTTCCGACTTCAGCTTAAATATTTACATGTAGTGTAACAATATTATAACCTCTTTTCTCAAAATTAAATTTCGCTATTTTTTGGTCAATTCCAGCACGTTTAAAGAAATTTTATTCTGTAATGTGACAAAGGTAGGGATATTATTATACGTGTGTTGTTATAATCCTTGAATTATGTGTCATGCGGTCTCGTTATGTGTTAATGGAATATAATTTAAGTTAAACTCGTACCCTCAAAAAGAATTCCTTCAATTACCGGAATTATAAGTGGTAGATTTGCTGCCTGAGTATTTCCGTTAATTTATACCATTTTCGTTTATTTTTTCTCCGTTTCAAAAAAAGAAAATTTCCGTTTATTGATACCATTTCTGTTTAAATTTTCTGTGTTTTGGAGAAAAATTGTCTTTCAAGGGAACCTCAGATTCGTTAATGCAACTTTTTAAATACGAATGCTTGCTATCTGCGTAAGGTCGGGCTGACTTTAACTTAATTATAATAAGCTCTAAACGAGCGTCTAGCGTCTAATTAATCAGTATTCCCGGGTCTTGTGTCGATGTATGTGCTCTAGTGCGACGTTAACTCAACTGTCTTGGCTTCGTCTCCCAAAAATGAATTGAGACGTGGAGCTATTACAGTGTAGGTTTCAACGCAAAGCAACCATGATCTTGTTTCGCACCGATGCCTTATTCATTGCTTTACTGGAAATCGCTGTTGGATGGTCAGACAGAATGGATATCAAATATCAATGTTACGAAAGATGTCAAACATCAGTGTTACGAAAGATGTCAAACATCAGTGTTACGAAAGATGTCACGTATCAATGTTACGAAAAATATAAAGGAGAATATCCCCACCACAAAAATTATAAATGTTATATTAAAATTATAAATGCCTTCTCCATTGCTTTACTGGTAATCGCTGTTGGATGATCAGACTGGATGGATATCGAATATCAATGTTACGAAAGATGTCACGTATCAATTTTACGAAACGAGAATCCCAGCACAAAATTAAAAATGTTATATATTTTATTTGCAGCAATACTGTTTTTACTGGATTTTCCCACCTCAATAGCCTCTCTTCTAATTTAAGCTCACAATTCCTCCTTTGTTTGATATACAGAAAGCCCTGAGTACAAATAGCTTAATTTTGGACCAAGTGTATTTTGAATATTGTTTTAAAAATTATATTATTGATAATTTACTATTTGCGTATTTATATATGTGTTTTGTTTTCAGGTGAGTTTCGGTTTTATTTCGCACGTACTATTTTGCATGAAAATGACTGGTGAGTTATTCCTAATTAATACTTTTTAAATTAATAAATGTTGATTCTAAGAAAGTAAAAGGGTAGAAAATTAGTATTGATAATGCAGGGAATTAAAAAAGAATATGGTATCTATATATTTTCTTTTAAACTATGGTGATGTTATTGTGTTAATAACTAAAAATATATACAAAATTATTTTCTTGAATTGTTCTCTCATTAAATTTATAGCAACGGATTTATGTAATGGCGACTCTGAACACAGAAAAAAATATTTTGTTGAAAGAACAAAAAATTTGTTGTTTCAACAAGATTTTTTGGTCAATATAGCGCCAACAAAAATTGTGTTGTCAGTACCAAATTATTTTGTTGAAATTATTTTGTTGGTTCAACCAAATGATTTTGTTGATTCAAACAAAAATGCGCCAAACCGATGACCGACCACAGGACTTTCGGACCCAACAGATTTAACGAGCACGTACTCCGCATATACTTGGTAGGTCTTCACCGGGACTCGATCGCGGGACTTTCAGATCTCGAGACCGAGACGCTGACCACTAGGATCACTACGGCCCCAACTTACTTTTGAAAATAGCAATCAAATCCTTCCTCGACGATAATGGCCGAATGGCGCCCTTAATTTTCTTCGATTTGCCGTTGATGACAGGCGCCATGGCGTCACAGTTAGAAACAGCCAATAGCAGGCCGAGCTTACCTCAACCAAATGGGTTTTGTTGTCGTGAAAATACTTGCTTTGTTGGGACAAGTAAAATATTGTTAAGTCAACAAAATTAGTCAACAAAACACGTCAACAAAAAAAATTTGGTTCTCCCAACAAAATATTTTTTTCTGTGAAGTACAGCAAGTAATACGGTATTTTAAAAGGAAAATAACTTCTAACGATTTCTAGGTCAAGACATTTTCGCAACAGAAAAAAAACGCAGCTGTATCAAACGTTAACACATATAAAAAAATTCTATTATCTTTAATTTATAGTAAGTACATTTTATCGTGAGTAACAAAGATACAGCGTAACCGTTAATGAACAGACAAGAAGTGTTTTGATGAAACTTGTCGCATACTTTTTTATCTGGTTTTCCCCCATCAAACTTAATGAATCATTCAAGAATGGGCTGGAATTGTGTTTACATTCACGCTGAATGCCATCAACACCTATCTTAGTAGGTGTTGGCTACTAGAATTTGATAATATATGAAACACCCGCCCTAGAATAACATTGACTTTATTATGAAACCATCATGTCTACACCGTAAAAAATTAAGTGCCATGCCTTGTTGCACCAAAAATTGAAGTTAATTTGCTGGCTATAAAAAATGATGCACAATCTCAGCAATCTATGGTGCATATACAAACTCCATATTAGGGTGAAACTTCTCCTCTAAACATAGTTTGGTGCAAATTCAAACCCTAAATTTTAGTACAACCTCTTGCCAGATTGCGCACCATTTTTCGCAGTCAACAAATTGACTTGAATTTTCGGTAAAACGTGGCTCTTTATTGTTTCGAGTATATTAACTAGTTGGAATTACTAGAGATGACAGAAGAGCATTTAAAAAAACAGTTTGACTTTCATCAAAGATCTCAGAACTACAAGTTGGTAGGACGCTGCTGGTTGGAAGTTGGTTTGGGAGTTAGGGCCCCGATTTTTAGCATAATTGCTTGCTTTAAAATTTTATGGAAAATACTTAATGCACGTTGCTAGAAACTTAGTGGCTAATATATTATTAGTGGACGATTTATTTCATCTGGACATGTTTTTTTTTTAAATAGACACAGTTCTGTTACTGAGGTAATAAAACACGATTGTTTTCATCTTTAGCAATAAACCTATACCTTAAGCCGTCAGACAGACGCCATGAGCGCTAGAATTTTATTTGATTATACATATATATATATATATATATATATATATATATATATATATATATATATATATATATATATATATATAAAATATATATATATATATATATATATATATATATATATATATATATATATGAATGATAAGGACAACAAATCTCTTCAACTTTCAACTTTTCCGTTACTGCATATGTCTCTTGACAGAATCCATTATAATCCAGTAAAGACAGAATCCATTATAAACCATTGAGGAGAGGTACTGTTTCTTAAAGTTCCACTTAAAATCTTCGATATTTAAATGGGCAGCAGACATAAGAAAGTGCTCTAAGGTACAATTCACAACGATTGCTAAAAATCTTGAATATCTTTTCGACATCTCTCGCTTCCAATTCACTCTCTGTGTTGCCAAAGAAATAAAAAATAAAATTTAAAAAAAAAAAAACATCTGGTGGAACGCCTATCAGACATTCAGAGTTCCCCGTCTTTACCCGATTCTGACCATGAAATTTGCGCATTGTGGAAAAACATCTTTTATCAAGAAGAGCATTGCAAACACTATATTTGCTGCACCAAGCCAACCGTGTTTTGTATAGAGGGGGGTCAATTTTCAAGGACTCTGCTTCCAATAGCCCAACAGAACACTTAACGCGTGAGTTTTTATGCCGAAGAATTTTGCCCGCTGTGAAAATTGAAAAAAGGTGGGGCAGTTTCTTCGGCCCAGCCGGAACGTAGAACTGTAGTAACTCTACTTTTTATTTCTTGCTTTGTGTTCGGCAATCCCGTCTCTTTTTGGACTGAATGAAAAACACCACAGCTCTTGATATTTTACTTGTGTTTTAAGATGTATAAGACAGTTCACGCTCGCTAATCCGAAACATTAGCCGTAACTTCAGATTGCCGAGAGAGTGAAGTTTGGCTTTGAAACACGTTGCACTTCACCGTACCTGTTCCCCGAGCTTTGAGATTTGATTTGTGTTTTGATTGAGGCATTTTTAAACTTTTCCAATGCAAGGCTCTTAATGCATTTAAATTATTGTTCAAATTTAAAAAAGGAAACACACACATATGAACCTATGATTGTTTTATTCCTTAATATAACATTATCAATATCACTTTTAATACTTTATTAATATCCCTAAATGTGGATCGGCACATACAAATAACAGCACAAAATGTTATTATTGAATAATTACTTCATGCATTGTCTGTTACATAAAAATTAGTGCACTGACTGTATCACTTTCCATACTTAGTCCTACACACATTTTTACAAATAAAAGTATATGATGTGTTTTAGTACGACAAGATTGAACTGTATTAAATAGCATATCCATATTACCCGTCTGTCTCAATGACTTCGACGGACGTTAACGTATATAATGATGTTATGCGTACTTCCATACTATCACCAATTTTTACAAATTAAAAGTATATGATGTTGATTTTAGTACAGAACAAAAGATTGAACTGTTATTAAAATATAGCATAATCCATATTACCCCGTCTGTCTTTCCAAATGTGACTTCGACAACGAGCGTTAAAACGTTATAATAAAATGATGTTTATGCGTAGAGAAATGCGTTCCAATGCTTATTTTTTATAGTTTGTTGCGTTTTGGCAGTTTTCTGCAGAGGTATTTGGATGTCTCGATTAATTTTTACCCAATAATAAGAACCGGTAAGTTTGAAACAGTTTTGTCATGTGGCCACCTTCACATATTAATTAAAAAAATTATTGCATTATACTGTATTTATCAAGCAGGCAAAAAAATTAATGTGTTTGATATTAAAAAGTACTGTATTAACTATTTCTTAATATTTAGTTAATCATCTATTATAAAAAAATTCTTTTGAAACTTAAAATTCGAAATGATTGAATGACAATCTGTTAAAAATATTTAAATGCTACAAAAGTTTGGTTTTGATTATTTATATAAAAAACTGAATTCCCCTGTAATTGCAGATAGCCATATTTGAAATAGCTAAAATGCTTTAAGGGGAAGCTAAAGACCCAGCATCCTTCTTTCACTTCCCATGTTAAGTCTATGGGACAGTTCTTGGAACACACTGCCTTTGTTTTTAAGTTCATTAACTAGCAATTTTTTGCATTAGGAAGTCCAGGAAGTTTTCTGAGTATCCTCGAGCTCACTTTTTCATTTTATTTAGCCAGACTTTTTTAAAATTTGAAATAAAAAAAATCATGCTATTTTTCCAACAAAGTGAGACTTTTTACTGAAAAATAAGTGCTACAACATACAATTCAAACCTTTTTATATAATTTTCTGTAAATTCCATCGTAAAACTCTAAAAGAGAAGTTGAATTTTATGTTGTAGCACTTATTTTTCAGTAAAAAGTCTTAATTTGTTGGAAAAATAGCATGATTTTTTTTTATTTCAAATTTTAAAAAAGTCTGGCTAAATAAAATGAAAAAGTGAGCTCGAGGATACTCAGAAATCTTCCTGGACTTCCTAATGCAAAAAATTGCTAGTTAATAAACTTAAAAACAAAGGCAGTGTGTTCCAAGAACTGTCCCATAGACTTAGCATGGGAAGTGAAAGAAGGATGCTGGGTCTTTATAATTGTTTTACTTTATTACTATACTATATATGTAATACTACTATATTACTTTTTAAACACTCATAATTATATTATGCATAGAAATATAAACCTATTTTTAACCTTTAAACAACGAACCTGAATAAATATTTACCCCAACGGATTTTTTGCTTGTAATATCGGTCTAAAAGCAGCAAGTTAAATCATAAGTAAATGAAATTGTTTTGCTTTTTCATGCTCATTTTAAGAAGAGAATTCAATTGGAATTAAATTGAGGAGCCTGCCTACATTAAAGGAAAAATCACTAACTCCATTCCAATTTTTTCAAAACAGATAAAAAGGTCGATAAACATAAAAAAAGTAAGTTTATATTCAAAATTTGCGTATAAGTTCACTGAAGGTTAAAAATGCTATAGTATGATAGTATTTAAAATTAAATGAAATAAGCTAACATCAACCAAGTAACCGAATACCTAAAAAACGAGTAACTGGTAATATTGTTGAAAAAATAAAATGTAAAATATTAAAGGATTATTTTGGCTTATTTCACGATTGCCAGTGAACAAGTCTTTAAAGAAATATTATGTTAATATGTTACGATACAGTATTGTAGTTAAGTATTGTTTTTTTTAATATGGTCGTGGTTTTGAGATTATTCCTACTTACCACATGGAAAGATTATTTGTATGAAAATCTGAATTTGTATCTAAATATCCAACTTATTTCATGTTCAAATAATATGCACGCCCGAATGGTCGCTAGTTTATAATTTTTTTTGTCGTATTTTATTTCGCCGTTCCTTTTTTTCATATTTTAATTTATACAACTTATCTGATACCTTTCTAGTTTTTGCTTACCTATAGCATGCCGTAGTACATGAAATAAAGAACGCTGTTTTTGTGCAAATAACGTAAAATAGAATGGAAATTTGACGACTTTTGTTCTTATATTTAACGAATATTGTTTATCATTTTTTGATGTAGAAATAGCTTAATTTCAACCTTAAAGTTTGATTTTACGGTCATGTGCCACATTTTTACGAAGACTGATTGGGTGAGGGTGTCGACCAATCAATCAGTCTTCTTAAACGTTTGGACCACGGAAATGGACTATGGAATGAAGTGTGTAAAAGTTACTTTTTTACAAGGGTATCTTTCTTTGTAAATCACTTCTCTTCATTTAAAAAATGAATCGTACAAATTACTTTTATCAACAACGCAATAATTTTAATCATAAATATTATTCAACAATGTAAAAAAAATGTTTATAAATGTTGTATTTTACGAAAAAAGTGGTTTCAAGTTGATTACAGTTTAATTTTAAAGACAGCTTTAATGCAACCGTTCTTTACATTCTAACAGAAGTACCTTTCCTCTGTTTAAACAAGACTTCGCACCCACCAAAGCGTCACGACATGCGATTACTTTCTTCGTAAAGCTTCGGCGAAACACAACAATATATTATAACGACACAAACAGCACAACAATATGGCTACGCTTTCTCTTATGCCATCATTAATATGTCCTCATAATGGCCGCTTTCTATCTGAAAGTCATCCATAAGCCCACGCCATCGAATAATGTCACCCCGGTGTTTAGTAAGATATTTGAGAGAGAGCGTGTAATTTCTGTTGACACACCTAGATCGTCGTGGCTAGCTGATCACGATCGGTCCTAAGAGCACGATCCTGAGGCATCGTCCCAGAAAGAAATGTTGATGATCTCTTCCGAAAGTTGTTTTGAGATGTTTAGGTTAGGGTTAGGTTGAGTGAGGTTAGTTTGAAATATCGTTGCACTAGAGCTGCACGCGTGACCTTATTTACGGCAGGGTAAACGAAGAACAGGCCCACAGCCTCCACTTTAAGATATTTTGGGAGCATTTCAGCTCAATGTAACAGTGCTTAAACTCAGAATTAATCTGTTCATAAAAAATAATTTTAGGAAGATTGAGCATGCATTCCAAACTAATTACTTCTGCTATTTTTTGCAATACACTCAAATGTATAAAAATATACACGAATATTTTATAGAGGTATGTTTAGGGGCTTCTTAAAACTTTTTTAAACGGACTTAAACCTAGTTGGATTATGAGCGCTTTTCTTGTCCCATTGAGTTCCACGACCAAAGTTTAGATACAACGGGTAATTTCGATTCATTTAATAATGTTCGTAAATTTTCAGTCTTTAATGAATCACAATTTAGGATCAATGACTCTTTTTACTGAGGAAAACTGGTGAAAAAATTACTTCGTATTTTTATTATTATTTTAAACCCCTACCAAAACGTTCTGGTGCCTGCACTTAGTTATGCAATCGGCAGCAGATCATTTGTAAAGACATTTAACCCATTGACACGCCTATGTCTTTTTGAGATGCTTATTTTTATTACCACTAATCGTGAAAAATTAGCTAGCATACTGGGCAAATGAATAAGTCGTATTAAATCATTGGGTGAAATGATACCTTTTAAATCCTCTTATTGAGCATAACGTCCCATAAATCAAAACGTGTGTGAGTTCCATAATGAATTTAAAGTAGAGAGAAAGTCAGTTAAGAATTCATATAGCGCGACATGCAGGATAAGAATACTAAGATTTTGATTTGTGATGGTTTAAATCGTAATTCGTTTCCATCTGCTATCGACTTTGAATTTTTGAGAAATTTACATAAGTTTTGTAAAGGATCTTTTTATGTTATTCAATGACAACTGGAATCTAATTTAGGTACACTAGAATTGCCCACGTTCTTCCATAAAGATGATTCACTAAATGTCACCGAAACGTTTTTTAAAAATAATATCTGATTAAATGATAACGTCGCGAGAGAGTTTTAATTCGTTATATTTTTTTTACATTGGACATTTATGAGAGCTGTTAAATTTATTTAACTCATAAAGTTTACATTACGTTATTTAGAATGCAGTGTAGGTTTAAAATAAATTATTGGCTTTTTTTGCATTTTTTTTAACGTACATTTAGTTGTTAATATTTCGTTTGGAAAATTTTTATGGTAATAATTATATAGTTTATTTTGTCTTACTTATAACGTAATTTAGATGTGCCAAATTGCCATTTTCATAAACAACGAAACCTGGCTAAAAGTTAAAATTAAGGATTAAAAAAAAAACAGTTGTGAAAATTTCCTGCTGCTGCTAATTCGCACAAACATGCTATATGTAGAGAGTATTGACATTTCGGAGAATATAATAGTTATAGAATAGTTATCGCCTTTATACTGCCATAAGACATTGTAGTAAATATTACTCAATTCTGTAATATATGACTCGATATTAATTCTCCACTTCTGCAGACACCAAGTATGTACAATACATGACAAAAGAAATAAAAAGAAGCAGACACACATTATCTTGTATGGTTGAAAAAGTTTTATAAATTACAAATTCCTTATTTGCGCTGAAAATATACTTTGAACCGAGTTGAGGAAATATGATCCAGCATAAAAAAAATCAAATAAAGATTTTAAATCAATACACAAAATAAAGATATTCAAATTACAATTCTACAAATTAAACCCACGTGCTTTTAACTGTGTATACTTAATTTTTGTTCGTGCTGAACAGCTGAGATTTCTTTCAAATTGAAAATGAAAATTATAAATTCTAATGTTATAACAATGCTCAATTCTATTCCAATGGGGAAATAGGCTTACGTTTTGCGCTTCTACAGCCGTTTGGGCTTGAATTTCGAAAAAGTGCTTCTTAAATGACGCCTTCAGTACAAATGAAATCAACTCGTAAAATTTGGTATCCGTACCTACAGTATTTTTTTGGCTAGGCGTTGATACGTGAGTCAGGCAGGATGTCTTCTTTTATATATTATATACCTATTTATTGTTTATAAAAAGTATTATTAAATATCATAATTTTTCTACCTTTCTGTAAAAGTCAATTTCAAATCAACGCTTACTAAAGCCCCGTTCCTTTCTTTCATGACCTATTTCACCATCCTAAAAACACGTTCGTTTTTATATTGACACAGCTGAAGTGTTCTCTCCAAGGCCAAGTCGCTTAAAACTTTCAATTGTTTCACCAGTTGAGACACAGGTTATAATTAAAACGTCATCTATTGATTCGTGTTAGATATTGCACTCCAGAAGTGTTCAAGTGGACGTCTATTGTAATTGGATCAAGAAATTGAATCCCACGTTTTATTGAATAAAAGAAATCTAAATGCAATGCCTATTAATACAATATTGAGTGAAATAGTTTCTTTTACTATTACGAAACAAACTGTTCCATGATGTAGCAATTTGAGCTTTGTAAGGGAAAATCGTTTACTTATTGATACTGTACCATATGGAGTTATACACATATTTTACTAACTGATGCAATGACATCATTGTATGATTGTTCTTTTATTAAAACAAACATAAGGTCTGAAAATAACCATCATATATTTCTTAATTGAAATTTAAAGTTTTTTTTATTAGAAAGGCTCCAAATTAATATATACTGTTGTTTATATTTGATTTTAAAAATAATTCTTTGTGAACTGAATGAAATGATCCAATTCTTTTCAAGAATCAGATAGTGAAACAATTAATTTTCCGTTATTTTCGAACATCTTTTATGAAATATTTAATTCATCACATACATTCATTTTTTAACAACTTCTTTAAGTCTTTCATGTCAAATTAAACTATCTAAATTCTACATTTTGATCAGGAGAGAGACATCAAATATTCTTAAAAGTAATTAAAATAAATATTCTACAATATCAGTATAACAACATGGACCAGCTTCCAAAGGTGTAATAACACCATCTCCTGGCACATAGATTGTGTAGGAGAATTGTATTTTCGGAACATTACAATTAGGACTTATCTAAATATATCATTAGTTGTAAGCTCCAAAATGTTTCTATCTTGATTTATTTTCATCAAGTTGGGAAATGACCTCCGCCCATTTCTCTTTCGAGTTAAGATTCCAACGGAAATGATGGACTTTTTCCTCTTAGAAGAGCAATTTGGGTTTCCATTTTTGTTCAATGGCGGAAGAACTCGGAACGGTTGATTTATTTGACGGTCAACATGTCCAATTTACTTACAGACATGTAACGTAAATGACTAGGTGGTCGACGATATTTTTTAAAGAGATTTGGAGAGAGAAATCTGGGAAGATGGATGGAAAATTTACATTGTTGAATACAATACAGGGTGTTTCAAAAGTAACAATCGAGTTTTCTGAAATCATAAATTGAAAAAAATATTACAGATAGAATGATGGATAGTACCTGTTAGGGGCGGATACATATCAAGATTTTATCTTCATAATAAGTTTTTGACGTGCTTTACATGCATCCTTTCTTAATTTTCCATATCTACTACAGTGGCTGTTAACAGAATAACTCTTGCATACAGGATTAGCGCTACTTTGGCCCGAACACATAAAATTGTATTACTAACTTTCTACTTGACTTTTATCTACTTGATATTTGTATTTCTACAGTCCTTCCGATGATTAAAAACAATGGTACTCAAGTACCACTCTTTTTTTAGAATTTTTTTATCTGTACGCATCTGATACGTGTGCATAAACCACGACACTCTTCCGATCAGAGCTCAAGCTTCGAGAACAGTTTTTCTCGTTTGGTTTTCCAGGAAACGGCGTGAACGTCGCTGTTCTAAACCTACCTTGTTTGAGGCTGCGCTGTGAGGTTAATGGCAATTGCTTTCTAATTTCTTAATTTTTATGCTAATAATGCTAGTGAAATAGTTATAAAACGTCCAGGTCTAAACGTCCAGGATTCTGTGTAAACATTGAAATTAAGCTTAAATTTCCGTCGCTCTTTTAGTCATTTCAGAAGTAGCTAGGTATTTTTTTATTAGATTGCTTACGACAGATAAAACTTAAGTTTTCACCTTCAAATGAACATAAATGCAAGATCTCACTGGAAATGTGCATTTTTTCATTGTTCTATGTATCAATAATTTAATGAAGAATAGTGAAGAAAATGAATGTGAAAAGAAAATGAATATTTTTACCAAAAGACCCAGTGTCCTTAAATAATTGTGGTTATAACAATCCGAACCCAGCCCAAAGCCAAGTAGGGTGGAGAAAAAACGAAAAACAGCGAGCTCACCTGGAAAACCACATACGAGAAAAAAAGTGTCATCGAAGCTTACGTTGTAGACAGTTAGTGTGACCAGATAATTTCAATGTCATTTCAGTTCAGTGCAAAAAAAAAGGTAATTATGCGGCATCGAGTTCATTTTATAGTAAAATCAGTCTTACAAATCGACTGTGTAATAAGATGCAAACAATTCGGATTGTAAAAAAAAAATCCTAAATAAATTATTTAATAGCTCTTTATGTTTACAATGTAATAAAGCTTTTGCCTGTAATAAAATCCTTTGTTTACACAAACAGTTTTAAGAGAATATATGAGGAAATAATCTTGTAGTCCATACACAACTTATTGAAGTATTGTTCTCCATACCATATCCAAGAAAAAAAGAAAGCTATTTCCACCCCATTTTCCCACAAAAAATTATTTTGTAAGATGGTTTCCAGCGAAACTTTAAACCTCACCCAAAATGCAAACATATTTCGCAGTACAAATTTAAAAAAAAAACCAAAAATTACATTTTTTAGGACTCTTTGAAACATGCAGGACAAAAGCTTAAAAAAAGTAGTACTATACTACCAAATGCAGTATACATCTGGTCACCGATATAGTCTTTCCAAAAATAAATCAGAGGACGAAGTTAACTAAGCTTAAGCAAAATTGGCGGTACCGAATTATTTTTAAAATATGGCAAGAGAAGCACATCTGCTGAAGTAAATTGATCACTAAAGACGAAGTAAAACAACTCAATTTAATTGGAAATGTAAATACACCTGTATTCTACTATAGATACAGAATTTCTTTTCAATTCAATTTTTTCCAGGTCCATATAGTCTGGTCGAAATTGGGTGAAGTTTTATTTTTTTATAATCTATAATTTTAGCTCTGGTATCTTCACCAATGTTCAGCAAAGCTACTCAAAAAGGGGCTCAACTATATGACTTCGTTCGCTTTAAATTTGAACTTGGCATTAATGAACAGGCAAACTTGTCCCTCAAATATCTAATTGGCATAACTACTAACACTAATATTTCAATGCTTTTCCTCTGAACCAATTTTCGAACAATTTGTAAGGGGCCCTGTTTAGGCATGCCTGCTGGCTTCATAATGTTGCCCTACATATCCTAGATAAGACTTAATGCATTTTCTTCAATGACCCGTATGAAAAAAGTTCTGCAAATGTATTTAGGGTAGACCGGGGGAATCGCGCCACCTTAAGGGAAATTGAATTTTCATGCAGAGTTGTGTTAGAATAATTGTAAATTGTAACAAACATAGCATACTACATTTCATAAACTATCTTGTAGTGATATTTTAAACTTGAAATCTTTAATAGAAACTGAATAAAATTGTTTTTTCTAAAAGCTTGCAGAGTGGCGGTATTACCCCGGTACCTGGGGTTATGCCGCCACACCATCAAACACAGCAAATAATCTATGAATAATGGAAATGGTGTAATAAAGCACAACACATGACACTAAAATAGGTTGAATTAAATGAAGAAAATAATTAAAGTTTATCAAAAATCACACGCGTTGTAAATGGCTATTACTTGTCTCTGCTATGGTGTCTGCCATAGTCTTACTATTCTTTACAATGTAACAAGTGTAAAAAATGACTATTAGTTTGTCTATGCCATACTATTCTTTAAATAAAAATTGTATTGGCTTAGTAAATGGCTATTAAGTCTGTAGTTCTAATCTGAGCAAAAATCTTTAAAAAAAAGACGGCGGCATAACCTAGGAGTGATGTGGCGGCATAACCCCGGTAAGACAAAATGGCGTAGACGGCCTGTTTAGGGGAAGGTAGATAGCCTAGCGTCCAAACTAAAAACGTGATAACATGGCCAAATTATTGCTCTATTCAATGATATGTAACTGATTTATCTAACTTAGGGATAACAGTCACTTATATCTTAGTTTCAGAAGACTCAAAAGTAGATGAATAGATGAAACTCACTAAAAAACGTATTTTTCTATAACGTTACACCAACACACCGCATGACCATAAACCTCTCTACTACTGATTACCATGTTTCCTGCTACAGGTCAGTTGCTTACAGGACCCCCTCCAAACACACCGCTGGCGAGATACAGGGGGTGGCGGTATTGCCCAGGGTGGCGCGAGTCCCCCGGTCTCCCCTATAACCAACCATTTTTTTTTATCAGGAACTAATTAACTGATGGGCATTTCATTTGTATTCTCCCTATTTCGAAGAGGGAAACTATGAAACGCTAAAAGAATTAGTTGTTTAATAAAAGTTGCAAATAAATTGGAAAATAAATTACTTTATATGTGTAGTGTATTTATATATTATATTTGTGATTTATGTCTGCTCAGCGGCTGTGAGGTATCCGACTCAAAGGCTCAAGGTTGCGAGTTCGACTCCTAGCTGAGTCGGCAGATTTTCAGGATAGGAAAATCGTCGGCACGCATGCCATATAATTATGCGGCTTGTAAAAGAATCCCATGAGTACCCATTTCGCCTGAGTTCTCTCGGGGTACATCCACAGAGAGCTCCGATTCATTGTAATCTGTCGCCTAAATGGTGCCACAAATGAATTTCTCTTAGTTCTGGGGAATAAGGCGAGTCTGCAGAGGCTCCGTCCGCCAAAAAAGCAGGTCGTTTAGAATATTGAGATTTAAAATGCCTAATACATTCAGCCTTATTTAGACGCATCTGAGGAAAAAGGTTCAAAATTTTCAATTTAGATACGACTACAGCTTTCTAAAAACATCTAACCACATTCACTTTTCTCTACTATCCTCTAAAACTCTACTCCCTTGTTGAAGAATTAACCAAAAAAAATGTATCCAAAATCAGTAGCCAAAAAACCCTAAACAATTAGTTTGATCGAATGAGACGAATGGCAAAGATCTTTGTTATTTTTTTATATTGACCAATCTTTAAAAATGGCATCAACCGTGTAAAAAATAATTCTAAATGGTCAACAAATGACGTATTGTCGTCTCACAACATAGTGTTAACTTGTTGTAACCAACTTGGCGTGTGGACGACCATGTCTTTGGTTCTACGTTCCATCAAACTTGTTTAGTGACAGAATTCGCCGAAAGTTAATTGAGAATTCCCTCTCGTTTCACCAATACCCGAGTTTTCATTATGTATCTGCTCTTTGACGGAATCATGTTCCGAGATGTTTTAATCACCTCTTATAGTTCGCATTTTTTCTTATAGATGGCAGCAGTAGGTTTAAAGTTAATTAAGACGTTTAATTAAATTTAGTTGGTTAAATTTGTTGAAGTAAACGGAAATTAAGACAGTTACTAATTAACGAATATTTTTATAACACACCCACTAACCTTTATGTGTCAATTTTTTTTGTAGTTGCAAATGAATTCTTTAATTTGTATACTCCATCTTAATTTCAATGAAATTTTGATCTTAAGATTACACAGATTCCTTAATTTTCTTGTCGAAATTCCAAACTTGTTTTAGTAAAAAGTCGTCAAATGTGGGATGGATGTGTTCATGGATGTCTAGTTTAAGAGTCGATAAGGTACAAAGAAACGCACCCAACGTTTAATTTTTTTTTTTAAATTTTAAATTGACGATTTTTAAAAACCATACTACTTTTCCGCAATAGAAAAGTCTTGAAATTTTTTAATTTCCTAAAGGCAGGTCTATTTGTCCTCCAGACCTTCTTTCCTGTTGGAATGTTTACTTTGTACAAGCCCTTGCAAGGTCTTTCCTACGGTACATCACTTTTTATTTCATCAACTGTCACGGAGCCATCTTGGTTGATGTACGCCGTGTCTCATCTTTCCTCGTTTATTCTTCTGCAATCCATGAGTAATCGTCAATATTTAACAAAAGCATCGGGCAAACACAGTTTGGAAGAGTCAATATTTGGACTATAGCCCGATCATTGGGTGAAGAGTCTCTTTCACGTGGAGATTGGCAAACATCGACGAAGAAAGTACATCAATGGTTTTTTAGTAGAAATAATTCGTTGACAATTGTTTAAGATTGCTCATTAGAAAATTTATTCTTTGTTTTATAAAACTATGAGGTTAAATTCCAGTTTATAAAAGTTTTTTCATAGAGAATATTCTTTAGAAATTCATTTTATCTGGATAATGTTCAATAACTTTGCATCTCAAAACATATTTTAATGACGATGGTTCCATTTCCGAAACTTATCATATTGTATTTCTACTTTATGTTTAAGTTTTAACAAAACTTAACCATATCATAAGTTAAACCGTTTCTTTATTGTTAATATTTTTCAATATCGTGTTCGTCTAGTCTTCTACAATCAAAGAGTATTAAATTTCAATCATATATATTATGATTTTCTCAAACTTGACATAAGTTCGCGTTAAAAGACGGCGTTTAAACCAAAATTTTTTTATAAACCATCGATCAAAATCCCGAATTTATCCTCGAGACACTTAAATGTGATTATAATTGATTTGAACTTTTATGATTCTACAGATATTTGTATGGTTTCGTTAAATTAGGATGAGTAAAACCTCATAAAATTTAAATGATTTTTTACATCTAGGAAAATGTTCGCAGACGTTTAGAATACAAAATCATTTATTTTGCTTTTGTAGTCGTGTCGGCACAGGGACCACACAGTACAGCTATTCCTTTGTTATATTAGAGTCTACATCCCGAATGAAAAATTCATTGTCTTACATTATATTATGTGGATTGTCTAATTAAATATTACGCAATTTGATTAGCAAACAATTTTTTTAAATTCCAAAAATGGTAATTTCAATGAAGGACCGCATTTTAATTAGAAAATATAGTTATGATTATTTTTCTGTTACTTGTTATTTTTTATTACTTGATATTCTTCTGTGATAATTAAGTATGTAAGTCATAGTGCCATTAGTAAGTAGGAAGTACGACACACTTTCACTTATGACTTATAAAATGTAATATGCTCAAAAATGACTTATCCTTTCAAAGAAAGAGGCTTATGTTTCTTATCTTTCGGAAGGAATGTTAACAATAACATAGATTATATTATACGGATGATATTGCAATTTTTAAATAGGAAGTGAAAATTACTCAGCTATCAAGATTGTAAATCATGCATTAAAAATGATATACACTGCAATTCGTTTAGTCATAGAAGAAAGTGAAATAGGGTTACTCTGACTAATACAGGATAATAAAAGAAAAAACTGAAACCTTTCTGTAGCTAAATTGTCAGGGTTTTAATTGTAATACAAGTTTCGTCTATATATTTTTAATAGTAAACGTAAAGATATTTAAAAATAAACAAGAGGCATCTTGGTAAAATGATTCAAACGCAACTGTCAATTGTCCTTATACTTTTCTTCGTGAATTCTGAAGAATACTAGTAGCACCTTTGATTTTGTTAAATGACGTCTATAAATATAATACATCGTTGGATTAGTATTAAAAAATTTATGTGTATTGGCGATAAAAAATATTTGGTTACATGCTTGGCAGTAGCTTTGGCGATAATAGACTAGAACATACCAAAGTCAAAAGGCTGATCACAAACTAGTACTAGTACAATGTTTGTTTTTCTAACCTTTCACTGTGGTTTAATTTTATTTGAGAGCGCTACGGTCTGTTTTTTACTATACGTACAAGGAGTATTTTACAGAAGGTTGAGAAAGAGATTAAAATAATAATTAAAAATACAAAAATTTGTCATAATATGATCCACTCTTCCCTAATTATATAGATAAACAAGTTCGTGACGGAAGATTATTTTCATTTTAAAACGTTTTAAATTTCGAGCCATTGTCACAGGGTTGTGCGCGATCTCTTATCAACGAGACAATAATGATCTTTCAGAGGTTTATAACTCAATATTTTTCCGTAATTTGCATGCATGTTTTAGTTGGACTTAGTAAAGAAATACAAGGGTTACAATGTCAGGTTTCTGCAGTTTTAAGTAACCGCCCTTTTTTCGATTGTTATTAAAACATGTTTTATGTATTAACATTTTTTGGCACTAAGTCAACGATATTACGTAACTAGCTTTTTTAACAAAACTTCAATTCCTTTAAAAATAAATATAATTTTTGAGTATATTTTGTGTATCTACATTTTGTTCCACACTCAAAGAGGTGTGCTGGTATTTGATAAAATAGAGTTATTGTATGGTATTACATAAAGTACATGCTGGTAAAATATTTCAAACAAAACTACCCATATTTACTAACCCTAAAGAATTCCAGTAGCGCCTCAGCACTTTGTTAAGGCGAGGTCTTTGAACCTACTTTCCAATGCATTATTTCCACTTGCAGACATGGGCTGCGAGGAAAAGAATATTTACTCCTGAAATTCGGCAAAACTAAAATCCACTACGTAGAGATCAAGAGAGCAAAGTAGCTAGAGGGCTCGTCGTTTCGTATGCAACGGCGTAAACACGATTTAAATACCTGATGATAGACCTTGTCCAGACCTGATTGGACCGCAGAATAAGGTATAGAGAGGGTGATAGGGGATTATTATTACATAGCCATCCATCCCCAGCTACTAGTGTTTACCAATATTGGTACCATCTCAATTTCTGCAGACTGCTCGTTTTGTTTTCGTAATAAAAAGGATTTAAGGTTAGTAACCCTTTTATATGATTAGATGTCCTTGCTTGACGTTTGAAATTGACATCGAAAGTGGCACGCAGTTTTTGAAGGACGTTTACTTAATTGATGTCTATTAACTATCGGACTAGATAATGGGATGGGGTTGGGAATGTATAAAAGGGTTGGGCCGTTCTACTCTTTGTAGTGTAGATAAAAAATAGTCAAGGATTGAAGTTTTTAAGAGCCTAACTAGCCACATGAAAAAAAAACTACATTTATAATTTTATGTGTAATAGTTCTACTTGAAAGATCACATTGTCTTTATCGCAAAGATATTCTTTTAAATAAAATTCCTTCTAACTATAATGGCTGAAATACAAAATGTTTTTTTTTTTTACCAGGCCATTGTATAAAATAAGGTTTTTGCAAAATGGTTAAAGTGAAGGGTTAATAAAGTCTGCAAACTGGTCGACAGACAGGACAGGTCTGAAGGAGTTAGTAGGGAGTCTTAACTTTTCTCCTGATGTTTAACATTTTATTTATTGACAATTAAAAGTGAGACGTTTTTATTGTTTTTTCTAGGGTATTATTATACAATATCGAAGAAGGATAAATCTGTATTAGCAAATATTTTTATCCTACAAAAATATTGTTATGAGCACAAAAATTATCTGCTCATTTTCTATGCCTATTTCAACATTCTGAAAAAATACAACCTGCTATTACAAACCCAAGACACACTGAAGAGCCAAAATAACTGGTATAGGCATACATCTGCGAATAAAGGTGTATAAAACCAATCGAAGTTCGTCGCTATGTTCAGCAGCGTCTATGTGCTGCTATCATGACAGGTTATGAAAATTGAAGGGATTTTGAAAGAATCGGGGGTTGAGAGAAATGGAATTCCATATCCATGTATCTCCGAAGTGGAGATGAATTTTGGCTTTTCACTTACGACAATTTCACGAGTGTACCATGAATATAGATAATCAAGTAAAACATCAAATCTACGACATAGCTTTGACCTTAAAAACATCGTGCAAAGCCGGGTCCATACAACTAATCATTAAATGTGATAAATATGTCGATTCTATGTCGTATAAGTGACGACTTGTTAACCATTTAATGAATATTCACCGATATGGGCTTCTGGAGCCGTATATATCACGTATCCGCAATATATCTTGTTTAATGATTTTCGTCCGTCGTCGATGATCCGTTTTTGCATGATCTTTTTTATGCCGCAGCTGTGACGTAGTTTTAATGTTTTACTGGATTATCGATATTCATGGTACACTCGTGAAATTGTCGTAAGTGAAAATCCAAAATTCATCTCCACCTCGGAGATGCATGGATATGGAATTCCATTTCTCAACCCCCGATACTTTCAAAATCCTTTCAATTTTCATAACCTGTCATGATAGCAGCGAGGCTACTGAACATAGCGACGAACTTCCGATTGGTTTTATACACCTTTATTCTCAGATGTATGCCTATACCAGTTATTTTGGCTCTTCAGTGTATAACAATCCCCCGGTTGTAGCGAATCTTTCAAATGATCCCAACTAAGACCCAATTACAATAATTAATTTTAAATCGCTTTTCCCCGAAAGCCAGTGATTCTGATATAGCTATCGTTTTTTTAACATAAATCCTGTATAGTATTTTTTTAACATAGAGCCCTGCAACGTTTGTATATTGCTTGTGTCTATAGTATCTGTATAAGTCATCTCTTTCGCCATTTCATGAGTTCTGTGCTTCTTGAGCGAACTATTGCTGAAGTTTCTTACATTTGCATGACGTATGTACTACTTCTTTGCAAACTATTGCTTGAGTCATAGTATCTGTATGAGCCTTTCATCATTTAAAAAGTTCTGTACCTCTTGAGAAAACTATTGCTTGAATCTGCAATATTTGCATTACTTGTACACTTGTTGAGTAAATTATTGCATATGTTATATTCACAAGACTTTTGTACCTCGTGAGCGAACTATTGCATAAGTCTGTTACGTTCGCAGGGCTTGTGTACCTCGTGAGGCAACAATGGGGGCTGGGGAGCCCAGTCGGTTAGGCACTCGCCTAGCATGCGAAAGGTCCCAGGTTCGGGTCCGGGCATCGCCAAAATAACTGCCGACCTATAAACGGCCCGTGCAGCCAAAAATGTCCGACGAATAATACCCCGTGTAAGGGAGTGCACGTTAAATATCCTTCAAAGTCCTAACGCTGCGTACGATGTCGCCCTTAACGGGTGCGTTGGGTACCTATTCAGGTGTCGGCTCGTCACTTGACTGTGGTTCTAAAATACGACGCCCGTCGCCAATAGCCCTCGCGTAGCTCTAGTGCGACGATAATTCAAACCTAACCTAACCTACTGAGCCAACAATTGCATATGTATGTTGCATTTGCATAGCTTATGTACTTCTTTTGCTAACTATTTCATGAGTGTTGTACTTTTTGAAAGAACAAGAAATTTTGCAAAGCGCAACTGATTTTCCGTGCAGCGTGGGCCATATGAAAGCACCCTGTCTCTATTCTAACCTTAACCTCGCCTAGAACGAGTTCGAGCTCATTTCTTCTTTTTCCTTCCCTTGACATTGACGGATAGAAGTCTCTTCTTCAATGAACTAGCTTGTAAAACAAGTTTGTAGGCAATATCTTTTTTGCTGCTTCTTTCGTTATCTGTAACCCCTTGCTATTATTTTTCGAAACATGGTTAACTCCCAAAGGCATTTCAAGTCAAAGGATTAGATTTCAGTTCTCGAAGAAAAATGTAACTTTCCGCTGAATAATGATTTGAGGGATTAATTTTTATCTGGATTTAATAATTGGGATGTATAAAGCACTTAACTGTTTAATTGAAACCAAGTACTCCCTTTTAAAACTTTGTTAAAAAAAGTTGAAATTTTACTGACGTGTATTTCTCGTTGTAGATTTTAAATCTTGATGTTTTAGTCTTTTCCCTCTCCATTTTTTTCAAAATAAGTGACTGTTAGATTCACCATTGCCTAACAATTTTAGCTGTAGAAAGTCATAAATATACTTTGAAGAAACGATCATTACGTTGGTTCACTTTCTTGGAACTTCACTATAGGATTTGAACAAGGGACGACCTTTAGCTCAGGTGTTATTAAGTAGTCGATGATAACATTATAATTAAAATCACTATTCTGAATATCGTGGAGTTAAAACTACTCCATCAATCGATAAAAAATACTGAAATTACTCTAACTATAATTGTTTAGAATGCCGTTTCTTTACATCTTTGCAAATGTCTCTTATACAATGCATACGGTATTATATGTAATTATCCTTATTAAAACATTTCTTACAAGAATTAATATTTCAAAAGATGCCCTACTGTAATTTATAATGTAGTACCGGTTGTGAAATTTCAGACGTAAAACTACGAGCTTTAATGTTTTTTTTATGGAAATATGGTTATGTTTCTTTTCAAAAAATAAAAATACTGGCTTGCTATTTTTATTAATTTTAAAAATTGATAATGAATCCCTTTAACTCTTCAGTTTTTTTGTGAAAAGTCGTGCAATATTTGTTTTCTAAAACTAAGTGTTATGATGTTAGTTAGGCAGGGTATTAAATGGGACTTATTCAGAGGGACTTAAGGCTGTAAAGGTTAGGGCAGATATTAAAGTGGTTCAAATAATTAAAACAAGTACATAGCGTTGTGAAATCAATAATTACATTAAATACAATAACCATGGAATAATGCAGAATTAGTCATGTTATTCTCTAAATTAACCTTTTATTTCGACAAAAATAATACAATGTTAAAATGCAGTTTAGGCTATCAATTGATTCCGGACAAGATATTAAAACATGGGAGACTTACCCCAGATAATCACGAGTTGGAAGGGCATGTTGTCTATTTACGCCACTAAATAGGGTTGGCGAGATCACTGGAGGGATCGAGGGCTAAGTCGAGTGGGCTCGGGTCGCTGGTTCCGGTGACTCAGGTTAATGCCGCAGGGCACTTCACGGGTTGTAGAGGGCTCGAGGGATCGCATAAGATGGTCAGCGGAAGCAAGGGATCGACGGGAGCGGGGTACTGCCTCAAGCATGTAGACTTGGGAGGAAGGCCGGACCTTTGGGGGTTTGGAAAGTCCTACGTTGCAATTTCCTTGTGGCTATCTTTTGCATGCCAAAGGGAAAACTTTCTCAACTCAAACTAATTCTTGACTCTCTCTTTTGTTAATCTCAGTAATATCTCTCTATTTCATCTCTCTCCTTCCTTCTCCCATCCGCTATTTACCTCGCCCTTGGGTCATGGGGGGGGGGGGGAATGCCCTTAGCGATTCGGAGGCTAGGAACCTCCCACGCTTTTCCCCCTGGTCAAATCGTAAGAAGGTACCTACCTACCCAGAGCCACTCTAGTGGTCAATCAGAGGACCACCCCTCAATCTCCAGCAAAACTCATAGGTTCCCTGAAATTCAGTGAAATCAAGATGTAGGGGAGAATTTGCCCCCAAAAGCCATTAATTTCAACCGCGCTTGACTGAATTTTAGCGTCAAGTCGCACAAAGGTCCATTGAAAAATAGTGTCAAAATCTCAAAGTCCAGGAATTTGAACACCTGGACCAAAATTCGAACACCTGAACCAAAAATTCGACTTTGGTGCGACCCTCAAGATTCAGGGGGAGATATTCTTCTAATTAAGTGGCTAATATTGTTGAACGATTAAGTCGTGCCAACATTAAGCAATGTATTCAATATAATCTCAATGAATAAAATAAAGTTAAGATAAAAATATACCTACCAATTCCTTATTCTTGACATTTCATTATTCAGTGACATCTAAAATGAACAAAAAATTGCTATCAAAACAAAATATGTTTATTCTTCCAACTTGCATACAAATAAGAAATATTTTCCTCCGCAGTGTAATTTTAATTTCTATCACGTCCACAATAAATTAGTTCCTGGAAAAACATTGCATAGACATTGATTGGCATTAACAACCAAAATACCAAGTCCAAATGATCCAAATATTGACTTTTACAACAATCACAATTATCTAAGCAATATTTTATTGTTGTCTGTGATTCCACCATATGGTGCAACATTGAAGTAGGATATCTATTACTTTTTTATTATCATCATCTAGTCATTTCTGAAGTTTCCCCTTTCGTAAGGAAACGGAACAGAAAGCAATAATTTGGAGCTATCACATTATTTACCTCGCTGTTCGCAAATCTAAAGAAGCCAGAATTGCTGTGACGAATTTTCCTGCAAAATCATAATTTTGCGCTTCTCGTTCTAACCACATTGAATTTAAAAGTATAATTTCTAACTATATATTACTAAACTGATCCTTAATCTTATTTATTAAAACCTAATACTAACTATTAAAACTGAAGACTATAACGTAGTCAATCAATTTATTCTAAAATTATAAAAGTTTATTGTATAGTTATATACTTACCTCGTTTTTACTAAAGATTAAACCTGTCACATAACTATAAGCTTTACTTCACCGCGCCATAATTTTGCACTTAATACTATTACCTTATTTGAAACAAAAAAATACTTGAATTAATTATTCAAAAAAGCCGTGGTTATTTGTAGCAGTATAAAAATACTGGCTACCACAAATAGTGCCATTACTTTGTTAATGTGTAGACCATTATTTCAACGTGCTTTGAGTACTCAAAATTGACATAAAATGAAAGTTTATATGCAAATATATTTCTTAGGTTTAAAAGAAAATCACTTTATTGATTAAAAATAGCATAACAGTTCGCATGGCTTTGAATCTCCAATTAAATTTCTTATAAAAATATTTCTTAGCAAATCATAATATTTAATCTATAAGACGTTTTTTGAATAGTCCAAACACCAATTTGTGCCGTCAAATAAATTTATTTATATATTTTTTTAATTTTTTCAAATCAATTTTTTCGAAAATCACAGCTATGCGTTAAGGTATGAAATTCAGGCACGTAATTTGTAAATAGAGAAACGGGTGAACTTTTGCTTTATGTTTAAAAAATTGCTTTTAATTCCGCCATTTAAAACACTGTCACTATTTCTTTTAACGGAAACTATTTGAAATTTGATTTAGTTTGAAAACTTACGTTTTTTTAAAAATCTCTTTCTGAAGTTTCACAATTTATTCCCCAGCCTAATTACTTCATAGACTAATTTATTCCACAAACATCTCATTTCTTCATATGTTTATATCAGTTTAACGGCGAACAGCCAACGGAATAGAAATATATAATCAACAGATCTTCCAAACCCACCTAACTACTCCTTTCCTTTCATTCTCGATCTAAAAATCTTTATTATTTCTTTCTAGCAAAAACCCATCAATTGTACACTTTGTAAACAAAATAAAATATATGCATGTGAATTTTAATATACATATTTTACTTTAAAACGGTTCCCGCTTCTCCCTAACAATATCATCCTCTTTTCAATCATAAAATTACAGTGATCATATGTTATTAACATGATTCTTCTCATCCAGTAGTGCGTGAAATTTATTTTCTTTCTTGTGAAGTTCAAAAACTTAATTCAATAGAACTCTTGAAAACGTAAATATTATGATACCTATAATTTTCTCGGATACCGTATTTTCGCACCTAACTATTCATTTTTAAGTACTCGCTGCAATTTCTTTTTGACTGGTACGTAAATGTAAGGGGCAAACCTGTTGTGATAATTTTGTTTTGTGATAAGGTTTTTTTAGCAAGGGGTTTTGAAATCTTCCTTAAGAAATTGGACTGGATTTAGTTATCAAAGAAGGGACGGAAGATTTTATTCTTTCTTAAACGATTTCATTGAACATAATGTGCCCGTTATTATGGACCTATATTCTGTTTATCAAAATACTTTGTTTCTACAATGTATATTGTTTATTATGGGTGTGATTGTCGTCACCTAATGTTATGATTTTATCTCAGTTTTTCATTGAGTTCATATTTCGAACGAATAGTGAAAGTAGACGGATATTATATTAAATTCTGCAATGTCTAAATCATATGTCATGTCTATAATGAGGCAAGGCTATATCCCAAATTTCATGAAATAAAATTAAATTAGATAAAAATAAATTTAATTATAAAGGTATTTAAAATTTTAAAAAATCAATCTCCTTTTACATAATAAGAAAATTAAATTTTTATATTCGAAATTTCCAGTGTTACCCTTTTTTCAAATGCACGAGAATCTTAAATTCAAATGAAACCAACACTTGAAAGAATATATGATATAAATCAGTTTAGAATGACCTCATATATCGCAATCGAGTTCTTTTGATGGCTCATTATATGTGTGGTAAGAAAACGGGCAGATGGAGTTACCTATATATGTTTGCATAAATAATCTTGTCTTTTTTTTAAAAAAAAATTGTTTTTCAGCGTTTATTAATGTATAATTGTATAAAGACGTCAAAATACAAATTATCAACTGTGTGTTAGAATTTTTTTACCTTGTTCGAAAAAATATACTGAAAGTAGATAATCATGGCGACTAAAAGTTTAAATTAGATCCAAATGCTGTGTTTGGCGATATTAAGGTTTATATATCTCGTATGTGGAAGTGGTTTTAGATGACATTTACGGTTATAAACCTACTTGTTTTGACTACCCAGTCAAAAAACAAAAGATTACAATGTGTCTTAAAAACGTCTGTACAGATATTTTAAGCATCAGAATAACCAACAAATGCTACAAACACTCCACAGCAAACAGAGTGTATCCAATTAAAACTGAAACACTTATAATCCCATTGCAACGACATATACGGCATATTTTAACTATGGAAATCCCCCTAAGAATTTTCAGTGAATTTTTTTCTATTTGAAGTCTTTAAGACCTTAACCACTCCTTTCTGCAGTTGACTCTGATGCGATGCACCTCTGTGGGATGAGACACGAAAAAAATGCATTCATAAAAAGGTAGAAGATCTGGTCTCGAAGAAGTTAGGAGGACAGAATCGGAAAGGTTGGGGGGGGGGGGGGGGATGGCAAGGCTGGCGGCATAGAGCCGGCCAGGCCCTTCATTGTTAAAGAAAAAAGTACACTGTTCTCTTAGGTCCGTTTCCACACCGGTATTTTTTGCCTAGTCACGGTCTTAGGTTTTAACAACAATATTCGCTCAAGATGATTATTATAAAGCACTCAATTTTTGATAAAACCGCAAGTTCTATAATTTACCCATCGCGTGTGAAAGCTCTATTGACATAATATTCCCACTGGGAACAAGCGACACTGTAAGTACGACAGAAATTGTAACTTATTCTGAAGCTTCCCCAACCTTTTTCTCCTATTCTACAACTGCTTAACCGTTTTTTCAATATCTTACTATACAAATTTCAATACTAATTGAATTATGTTTCTAGCAATGTCTAAGAAGCATTAAATAATTTAATAATTAACGCATCAGAAGCATCGATAATTCACACGTGTTATTGAAATATTTTAAATTGAATGGTTTTAACAAAACATAAACGATGGCTATTTATAGAATTTGATTACTAGATAGTACTTAAGTACATTGGCAACATTTTCCCGTATAGGTTATTATGTAAACTGCATCAATCTATATTAATTTAATTGATATTTATTGATTGTCAAAATTTTACAAAGGACGGAAATTATTCATAAAGTCAAAGTTTAAAGTCATTCAAAGTTCAATAAAAGAACAATAAAAAACAAAACTGCTCTTTTAATAAAGCAAGTGTTGCACCATCCCTAGCACGTGCCTGTCAGAAATGACTTTCTCTTATTTTCAACATTACTTTTATTTTTTTTTATCTATATGTATATGCAGCCAATAAGAGGAGACTTGCCTTTGGGCAGACACGATATGAAGAACAGAAACACCTGAAGATCTTCTTGGCTATCATCTTCACTGAGGATGAACCGGGCTTAAAGAGTGCTGACAAAAAACCATGTGCCGACTGACGAAGAACTTCTATGTTGTCCTGGAAAGGAGATATACTTAAAGGGTTGGACTGCTATGTATTTTGTGTTTTAAAATATGCAAGTGGGTGGATGAATGAAAGTTATGCGATCTTTACTGTGGAGGAGTCGGGCTGAACGAAAACTGATAAACCCATGTGCTAATTGGTAAACGTCTGCAATGGAGTCAAGTTGTGCTTATTGTTGATGCTGGACAGAATCGCATTTTTGGATGTTCAACATCAAGGTGACTATTTGAAATTTTTGTTGAAGATGGATGGAAGAAGTGCTGACAAAAGCACGTGTTGATTATCAAATAGCAACGGTGTTTTCTTTGACAACAAGCAACAGTTAATTCCTGCTCAGCATAAGATCGTGTATGTTTTTAAATAAACAGGTGCGTTACTAACTGAAATTGAGTATCAAGAAATATCTTAAATTTAAAAAATACTAGCAAAACTTTTTGCTGATTGGTGTGGCTACAGTGGGCTCATGGATAGCAGAAACGTTTTCATCATGGTTGATGTTCGAGTAAACAAGTAATTGGCGTTTTGTTTTTGAATACATTGACTTTATTTTTAACTTAAATATTTCGTTACTGAAGCAAAAGTAGGTCTGAAATCATCTTTAGGATATATTTTTAAATGTATTACATATCTAAAGCAAACTATCCATTACAGGAATTAAATGTCAAAGATCTATGTGATACGTTCCCAATGCTTTTTTTTCTCGTTGATAAGTAGTGCTTTTTTATGTTGAAAGAATAACAAGTTCTGTGTTGTTGACTATTCAGACAGTGACAATGTTCCTTTCTGCAAAGGTTTCAACAAAGATCTTTATTATTTAAAGAGAAATGGCGTGCACAAGAATATAAAATTATTTCATATAATTAATGCAAACAGCTATGCCTGTCGGAGACCGAAGCAATAGTTGTAGCAAATGGAATAGGACGAATTTCATTTTGCCAAAGAGGAGTGTAAAGCAAGAAGTACTGGAACTAAAACGTGGGTAAGTGGTTACGAAATATACTGATTTTGGTATTTATCAGTTTTCAAAATCCAGTTGAACTACTTTTTTTGGGGTATATTAATTGTAAATTAGTACTGTACAGTACATTGTATCTTCATTTATTTCACATATTGTGCTTACAGTTGAGCTATATTCGTATTAAAAATAGTTATTGAGGAGTATTTGGGTTAAAATTGGATTCTCCTCTTAGCTTTATATCAACTTTTATGCCATGTAAAGGTGTGCTAAATTTTACAAAATCAGGAAGGAAATATATTATACATATATCGAATAAGCTATTTCGATACTGAAGTCTGTTTTATTTGCCTCACACCGCTTTTTATTTTTAACAATTTCCATAAGCAGTATAAATGTAATTGTTTTAGAGAAATGAACAACGTACATTATTTTGTAAGAACAAGCATTTCTAAACTACTTAAAACATTTGTTTCTTTTAACTTTGTATTAAAGTGATTCCTTTGAATTTACGTTAAGGGTTTCGAACAATTGATTGATAAGAAACTGTGACTTTTAATGTGAAACAACAAATAAATCGCCTGACTAATACCTATGTGATTTACAATTAAAATAAAGCGATTGAAGATTTAAAGTTTTAAGTATGACATAAATTGTGCACACATTATAAAAAATGAATTCAAAAATACTTCGAATATTTAATTATTTTCAACGCTCTTTCAGACGCTATTATTAAGTTTATAATACATTAATTTCATCGAATAAATAATTCATTTATAACTTCTTTTATAACTTGCAATAAGTCTTAATTAGTATTTGATGCCTTAATATCCATTTATGTAATATCTTTATAGCAAGTAGTATGATAACTTTAAAAGAAATGATATATACCCTAATCTAATTTTCCTATTCACATAAAATGGAATTGAAAATTCTGTTGTTCCAAATGTCACAAAGGGTTAAACGCATCATTCTTCTCAGACATACACATTCATAACTACTTTTTCTTAAATTACCCATAAAATGTGAACTCTTTCATATTTGCGCACGCATTCACTTAAAAATAAAATTATTTTTAAACTTTTTAGAGTTCCACATCCCTAAAAGCGCAATTTACCAAAACAGGTCCAACCCAATTTGAATGGTCATGTTTTCGACGGCACCACGAATACAATACGACTAACTCGATTGTGCGACTAAGTGTGTCATAATGACCAATTGTGCGCTGATTATTACTGTATTATGCGACGCCCACATATTATAATGCGAAAAGCTCTACATTCTTTGAGCATTGTGAAATGGGATTGCCATTATTTTTCACCCTGTCATAAGAATATCTATGGAGAACTACTTTTGCAAATATTATATACAAAAATGGTGATCTGGTTTAATTTTTAAGGAAAAAAATCAAGTATTTGTTTTAGGAAAAGTAAGTTCGTTTGTTATAGTAATAAGCAGGTTAAAAACAAGATTATTGTCTATTCAGAAATTATCCAATGCACGATGTGACACTTCAAGAACTCTAAGATCATAATCGGTAAAAAAAAGGTTTAGTTTTCAATTTCTTTTTGTGAGTTCTGAAAATTTAACTAACTGTGGGCAAATTTGGTATGCAAAATTAACGATGAATTAGTTTAAAGTAAAAAGCTATTAATTTATTTCATGCACAGCAAATCTCTTGACACATTATGCATTTCAGAACTCTATATTTGTCTGCTTTTTTAGATTCCATTATCGAACACTTTCTAGAACGCGTGTCGAACACATTTTAAAGTACTTTTTGAAACACCATTTCTCCCTTTTTAGAAAACTATCCGGATCACATTTCGAAACACCTAATGAAACACTGTTTTCTTCAAAAACTTTTAGAACGCATTTGGCAGCACTTTTGGAACACATTCGGAAACTCTTTTTAAAACACATTGCGGTACGCTTTTCATATCAATTTCGAAACACCTTCAAAAACCGAAACACTTTTCACTTTGGGAATACTATTTTTGGCTCATTTAGTAGCAGTTGTGAATGGTATAAGGTTTAACGCATGCTGTAATTTTTTTATGCGAAATATTTTTAGTCTCCACGAAAAATATCGTACTTTTGTTTTAAGTGCGTAACGGTCGTAACGCCGACGCACGGTGGGAAAATTTAAGCATGTGTGAAACTTTATAAAACTCAACAAACTGCTACTCGAATTAAAAATGTTCTGAAAGTGTACCAACAACTAACAAACTGTGTGTGATACAGTGAAGTTTAAAAAAAAATATATAAAAATAGAGATTGTCAAGCTTCATTTTATATACCCTCCGCAGAAGATTTCCTGGCCAAAAATCAACCACGTTCAATAATTATCAAGCATTTATTAACTACAAAATCTACCTAGCTAAAAGCACGTTGTGATGTCCTCCTAATAAAATATTTATTTTATCAGTATTGCACTTGTTATTTAAAGTATTACAGTAATACACTCTTTTAGGGAAAGGTAAAAGAAAACACACAGAAAATTGTAAAAAAATAATAACAGTTTTAATAAGTAAGAAAAAGTTGACCTTATTATACAAAAAAAAATGGTTCACTGATTTTTATTCTTCTCCGAATTGAGGATATAACAGTTTGACTTTCTTCAAATATCACCTAGTCACGTAATCTAACGAAGTTACAGAAATTAGTTATACATAAAGATGTAACATAAACCTAAATCTGTTCTTATGTTTTATGTTTTTTCAGGGCTAATTCCATGCAAAATTATTCTTTCTGTAGTGTAAGTCACATGCGTAAAAAGTGATTATCACTACAACTTTTAAAATTAAATGAAAAAAAAATTAGTGAAATAGCTGATCTACACTTAATAAAACGAAATAGTGCAACGATCTTTATTTAATTTGATTTATTTTTCTAATTTAAAAAGCTTTTAATCTCCTCTTAAATTGTGACTTACACTCAGTTACATGGAATTACCCTCAAAAGCTTTAACTTGATGTTCCATCAATTAGGTTCTTAAAATATAAAACCCTCTAATTTCGTACGAAATTAAATAAAAATGCGTATTGTAGACGAACCAAAAGGTTTTATTGTCAAAACTCTTTGAAGATTTATATTACGTACATTTTTTAAACAAAATTTTCATCGAAACATGTAGTCTTGTACAAAACAGCGAGTCTTTAAAGTATAATAAAATAAAAATGCATAGACTATAGAGTTTTTAAATTGCAGACGTATTTAATTCAGTGATTTTTGTCGGATGTTTGAATAAGGAGGGTTTAATAGATTCTATAGTATTAAAAAATAGCAAAGTAACTCATAAGCGAGAAAATAATTCAAAACTTTAAAGAACATTTTAACAAAATACAAAAACCTCTTAATACGAACATATCTAATTAAAATATTGGAATTTAAACCTTTTTATTTCGAAATTCTTCTTGAACAACGGCTTCTCTTTCAGGAAACTATTGTTGAATTTTTTATCCATTTTTTAAATAAACATTACCGTGTTAAAATTTCTATCACTTTTTGCATCGTACTATGGCAGTAGAACTCCTTTATCATGTAATAAAAAGAATTAATTTCCTAGGGCCATACATTTTTCTTTTTTACAATCCATTACTGACCATTTGAGAAGAATGCAATCTCATCTTACTATCTCCGAAAGATTCTAATGACTCTGGAAAGTGCTTGTTGGAGGAGCTGACCTTTGGAAGTCAGGATCTTCGTAATGAGGATGATTTGTAAAGGCACGGCGCCATTTGGTCAGCAAGCTAAATGGTACTGCAACGGAATACATTTGTTTTTATTCTGCATTTTAAAATTTTTTTTAGTCAATTCGAACTGCCGAATTAGTTGGTCTTAAGAGCAAATGGGACCGAATGACTGTCTCGAAACCAAAGTGCCTCTGTGTTAATCCAATATAAAAAAATATTTTCTGAGGCGCATTTCCTCGGCTGAATTGAATGTTTTATCAAATAGGTTTTTTTTGTATGATAAATGTAGCTGACTTACAGGTCTCTATAATCCCTCTTTTGGAAATTTGTTAGAATATTTTGATGTAAAATTATTTATTGAAAATTTAAAAAATATATATTCGAACCAATTTCAAAAAGTAGGATTATAGAGACCTATAAATTAGCTACATTTATCCCCATACGAAAACCCATTTCTAAAAATATTCAATACAGCCGGATAAATGTTGCGTCGAAAATAATTTTTTTCATTGGATTAACACAGAGGCACTTTTGTTTGGAGACCCGCGGTCATTCGGTTCCATTTGCCGTTAAGAGTAATTCGTCTTATCCGAGTACACTATACGTTAATACGACATGACGAGAAACGCAATATAATTTTAATTGACAACAATTCTAATTATCCGTATACGGATTAAGGAGGATTGGCTGTATGTATTTATTCATTGGAAGGAATAGGATCAGTCCCATATAGGCCTAATGCATTCTTTTTGAAATCACAATATCTGGCATAGTATTAATTTAAAAGAAAAGTTTTCACCAGGCTTGAAAATAGTAATAACAACAAACCAAAGCAAAATTAATGGGAAAATAGTATCCAGTTTTTAAGTTATTATTACTTTCAATTACCTAATATGAAATATAATGCAATGAAAGTAATGGGATGGGGTCGAAAATAAAAAGTGGAGATTTTGGAGAAAAATGGAGATTAGGTTTTCTTTCTGAAAAAAACTCTACAGTTCAAACTAAAAAAGCTACAGAATTTAAATTCGGTACGCGAGTTCCTACTACCTGTTGGACGTCATAAAAAAGTTTTTGAGAAAATCGCGCATGCGCAAAGAGTAGCTACCACAGAACTTTTTGTGTTTTAAGAGTATTGCTGAAAAACGAAAAGAGCTACGGGCATCAAACTTAGAACACGAGTTCCTATTACACGTTGGACGAGACCTTAAAGTTTTCAAAAATAAATCGCACCTGCCGAACGGACAGCCAAAACTATCGCATAAAAAATATTTAAATAGTTATTATTGATGAGTGGTAATTGAAAGCCGTGTAGGTGTTTCACACCACTAGTTTTTTATTAAAAAAAGTGTCGTCAGCTGTCGATAAATTATAGCATTCTTTGTGAATAATAAAATTAACCAGATAATAGTTTCCCTTCAAATTTGTTTTGAAACGGAAAAGAAAGAAACTGGGTAAATTGAATAGCTATACTTGATAAAAAGCTTTTAATCTCGGTAAATATAAAAACGTTTAACAAGGCTAAAACCCTTGTAAATATTGTTAATCCGAGACTTATTTATGATAGCTGGGACAAGAAGCTGCATTTTTCTCAGCCCACGTAAAACCCACGTAAAGAAACTTCTAAAGGCATTCATCATCTTTTCTTTAAAAAAGAAATTAAAGTAGGAGGCACCTAAAGCAATAAAAAGATTACCTTTTCAACCTCACTAGCATCTCAATTGAATAACTTATTTACATTGGAACACTAACATTCTCTTTGTCCGAATTTTCAAAAGTGTGGAAAATGTGGGGAAGAAAGATGTGGTTTGTTATTTATAATCGTAAATATGTGGCTTTATTATAGAGTGAAACTTGAAAACACGTTCTATTTCAAAGGAATTGTATGAAGATCCGTCTAACCAAATGGTATGACTTAATATAATAACCTTAAAAACTACCACATTTATAAAGAAAATTTTCAGTAGTTTTTAATTAGATGATTTCCTCTTTTATAATTTGCTACTCTACCGTTCTAAGGCTCTGTAAACAGCAAAAATGCCGAAATTGTTTAGAAGGGCAATTATATAAGCCTATTATTTTGCCACCTGTTCCACATACATATTGTTCCTTTACATATTTGACTTTTAGTAATTTCGAAGTTAAATGTATGTGTGTACAAATGTTTCCTAAAAAACTATTTTACAGGCTTACCTCAATTTCAATAACAGCAATTTCCGATATATATTTTTTATAAATTTTATTTTATTGCTTTTTGCATTCATTTGAATTTTGTCAAAGAAAGTTTAATATTTTAATAATTAAAGTTTTTTTTTGCAGTGCCCAAAAGTTAGTCGATTGTATTGAATTTTTTATTAAATCAAAGGTGTATATTAATGGAAAATTATCAAAAGTGAACGCTACGATCCAAGTGCCACAACATGTAGTAATAATCTATGTTACCAATACTTAAAAGTTCTAGTTTTATATTGGAAATTTGATCATACTATATTACCATTAGGAATATTGTTAACAGAAAAAAATATACAGTTCTTTAACAGCTACCAAAAATGATCTATGTTGTGCAACCATATACTAGTCTGTTAAATGTTTATAATTTGGAAGAATTTGAAACGGAAAGAGATGCAATAATTTAGACCCAGAACGAAACTAAAACTTTCAAGCTAATGTCTGCAATAGAAGAGGAAGTGAAGTTAGGTCTCACTGTGATAAAACAAGCAATAAATGTTGTAAATACCTTCCATTTTAAAGCCTCATTAATACAATACTTAGTGTAGTAGCAATGGTAAACTCCGGGAGGTCTTGTCAACTCCAAAGTCAGCAAGTTTTTCCGTGTGATTGTTCGTAACTTATTCCAATGTTATAAGATTCATGTTTATTTATGATTTTAGTTCTCAGTGAGATGGACTTTTAAAAGGACTAATTTTTTTAAGACCCGTTTCATGTCTCTGTATTTCTCGAAACTTCTTTAGAATAAACATAATAGCAAAGAACTTCCTTTTACATTAATTTACCATTATTATTTTCTAAAAGAGTTCGTTGACGAGTTTCAGAATTATTAATTCCGGGTTTCAAGGAACTCAGAACTAAACTAAAATATGAAAATGGTCTTTCTTTGGTATTATATAGGATAAATAGTATCCATAAGTGTGGCAGTAATAAATTTTCATCAATCAACTAATAAGTTTCATAGTAATAATAACCATTTTTCTTAAACATTCATTATTACAGTGTATAGTGCATGGCATTTACAAATTATACAATATTTGTTGTTTTCTTTTTTTATCTTCTTATTGCTGTAGATAAGAAAACTTTGTTTAGATAACTATGGTAAGCACACTGCAAACTCGGGGTACACATTCGAACACATTAGCACACTTTCTTAAAAATTGCGTTGCCTGATAGTATTCCAGATACGTTTCTTGTACAGAATGCGTTTGAAAATATTCCAGAACCGTTTCCAAAGTATTCTACATGTGCTCGGTTAAGAGATTTGCAGAATTTCATATTTGGAGCACATTTTTAACACTTCATTTTGATCACATTTGAGGTTACAACAGTTTTAAATCCCTTGACCGTGGGTCTAAATTACGATACTCTTCCTCTAAATAATGCATCATATCTAACAAATGATTTAATTGATTCAAGGCTACTTGAAAGTTGCACATACCTTATACAATGTAAGACAATTTTGTAAGAACACAGATTATTTCTGTTATTTTCCTACAGAAAATGTCTTATTTTCTTGATGTCAGTATTCTCCTAAAGGAGACTCGCCGTTCAAAGGGCGAAAACGAAAAACTGATATCAAGGTCACTCATATTGAGGAAAAGTTGCATTTGAAAGAGGGAGGTGGCGTCCATAAATTGCGTGAGGCGATTTTGACGATTTTTTGATTCCCCCTCCCTCTCATCTTGGTGAGACTTAGTTCGACCTCCTCTCCTGATCTCATGTTTGATTTTTCAAAATTCTTGGTATAATGTGTAAATGCGATTTATTTGAAAATTAAAAAAAAAACCGCTATTTTTTTTTTCTTTTTTTGGGAAACTAGTTTTAAGATTGCACATATCCTAGTAGGTATAACAGAGGCAGGTGCGTTATTTAACTGAAGGGGGTGGAGAGGGGGGGGGGGAACTATTTCATTAAAACAAAAAGTTATCCCCCCCCCCCCCGGAACTTGAAATCTTTTAAAACAACACCCACCCCACTGGGTTACCACTTATACTCATATCTCAATTTTACCCACGATAATTATTGTATTGTTAGATCTAGCTATATTTAAGACAAGAAACATATTTTACTTCAATTTAACTCATTTTTCCCAATTTTACACTGACTTTTGCGAGGAAAATTGCTTGGGTTTTTACAAGCACCCTCCCCCTCCACAGAATCCACAGGTGTCCTTTCGGTAAGGTCGGAAACTAGCCGAGTGCAACATTTTGTTCCGCTATCATTTAAAACGCAAAACTTTATCACAGTAGCAAAGTAAACCTTAAATAACTTATCCCCAACTTGAGTCTTGACATTAGGGTCTTAGTTGTAAATCACGATTTTATCTCATTTCGTCTAGCCTTTGATACCGAATTGATCATCTAGTGGACACTTCTGAAAAGCCATTAAAAGTTCGAGCCAAGATTCAACCCTCCCAGAGCTATCAGTCCATCCATGGAGTTAAGAAGAAGATGGAGATGCGGCCGGGCAAACACCAATAAAAAACTGGTTCGCCAAGTGAAGCCATCGATCGTTTTGTAGTAAGCCTAAACAAAAGTTCTGGGTAAAGTATTTGGCGCTATCCTACTTTGGAGTTTGCATAAGCTTACTACTTCGACTTTCTAATAAAAACTATAATAACACATTTTTCTTATCTGTGAAGGAAATTACTACCATCTTGTGTAAATTCAGATCTCGTGCTACAGTCTACAACTTTGCAAACAGTCATTTTGTGATTTTTAATCAACACTTTTTAAAGAATAAAATGACGCGTTTTACATTGAAATAAGGCCGAAATTTAACTAAAACGGCAAGGCGAAAGATTAGCCTGCGAATGGGTGGAAATTCGTAGAGTTTTATACGTTTCTTAATTGAACTGAAACCAAATACTTCGCGCGCGAATGACGTCATGCCACGATTGGTCTGAGACCAATCGTGTTCGTTTACTGTTTTGGTATTTAATATCGGTGAAAAATGTCAAATATTATATTGTTTTTACAAGAAAAAGGGAAACCCCGACCAGGAATTTACTAAGCTGTGAGGGGAAACTTAATAGATTTGTCTGATAAGAAGTTTATTAGCAACTATCGTTTGGATAAAGAATCGTTCCAACTCGTTTGAAGAAAAAAAGAACTAATCAAAAGATTCGTTCTCTTGGACGGTTCATTGAAAAGAACGTGAGTGCTTGGGATGAATCTTAAAAATACGGGACTGACCCATCTCTATATTTCCAGAGATTTTCGAATACTGTTTTTCGAGAGCGTTCGCCGGGCGGAGCCCAAATCGATCGCATCGCAGGGCAAACGTGCGCGAATTCGAAGCGTTTCAGTTAAATTTCAGCCTAACGTTGAGTGAACGGTTTGTTTTGGTGGGCTTAACAATGGTTACTTGGCAACTTTCTGGCGGTTTCAATTTATTTCGCGCCAAGCATCTCCATCTTCTTCTTAACTCCATGGTCGCATCGACTCTGGCAAAAAAAAAAGCTCGACCTTGATGGGATATCCCATCATGGGAGAGCTAAAGGCGATTTCTTGTCTTGCACAGGTGTCCATCAATTTGAACACTGCCTTCGTGGAACAACGAAAGAATTCCTCCGAACAGCAGGTTTCCTTTGATGCCAAAGGCTACAGGAGTAGAAATAAAAAGGCAGCCAGAAAAGAAATGTCGAGAATTAGTAGGGGTTCTCGATCAAGACCTCGGGTGATAGCCGAATCAAAATGTCTTGGACATAGAAAGTTGCAGAATGGAATGCATTTACTGCTTGCTCAAAGCGAACTAGAAACGAGGGATTAGAATACCGGTTTACCGATAAATCGCAGATTTCGGCCGCGAATTTTTACCGATAACTTTTTTTTTTATGAATTTACCGGGTGATAGCCGAACAAATTGTGTTGACTATGGGAAGTTTCAGAATGGAATTCATTAACTAAAAGTGTAATTGGGAAAGTGTAATGCTAAAAGCAATTGTAATGGGTCTGTTTCATGTCCTGAGTGGCAACAAAAATGCCTCGATTGGTGAATAAATATCACGAAGGGACAAAGCACCAATCGAAGCACCGATCAAAAGAACATAAATGAAAGATGGAAGTGTTACGTCACCTGAAACAAGCCAATTCCGTTTTGCCGAATAATCGCGGATTTGTACGTGTAATTTTTTATGAAATATACCGGGTGGTCGAAATGTATTAACCACAGAAAGCATCAGAATTAGATGCATTTACTGATAGCCCAAAACAAACTAGAAGCGGGTAAGTAAGGATTAAAAAAACCGGTTGACTTATAAATCGCGAATTTTTAGCGTGATTTTTTTTATAATTTAACGGTAATTCGATAATTTTTTGTGTCCGATTTTTTCCCATTGGATTTACACAGAGACACTTAGGTTTGGAGACCCGCAGTCATTCGGGCTCATTCGTCCTCCAATTTAAAATAAAAATTATAACTCTAAAATGGAAAATAAGAAAAACTAAATAGTTTATTCGAAAAGCCAAAGTTTAAAAAAAGCACTTGCAAAACAAATTATATGTGTTATTAATATGGAGAAACACGGTTGTTGACTGTATTTAAGGATTATTCTTTTGTTGAACTTTAAGGATAATTTGCTGGGTCCGGGTTGTGTTTTCTGTCTTGTTTAGAACTGCAATTAAAGAAAATTGGGTCCTTATATGCTCTTTTCAATTATGCAAGCCAAGGTCACAAAGTTTAGTATTTAAATTGCGTTTACAAATATCTGTTTGTGCATGGCATTTATTTTTGTTTTTAAGATTGGATTTTAATAATTGTTATTAACTTTTTAGTTTGATTTTTTTATATTTTCCGTCTTAAATCATTTAAAATCTTGATTAGAAATGGACCCAAATCGTGATTTTAAGTTTATGATAACTTAAAACGACTTATATATAAACATTATATATAAACATAGACACACTGCAAAAAAAGTGTTTTTATGCTTCAAAACTGTCAACTGAATCGCCAGTTAAAAACGTTTAAAGTCTTTTTACAGTTTAAAAATGCAATTTTTTACAGGAAAAGTGTAATTTTAACAGGAGGAAACTGTTAATTTAAAAGTCCCCCCCCCCCCCCCCGTTATTTGAAAAAAATTTCCCCGTTAAGATTCCAGATTTCCCCAGTGAATTTAGCAGTTTTTCCCTGTTGAAATTCCAGATTTAACGTGTACGCCTGCCCAGTAAACAAATACGTTTCTAGTGCGGCTGTGATACGAACGGGAAACTTTTTGGTGAATAACCGTTCGTAAGACTCCCCCCCCCCCCCCTCAGTTTTGATATTGGTGACGTCAATTACCTCGACTGAAAAATGCTCGTAGACAAATACTATCTCTCTCAGTAGGTTAAAAAATAGATCAAGAGAACATACGTTAGATTATGGAAAAGATTCAACTTAGCAAGGGAAAAAAAGTGAGGTTAAAACAAGCAAACTCAAATTATCTCATTGGCGTTAAATTCCACTTATATAAAAACGGATCTATCATTAAGATTATGTATATAAAAATGTAGGCAAGTTTGAATGGGAGATGCAGTGTGAAGGAAAGAGCACATACGTATAATAATTATACGTTACGTCCCAATCCTCCCATTCATTACTGGGAAGCAACCTGTAATTATAAAAAAGGACCTCGTCTCAATGGAGTCTTGGCCATTGCGACGAGGCCATTTGAAATGGAAGAAGAAGCTATCGGTCTTGAAGTTGAAACTGTCAGAACTGATGAACAGTTGATGTGTAATGTTGTAAAGTTGTTAAGAAAACTCATAATGCAAACTATTTACAAACACCCACGATCAATTGCCAAATGAAAAGGTATTATGCCTATTAGTGAAGGAGTAAATAAATGTTTTTCTTTTTTTATTAGAAGTGTAGCTGTGCGTAGCTTTATTTATCTTATGTATAAGGTAAATAAAGCTATGCCCGTGATTTTTAAATTGTTACGTTTTTATGTTCAGTTTTTGGGGATTTCCATTTTTCTTGTCAGAGAAAGTTTTTTGAGTTAAAAAGATGATTAAGATCATCAAACTAAAATTATGAAATTGGATAATTAAATTTTAATCAAATTAGTTTCTTAAGTAATTTTAATTTTCGTTCATTTTCATTACCAACAGTAAGATGACCTACTTTAGACAAGAGAGAATAAAAATTCCTGATGCATTTAAATGCTTTCTTTTGAACTAACTTTAAATGCGTTCTGTTGAATGGGGGTTACCTTGACAAATTTCGCAGAAAATAAAACGTGGGCGATTATGTTTATTTCCAAGACAAAATGGGTTTATCTAAAATAATTTTATATCTCCAACATGTCTACTTTTTTCCTCCAGATCATGTGAGGGTTTTGAATGCTTTATATTGTTTGAAACCAATTTCAATCACTATTCAAGGTCTAAATAATGTCTTGGTAAAACTAAGGCAATAAAAATAGTATTGAAACGGCAAAGAAAAACAACAGTTTACGATATATCTTTACTGGGACGCTTATATAAAACGCTTATATAACCCTTTAAGACCGAGCTATCACGATCATGCGGGTATAAAAGAGAATGTTCAATCTTTTCAAAAATATCGATACTGAAGCAGCTGACTTGTACCATTCGTTATTTGTATAAAAAATGACTGTTTTTAAGGAGTTGCTGGCATTGATTCTGTTAAAGGCATTTTTTTGATAAAACTCAAAAATTTAATCTCATAAACTTAAATCAGCGCCTCTGATTGCCGGTCTTAAAGGGATATTAACTACATCACCATTTTACTATAAGTAGTAAAATGTGCTTGTATATCTAACCTTCATTCGACATTATTTCTTACAATGTGTTTCAATTTTTTTTGTAACAAATCAGGTCTACTTAAGGTAGATAGCGAGACATTGCCTAAACTGGTGTGAATAAACCAGTTTTGCCTTGGTTCTTATCACGCGGCGCACGGGTTTACTATCTCTATGATCGAGATTCATGCCAGACACTAGTCTGGTGTTTGATGCATGGAAGAAGAACCAAGGAAAAAACCGGTTATCATATTATACCGCCATTACTCACCAAGCAGACCTCAATAGGGACAGTCGATCCCAGTCGTTGAAGGGGTTTTTCCCCTGTACTCTCCATATGCATAATGTTAATGCATATATCGAACGAGCAAATGAATCACTATTGTCATGGATTATATGCTTATTTCAATACAAAGTGTGTTACATATTTTCTAAAATGGACCCTTTCTTTTTTAGGTAAGTGTTGCCGGATCTTTCCTAAATCTGTAAGGTATGGTTTAAACTGCAATTTTTGTGTTTTAGAAAAACTTATAAATTATGTGGAAAATACATCCTAATCTTAAAATCAACACACACAAACCAAATATAAATACATAATACTCATTTTATTCTACTTTTAACTATAGAATAGAACAGTAGAGACAGAAGTTTTTATAACTTCTTTTTCTTGAGTTGAGTTTAACTATCTTTGCACAAGAGCTACACGAGGGTTATTGGCGACGGGCGTCATAATTTAGGACCAAAAATTCTTCTCTTGGAAAATTTCGTGTTTTTTTAAAGTGTAATCTCTTTACGAGGGTCTACATATGCATCGCTTTTTCATAATTGCCTTTTTTTAAATTCGATTTTAAGCCTTAGACATTTTAGAATTATACTTAAATTTATACCCCGTGAATAAAGTAATCATGCACAAAAAAATAGTTTGATATTAATTATTTTAATTATGAATTATTTTATATTAACCAATGACTCAAGAACAGTTTAAATGTCTTTTAGTATATCATCTTTCCAAGTCCGCATAACTTTTTACTTGTATATGCTCTTTTGTAAAGTTGTATGGTACTAAAGGTTTATCTGGTGTTAGCTAGGCGACCATAGTGAAAATTACTTATTATGAGTACGAAAATTGTATTTAAATTTTTCTTTGTTTAAACCATTTCGTTACGTTGTGAAACGGTGTTAAGTCTATAGCCAGCATTTGTTTAAAAACAGCACTCTACAAATCATCTAAAAATGGGCTGTTTTGTTAAGTCTTAACTACCAGACACCATTCTAACCCATCTGCTATTTCCGTTCAACCCTTCAGACCCATCGCATTTTTAGTGGAAGAACTACATATATATTTTCAATATTGGTGTCTGGTCCTGCGTAGTCTCTTTATGTGCAATAAACGTATTTTCTTTGGAGGATTTATACTAGAAAATGACTTCTTGAGAGGAATGGGCCTATCACACAGCGGAGGCTATCCAGAAGAAGAGTCAACTTCTTTTAAGAAGGCAGATAGTATTAAAATAGAAAGAAATGTGGCTTTGAAAGTCACTTTTAAAAAAGAATATAACTGAAAAAAAAGTCGTTATTTTTCAGTTATGTTCGGTCCAACTTAGCATAAGAACATAAAAAATTAAATGAATGTAGGATATATCTTGTTGATATAATTATCATTTATTATCATGTTAAAGTTTACTGTTTAAAACAAAAACACACTTATTTATTTACAAAACGAAAATTACTAAAAGAAAATACTGTTTTGACCTGAGAAAAAACTACTATAAACTAAAACTCCTTATTTTAGCTTAGTATATTGAAGTACATAATATTATCAGTTTAGACTGACCTTTAATAACGAATAAAAGCTCGTAAATACCTTATTTCATTGTATAAAAAAAGCTTTAACTTGGTCAAGCGGGCTTGCTCTTCGTATAAAAAAACATTTTCCACATTTAAAAGTTCCAATCCCGGAAGAAATTTCCTTTTTCAGTCGGAAAAATAAATCCATTAATAAGAGCAATCTCCAATGGTCAAAACTCTCTTTCGTATGTTGCTTCATCACGTTTCAACTTAAACTGTTACAGAAACCCATAAAAGTGATTTAACCGCTGTGGTTAAACAAATGGCCGAGGAAAAGTATTAATTTTCCCAACAGGAATCAACGATTAGACTTTGTTTCAGTCCTATCATTTCGCGATAACGGTTTAAATGAGCCTTGCTTTTGGACATACGTTACTTTTGAATATTCATTATTCTAGAGAATAAGATCAGTGTGGGATTCTGTCTTTCCTGGATAGTTAAATGTTTTCGGAAACATTTTCTCTGAAAAAGATGAAAATTGGGCTGTTCGTTCGAGGTTGCTCCCAAAGTTAATCAAGCTGAATGTTTCGGTGATAAATGAATGGTATATGGTCACTTAATCGTTGTGATTATGCATTTTCTCCAATGAATTTCACAAGCATAATGATTATTATCATCCGGTTTGATTAATGTTTGTAAGATATGGCATTTATTCGTATTCTGCACCCTTTACAAGGACTTGGCCAAGAAAGGGGGGAATAACGATAAAATGATATCGTACAATGAAGTAACAAATTAACCTTAAAAAAATACACAAAAATTACTTGAAATAAAAAATATATATATTTCAAAGAAAACGTTTGTCTTGAGGTTTTAAAATTTTCTTGAATTCCAGAAACTTTTAATTCCATACAATAACATGTACTATATATATAACCAAATTTAAACTTCTGAAAATAATTTTTAATTGTTGTTTTAAATTTATAATTAATAAAAGCAATTTACAAACTCAATTACATTTATTTCATGCTTAAAATTTTTGCTTTTGTTATCTTGCTGATTCATGTTGATAATTGACATTTAAAACTAAAAAAAGATAGCATTTCAAGGCTCAATTTAGTTAACGAGCATCATTAAGTGCAATCATTATTAACAAAAAATAATACTTTTCTAAAAAATAAAACTAGAAACCCATATCAAAAGCATGATTCGAAATGCCTAAATAGATAAACACGAAAAGGGCGTGATTCCCATCCTAAGAAAGACCAGCGTGAATAATTAATTCAAAGTATGCGCAATTACAATAATAGGAGTCACTGCTTTTTCTTGAAGAGCATAGAAGGTCAAACTGTGCGAGATTTGCAAGTCGTGATTTTTTCGTTTCTCCCCCCTTTATAGAAAAAAATCTTTCGAATCACCTGCGATACATGGAAAAAAGCCCTTGAACAGGTAAATGCAAAACAAGGATCCCACTGCTTGGGAAACCTAAGCATAAAAATAATTTTAAAAAAGTTACATTACAATAAAGAAAATACAGTACGTCTGGGATAGATCAGTAAAGCTCCGATTTTTCGATCCCAGGTTTTCCAGCAACACATTTTTTTAAAAAATCAATAAATTTGGTAATTTTATTAAATTTGACAATTTAAAGCACGTAGGAGCTGTTTATAATCATCTACTACTGAAATATATTTTGTGTAAATTTTAGAAAGTTGAATTTTCAGTTAAAAATTTTAATTTAAATCTCATGCAATGAAATCAAGTTTTTACATATCCCTCAGAGGGGATTTTTTTTCTATGTAAAAGATTCGCCAATTGAACAACATATATAAGAAAAACTTCGCATTTATTCTTTTTAAATTGATAGCGACGTTCAAATTTAAAGATGTCATTCCATGTTTTAAATTCAAACTAAATAATCATAGAGTTTTTAAAACGTCTTAGGCTAATCATTGGAAGGTTCCTTGGCTTGGACAAAGCCTCGCAAGGACCGCCCTGATAACAAATTAACCCTAAAAATACGTTCTATTTTTTTATTTATACGTTCTATTCAACAACGAGTTCCTGTAAAAGGGTGGCAGTGCAACACAATGTACATATCTCTAGAAACCAGTTTCTGGTTTGTAATATATCACTTTCGAAACTAACAACTACTTACTAGACATTCTTTTTCTGTACCCTAATAGAAAAAATGGCTTCTAAGGGACGCAGTTGGAAAAAATGTTGAACTGAAAGATAATAAAGTTCTTTTGCTCAAGCTTTCCAGTTACACTAAAAATTAATACATGTAGAAATACATTTTTAAAAAAAAGTTTTAACAGTAATAATTTTAAAAAATGCCGTTAGTTGTGTAAAATGAGGCTACAACAAAACAAACATCAGTCTTTATGAGGTATTTGTGAAAATATGTATTCGACATACATATTTGTATGTACCTATTTAATGAAACTCTTATTCGTTGAACGTCGGTTTGTGGGTATTTAATTGCAATAAAACATAAACCGTGTTACCAAGATACATTAAATATTTCCATTGAGGTTATTTCTTACTTTTTCGTACACATGTAACGTACTTTCAACAAAGCATATCACATTAATTTTGTCATCTGTATTCCTTTCCTCAATTGACTGAACGGTGCCAAAAGCACAAATCACGAGCTTTCAAACAATTCAGTTTGATACCCTCGGTTTCTGTAAGTGCATAGCCGCCAAAGATTTACCTGTCACATTCCTCCCATCTCTATAGTAACGACTGTATCGAAGGTCTTTTACCTTCATTCGACCTTGGCAAAAAAAACTTCATCTGCCATAGCGTCATAAACAAACACTAGCATCGGAAACAGGACATTTAGCTTTTAGTGCTGGCGCCATTTTGGATGCTTTTCATAATAAAATTGTTGACCCTGGTCAGCAGTTACTTTGACCATGAATACCGATTCGACTAATGGGTTTCTGTCAGAAGAGAATCGGAATCTTGAAAAAAAATCAGCGAAATATCTTGTTAAATGAAAATTCTCGATTTTTAAGTTGAAAAAGTAGTTTGTAGTTTTTTGAGTGAGAGGTCCTCTACGAAAGCACCTTTTGCGCATTCTGTTCGAGGGTTCAGTGTGAAGCATATCGTTGATTGCCTTTCTAATTACCACAATGTCTATGCAATATCATAAGAATTCATAACTATTTGGTTTGATGAAATGAACTTTCTAAGATATGCATTTAAGGTACTTAATATCACTACCGGGCTAAATGAATGCTATTAATACATTATACGTGCTAATTAGAAAAATTTAGAAAATATTTGAAAGTTACTTAACCCAGTAGGTATTCCTAATGCAGTAAAATATTGAATTAAAACGAGAAATAACCTGTGTGTGCTATTAATACATTTTAGTTGTCCTACCACACTATATTTTGCAAATAAGTACTAAATACAAAACATTTTTTGGAGAATAAAATTAATATTGTCACTGTTATTGTTTATAATTCTATACAAAATTTAAGTTTTTCTCTAGTTTGCGCTAGGCCCTGCAATGGCATTCATGACAAATTCTAAATAACGGCCATTTTTTTAAATATACATAATAGTCCAACACTTGCATGTATATATTTTAAAGTACAAGAAATTGTTCGTGCTAATTTAATTCTTTTCTAACTTTATTAAGCTATACTATTTGAAAGCAAACTGAAATTGTAAATGGACAATCCATAAAATTGCACAAACAGTTTATATTAAAATACTATCTTGGAATTCCCAGTAGTAAAATAAAATTCGATCATATGAAAACGGGTGTCATGTCAATAAACGTATTTAGCCCAAATGCCGGATTGCGCGCTTTCAGTAAATACTTAAGTGGGATCGTGTCTTAAAGTGGGTTTATTCTGTAAATAAAAGGTGGGTAGTAAAATTGGGATTTGTTGTGTTACGTAACAAGCTCTGCCTTAATATTTATCCTGTGAAATAGAATATCATATTTTTCCTTTAACTGTTTTCTTTTTGTCAGGCTTGACAATCGAAATGTTTTCAGTAACCGAAATTTCCTATATAGAAAGTTTATATTGTTTTCGCGAACGTTTTAGCCGACGATACCATAATCCTCAAAAGGAAGTTATCTATGATTTCGCGAACCTGTCCAACTTATTACTATCATATTAGTATTAAATAATATATATATATATATATAATATATATATATATATATATATATATATATATATATATATATATATATATATATATATATATATATATATATATATATATATATATATTATTATCTATAATCAATGATATGAAAATGGATAAGTTCGTTATTCATGTCCATTATAATTCTTCTAAAGTTGGTGAACTTGATTATTATCAAAGAGTTGCCTTTTTTAGGAATAATAGTTAAGGAAGAATTATTTTGTGTTTCTAGCATAACACGATAGCATATGATAGCTTCTTTACATCGACTCGATATCACAATGTCAGAATAATCTCACTGTTTAACATGGGATGCCAAGTTCCAATGAGTTATGTTATGATTGCAGTATTAAAACGAACATTCAATTTTCTGCAGTAAGCAACACGTTTATTTTCAGCCTATTAAATCTTTAAAGCGAATCAAACCTTTAACTTGTACAGCAAAATGAATTTCACCAAATGTGCTTTAAATTCCCAGTACATGCTGATAGCAGCACTGATTATTACCATCACCGTGTACAAGTTAATTCGATGTTTTTTTATAGTATATATCTAACAACTGACATCCCTCTAGCTATTTGTAGTTCTTAAAATAACTAGACCATGGAAATTTCCGAGTTATCTACCAAAATAAACTCTAACAATTGATTCCCATTCACCTCTGCGAATTTGCTACACCAAGCTGGATCCTGTACTTGAAGGATTTTGGTGACCCAGGTATCCGCCCTTTCTGGTGAACTGTATTGTCCAATAAACCAGCGCATTTCTTCCGCCAACAACCCGTTTAGATTGTTCGTTTTTTGCTCACAGAATAGGGCTCTTAACCTTTCAGGACCTTCTTCTGTTCAGTAGTATGGTCTGAATTTGTCTTAATTTTTGTTGTTTTAGATGAACTTAAGTTATTGCCATGCGAAAATAGTTTTTATTTCACACACACATTGTACAGACAAGAACTTGAAGGAAAATAAATAAAATAACAATAATTTGGGCAGAACACCAAGGATCATAGAGACCATACTGGCGAAAATAAAAAAAAGTAGATACTTTTAATTTACAAAACAAAAAAAAGAACACATAATTACTCGCAAGTGATAATTTGTTATGGCAACACAAGTGTCAGGAATGTATTTAAAATGGTTAGACAGTAAAAAAATCGATGAATTAGGGTACGTTTTTTTTTAATAACAGCTGTATGCAATAATTAGAAATAGTTCTCTATATCAAGAATTTTATTTACTAAAGTTATTGAAACTTATTTTTGTGCAGAAAGTTTTCTTGCTATAGTATAACTAATTTGTTAGTTTTTAACTAAATTTTGTGAGCGTGTTTTTTACTTTAAAAATTTTCACGTCTTCATTAAATGTCTTTCGAAATGAATTTCATGTTGTTGACTAGCTAGATAAAATGCATTCTGTTAAAAAAAAAACTAACATATGCATAAATGCAAACAGTTCAATTCAAACATTATTTTTTTTATGAAAACGAAGTTTAAAAAATTATTATGACTGTGCAGTTTGAAACAAATCCAGCGGATATATTTTTTTCTAAAAAAAATTAAAGACAAGTTGTTGTTTTTAAGGGGGAGTTCATTAATCACGTGATGCGACTTTGATGATTTTTTACCCCACCCCCTCTGATCCCTGGTGAGATTTCATGATATTTGGCTCGACCCCTCCCCCACCACCCACCCTCCGCCCCGTAATCTCACGTGATATTTTTTTTTTCAAAATTCGTATTTTTTTATTTGATTTCTTTTTTGATGAAGTTTAAATAGTTTTTTAAAAGCTCCACCATTTTGAAATATGGTTCGGAAAGTCACGATAGATATTATCATGTAAGAGGTTGCCAAATTTAGACCGAAAAACCTATTTTATTGGAATTTAACTATATTTTCCCGCAATTGTGCGTTAATTTTTTGCGGGTAAGAATTACATTTGACGAGAGTCCCCCTCCCCCTCTGCGTGAGATTTGGTGATATTTGGCTTGACCCCCCTTCCCCCCTAAATGTATCACGTAATTTATGAAAGCTTCCTAAAGACAAACAGAAATCGACAGCAGTTGTTCCCAAAAAGAAATCCCTTTGTGCGTTTTTCGCGTTTTCTTGTTGGAGGGTGGGACCGGGCTTTTGAATGGCGAACCTCCGAATTTTTCTCTGAAGGATGTCATTGTTATTTCGACTCTTTTATTTCTTTTCGATCTCCTTTTTGTGGCAATTTGAATTGGTGACCCGACGAATAGCGGCCAGGGCGATGGAAGAACGAGAGTATTTTAGCCCGATTAAAAAAAATCTTCCTAAGAGCTATTTTTGTATGGTCTATGGGAAAAGAAGAAAAGAATTTGCTTTCCGGATACTAGTTTGTGCTTTTGCATAGTGATGCATAGTTAATATCACTACCAGTGAGCTGGAAAATATCTAAATTACAGAGGATGGGATTATCTGATATGACAACAGCAATACACTCATAAAAAATTCTGTAAACATGCAAAAAAATATTTTTGTAATGTTAACTGTAAAAAAATAAACATCTTAATGAATCTTTAAACTGAATATTATTAAATTTTAGAACAACAAAAGTGTCTGTACTTTGAGTAAGGAAATAACTCGACGACTTTCAACTTTTCTAAAAGTCAAAATAACTAATATAAATTTATTATGAAGTGCATTAGAGTAAATTACCTGTCATTGAAAATATTCCGAAATAACGTATTTAAAAAGTTTTTTTTTGATTTCCCAAAAATCCCATTTTTTTTTTCTTATTGAAAACAAGAGGCGAGATACTACGACGAGGTAATTGAATTTTCATTTACAATTCACAAAATTACTCTGCTTTAAAGTTGAACCGAGATCTTAAAATACTACAATACGAATCTTTTTTACGGTATAATAGTTTTACTACAGGCTTTGTTGGTTTTTGTATATCTACATCAACATAATCAAATCGAGTTATATGACCTGAAGAAATGTCCTGCACTAATAAAACATTTAAGTAACACCTTTTCAGCAAGGATATTATTGCTTCGAGAGTTGTTAATTCTTTCGTAAATGTACATAAGTACATTCAATGAAATATAAAACATCCATATATTTCTTTGAAATTTTAGTACTAAGAAGAATAGTCGTAACATAAAATAGTTATGTTTTTCACAAAAAACATCTATGCCTTAGATTGCCTTTTATCTTGAACTTCTTTGTCAAATTTAGTAAGCCAACTCTGCTCATCATCTGACTACATTTCCAGCGGGCGAATTTAGATATAGAGCACTAGGGCCGTGTATTCATCCGAGATTTAAAAGCTTTAAATGGGGACATTTATTTATCGGTATAGATTATCTTTTTTTAATATTGAAATCCCAAATTTCAATTAGAGATTAGAATTTCACAAGAGCACACTTTTTAACCAATAGAAGAATTATAGTTTTTATTCATACTCAATAGAAAATATCCCTGCCCACTTTAATTTTTTAAAACACCTTTTTTTGTAACAACATCTGACATTGTAAATCTCACTATGCGTTCAGTTTTCTAATATAAATGTTTTGAATGATATGTTTTTTAGCATCAAAACGTATGCAACATTTCGCTGCAATTTTTTTAATGATGAGGAATTTTTCTAAACATTATATACTTCAAAGAATTAAAGTTTTCATCCATACACAATGGATATTATAATATACTTACTTTAACTTATATTAGCAAGAATGTATTTAGTCCTTTCTTTCAATCAAAAAGTTGCTGAGACACTCCAGTCTCTTTGTTGTCATGGCCATAAAGAAAAGACAATTTTTTCAAGATGGGGTCTTAAGTCATTCGTATGTGTCAGTTTAATTTGGCCCGTGGATACTTTCAAAAGTGCCTTACCTTCCATTCCATCGTCACTTTTGACTGATGTCCTTTTGTGCGTGAGGTAACGGCAATTTCGCAGGCTAACCAGTTGCCGCCTTTTGTAACCAGGGTTGCCAGACTTGGCTAATTTTAGCCATTTTGGCTAATTTTGAACCCGTAATAAAAACAAAAGTTGTCAATTAGCCACTAAAAACAAAGTCTAGCCCAGATTGAATTTGGTAGTGATTTCGTTAGTTTTAAAAAAACTTGGATTTTTCGGTGTTTTATTTGTTTCTTATGATTGAGTGATTACTTGAAGTTTAGCTTTAACAATACGTTTATAACGTAAAAAGTGGAAGGAATTCTAATAGTTCAGTTCGTCTGTCTGTCACCCACTTTCACAAAACGAACCACAAGTCTCACAAACAAGAGGGATACGTTATATTGAAGCAAAAATTCAGGCAAGGCATATCCCAAATTTCATTAAAAAATTAATATTTAATTTACAAATATATTTAAAATTCAAATAACTAAAAATTTAATTAACATTAAAATAACATCCATTTTTATTCAATATTATTACTGTTGCCACTTCGTCAAACACACGAAAAACTTTATTTAAAATAAAATAAAATTTGAAAAAATATTTATTTGTGATATAAAACAATTTGGGATAACGTCATAGTATACATTACAATATACTTGTTTTGATGGTTAATTACATATGTATTAAGAAAAATGCAAAGAGATAGTTCGAATTTTACATAAAAAATATCTTAAGTTTTGCTATTCGTTTTAAAGCATCTATTTTGCTAAATATGTATTCTTTGAACAGTAAATTTATTTAACAAACAATAAATAATATTAACTGAACTTTCGAAAGAAATTTAAGGAAAATTTGCAATTATGGTTGTTAATTAAGAAAACGATATAAAACGTCTTTTTTTTGGATAAAAATTGGGTTTTTTATTTTCACAGTATTATAAGGTTAGTTGATATTATGATAAGTTTAGCTTCCATTTTTACAGTAAAGAATTACATCATTACTCTTCGAACTACAAACAAATTTAGCAAACTATAAAGATTAATAATTATATCAGCGAATAAATTAATGAAAATGGTTAATTTTGGCTTTTAAAAGTTTAAATTAGAACTAGCTTAAAGGCCGTGTTTGGCGATTTTCTTTCTAAGGTGCATAAATAGTGTGCTTCCTTTTGAGCACAAATTGTGTGGAAGCGGTCAAAGTGACAGAGTCTGTTACAAACCTACTTGTGTATAAATATAAAATTCTCGCTTGTATATGCAGTGGCGTACCTGGCGCTACTATTGGCTACTTTAAGCCGAAACTTGGCTATTTTCGAAAATTTCTTCTGGTAACCCTGTTTTGAAAGTCAAAGAATTCTAACTTACCTGATATGAGAACAAAAATCCTTAAATGGCTCTTGGGATTTCGCCTGCTGTGTTAAAAGGAGAACTTGCTGTATAGAAACTGTTTAAAGTACTGCTTAAAGATTAAGAAATTGCTGACAAATCAACGAATTCATTGTCTTTTAACCAACAATAAAAAGCAAGATATGGCGCCTGTCTTTAGTTCGAATCCATAAATTTCACAAAGTATTTTGAAGAAGAAAAAACATAACATTCTTACGCGTTACGCATCCATTATTTTATCGTACTCTTTTTATACATTATATTTGTATAAATTAAACAGTCTGATTATATTTTATCTAGAGAATGTGTTGAATTTAATTGGAATCATTTTTATCATATTTTGAATTAAAAATATTCATTATCATACATTATTTCTGTATAAATAGAACAAAGTTTGTTATACTTTATCTAGGGAATGTGGTTAATTTAATTGGAATTTGATTCTTAATTAAAAATATTCCTTCTCTAATCAAAAACAGTTCCTCCACAAATTTACTATTTTTTTTAGTTTTTCACATGTTTCATCAAGTTACACCAGTTTGAGTTAATGAACCTTTCGATTTAAACCAAACCCATGACCTTTTATCAACTACAAACCTTATTTAAAAACACGTATTGACACGTTTCAATATCTCAATATTTTCTTTTAATCATTTCAATATATTCTATTCACACATGATTCTATTCGAAGCGTGAATACAAATCTTCTAAATTTAAAATTATTATTCTTCCATTAAAGTAAAACGGTTCTCAATAAATGAATCACAATAATATGCGAGTTAGGGTGTCTGATCTCAAAAGGAGTGCCAGATCTGTGGAGAGGGCACTCTGAATTCTATCTTGAATAGTTTTTATTCATAATCCGCAGAAAATATCATCACCCACACTATTTTGTACAACATCTTTATTTTGGAAAAACATCTGATTGAGTAATTTGAATATGCGTTTAATAACAGTTTTCAAATTATGTATATAAATAACTTTTTATCTAAATTATTAATTTAAATTATTTCCTGGGAAATCAGGACTCATCTTCTCGACCCCCAGCGGGCTGTTCCTATATCTGAACAATCTCTGTTAGCCTTGCTCCTTTGATGTCTGTTTCTGTTGCTTCTTTTCTACTTGTTTTGTTCATTTTCGATCGATTTATTGTTTTCCGAAAGAAGTCAAAGTTAAATAATAATTGTGAGATCGTGCGATCAACTTTATATATTTTTCACACGAGCATTTAAAAATATGTTATACCACGAGACTTAACGGACTCTTCTTAGATTTAAGTTTTCTTTTTTTGAAAACAACATTCCATGAAAATTTTATGTCAGAGAAGCTGTACTTTTTATTACTGTACATTTTTGGATACTTGGTGAACCTGGGGTTCGAGTGTTTAAATAGTGTAAAACGAAGTTGCACATATAATAAGAAATAAAAGTTGTTTTGTTAACAAAGTGAAGGCTTTAATTTCAGTAGAGATCTTACCAATAATAATAATAAAACGCGAGATTCCAATTTCAAATGTTCAATTGTCTCTTTTACGTCAACGTAGTGTGTTAATGAACTTGCCCCATGACCTTTCACCAACTGCAAGCCCCACAAAAATCCTTTGTGAAAGGTCTCCTGACCCCTGCTCCACCTTGTCGCATCCTCCACATTGTGTAGTGGATCCAAATCAAGCATCTTTCAATGGATGTGTATCCTGGTACGCGCCTGCTTTCTGCAATTCTGTAGGCTGGGAGGTGTAGGAGGATCTGCCTGAAGAGGTTCACTTCAGGCTAAAGGTAAGCTTTGGCATTCACACCGAGAAAGTGGAGATGGATGGAACTGGATGGGTATTTATGAAGGACGGTTGGTTGCTTATGTAGTTATTTTTGTGGGATTTTTTTACCCATCGAACTAATGTTCCGTTTTGGTCCCCCTTCCTCATAAAAGATATCGATTTACTTGAAAAAGTTCAGCATAGGGCTACAGAAATGATTAAGGGTTTATCTGGTATCGATTACGATAACAGATTACGATCTTTAAACATGTATTCCCTGGAAAATACATAGAAGAACAAGAGGTGATTTAATTCAGTTATTCAAATTCATCAAGCAGAGAAACATGGAGGGCTTAGTTTTTAACTTGAATAGACGAACTAGAGGACATTGCCAGAAATTGAATGTCAATGAATGGAATACTTTACCAGATTTTGTTGTTTATTCGAAGAGAGTAGAAAATTTAAAAAGAATCTCGATAGTTATTGGAGACTGGTAAAAAATTAGAAATTTTTTGGACCAACCTTGCTAGGCCTCTGGTCTGTTGTTGGTCGACAATTTTTGTATTTATAATTATTTATCTAAATTATTAATTCATATTCTTTCCTGGGAAGCCAGGACGCATTTTCTCGGCTTCCAGCGGGCTGTTCCTATTTATGAACAATCTTTGTTAGCCTTGTTTCTTTGATGTTTGTTTTATTTGCTTCTTTTCTGCTTGTTTTGCTCATTTTCGATTAATTTTTTCATAAGGGTGATTTTTTTACGAAGGTTACCGTACTGCATTTCGCAGTACAGTACTTCTTTTTTAGGTTTTTGTCCTGTCTGTTTCAATGAGTCCTAAAATCTACAATGTGAAATGTTTTTGGATTTGTAATGAAAATTTTCTTGCATTTTGCGTGATTATTAAGTTTTCGCCATAAGCACCATAAGCAGGACATTTTCTTTGATGACAACATTTAACACAACCGTAATGAAACGAGACAAATAGGACTAAGAAATGTGACTTTCAATTCTTTCAATTAATCAGTAGTCTTATCTAAATAGCAGGAAAAAGTTTTACATTGTAATTAAAAAAGTTAATTAGTTTAAATTTTTATTTGTTCTACACTGTCTAAGTGATTTGCACCATATTGCATAATTTGAGTCGATTACACGACTGAAACTGAAATAATACTACAAAAAGAACTTGATGATGCCTTGGAATTATCTTCTTTTTTTTTCTTCTTTAATATTGTACTGCACTAATGTTGGAAATTTCTCATCACCCTACATGAAACCTTCTTCGACAAATTTCCCCGAACTTAAAGCCATTCTTGTGGTAGTTTGTGTTTTATGTGACTGCCAATGCCAATTTTGACACTTGTATACCAACTAATTAGAGCTCTTTGGGGATGTTAAAATATGCGTATCTTTTGTCTAGGTTATCATGATAATTAGGCAAAAACATTATTCCTTTCTTGTCAGGAGCAGCTTACGCTACTATATATGAAATATGTAAATAAACTCAAATGCTGTAGTATTTCAATTTCAAAGGAAAGCGTTAGAAAATTTAAAATGTAGGGAAACAGTTTTATTGAAGATATCAATATAAATTATTCAAAGTTAACTTAATTGTAAGTTTAATTGTAATTGTAAGTTAATTGTAAGTTTAATTGTTAGTTTAATTGTAATACATTTATAACAAATTATTTTAAAAAACACATTTTTAATGAAAACTACACAAAAATTGGGAAATCAGACTTGCATATGTTACCAATTAAAAACAATTTAAACTAAAAGCTAATTAAGGCTAACTCAATATTCGGCTGGTCTTATGTTCAATAAGAGATAGTTCTAATTATCTCTTATATAGATGACCGTCTCACATTAATGAAATAATAATAATTTTTGATTTAAAAGATTTGTATTCCCTTTGGAATAGAAATAATGGTGTAAATAGATTAAATCGAAATGATTAAAAGAAAATATTGAGATATTAAAATAAGTTAATGTTTGCAGTTGATAAAAGGTCATGTATTTGATTACTACCGAAAAGTTCATTAACTCAAACTGGCGTATGTGTTGATGAAGCAATTTAATTCAAATAACTTTTCTTAATCAACAAGTACAATGACCATCGTGTTCATTTCTCTAACATCCTTATAAGATCTTACATTGGAGTTAGACACTCAATGAAGAATTGTGCCTGGTTTTGCCTTTCTTCTCAAACCACGCAGTTTTTAACAATGGTCCTTTATAGAGGATGCAGTTACACTCATTAATTAACACTTTTGGGTTGAATGTAGTATTAGGACATTTGAAGAGCTTAGTGGAAGAACGTGGTAAGTGATAAAAATGTGAAAACGAGAAAATGAGATTTGAAGATTTTCGTTTGCACTTGGATACGTTAAAAGCAGCACTCACAAACGGTAAAAAATATACTTTACTTAAAGTTCATGAAAAGGGGGGAACCTTTTATCTATTATATATATATATTATATATATATATATAATATATATATATATATATATATATATATATATATATATATATATATATATATATATATATATATATATATATATATATATATATATATATATATATATATATATATATATATATATATATATATATATATATATATATATATATATTATATATATATTATATATATATATATTTCCATAAATGTCACTTAGAACGTTCTTCCACTAAGTTCTTCATTTAAGTCGTGGGCAATGGTGGTATTGTTAAATGAAACCCTTTTTGGTTATTGGAAGGCGTAATACTTGGTGCTACATCTTAGGTTGCATTTTGAGGTGCAGGATCTTTAAATTACTATTAAAAACTCCTCGGTGCAACATCCCGTTAGTGGGCCAAGGCCTGCCGTGCCCATTTCAGTTTACGTGACCAAGGGCTCTGGGGTGCTAGGCATATGTCCCGGTTAGGTGGTCAGCCTCACGCGGAACCTTAAATTACTATTAGCTAACATTAAATCTCACGGCGTTATAAATATTGGTGTAGTGTAAAAAACACGAAATTGGTTTTAAATCATTCTGATATTCTTTTACTTTAACCTTGTTTTAAAAATTTTGTAAATGGAAAAAGTTTACTATTTAGTATTCGTTGGTAAAACAATAAACTGCAGATATATTTTAAATGCTCAGATTGTACGTTTAAAAACTGCGACGGAGAATTAATGCTCTTTCCTTTAGAAATGAAACCTGTTGAATCTTTAGTAATCAATATCTTTTAGACATTATCTCTAAGGATTTCTAAAATATATTAACCTTAGTGTCAAATTATAATTTCCATAATTTCCATTTTTAAATACCCTGAAAAACAATTCTTATTTGTATAATGTATGTGAAAAACAATAAAACACCTCACTTTCTATATTACGAAAGTACTTTCACTTTTCAAAGATATTGTGGCGCCATCTATAGACGTTGAAAGTCAACACCTGTATAAAATTGAAACCTTTTCATTTTGTATACTTAATTGCTGATTTTTAATGAAAATTATTCTAAATACTTTTGGGGGTTTTATTCCTTTTTTATGAAACCGCATACTTTTGTCCATCAACTTAAAAATGTAGTCATACGATAGAGATTTTTTAATTGAGACATTTGATTTCATAAATATTTTTATTGCATTAAAATAATGTTTAAAAAAACCTTTTTTTCTTGCATGCATTACACCATACACTTTCTTTTTTGTTTCGAAAACCCTTTTCTGAATCATTTTTTATTTGTTAAATTTTGTCATTATATTAACACTTCAATAATATTAATAATTAAATTACCTTATTCAATAACATGAAGTATTTAAATGCTTACTACTATTTTAAACCTCATTCAATTAATAGCTCCCGATTCAAAACCAAAAAATATATCCCTCGCGTATCTCTAATTTAACTCAACACAACCTACCAAGTAAAAAAAAAAAGATTTTTTGTTTTGAAATCTTATATTATAGAAAGGGAGGAGAGAAAATGTCAGTCACTCTATACTAGTCCCATAAATAAACTCTGAGATAACTATAAAAACCTGTCTACACATTTTAAAAATGAATCATGACTCCATCTAATTATACGTGAAACCACGTCGAATCTATCTAGTTTTGACTAACTAGCAGGTAAGGAAAACATTTCGATGAAGTTTTGATGAAACTGCTGTTTAAAAAGCTCATTATCTAAGATCCGTTGTTATTTTACTGCGCTATCAATTTAGATACTGTGGCTAATAAAGCTAAAATATAAAGGGGAATCAAGAAAAATAGTTAGGGGTTTATTTTTTTATGTTACTATGACATATAATAATGTATTTTCTGTCTTTTTTAAGGGTAATTTTGAACTAGCTTTGTTTGAATGTGTTATTTTTTGAAGGATTCCTATAATAAGAATTTTTAAATTCTATTTATTTAGATACTGAGGTTTTTAAAACTTATTTTTGAAATGAGGAGGGTAAATACTTATTTAAACAAGAAGATTTAAACTAGTTATTTAAACTTGTTTTATTTATTTGAAAAATGATTGTTAAACGCAATCCCTTTTTGTTTAAGTTGGAGGGTTCTACTTATTATTTTTTTATAAATATGTTATTAATGCATTTAGGTAATTCCATGCAAAATTAGCCTGTCTGTAGTGTAAGTCACGTTTGTAAAAAGTGATTATCACTACAACTTTTAACATTAAATGAAAAAAAATTGTGGACTAGTTGATCTACACTTATAACTAAATAATGTAATGTATTTTATTTAATTTGATTTATTTTTTAATTAAAAAAGCTTTTAATTTCCTCTTAAATCGTGACTTACACTACAGTTACATGGAATTAGCCATTTATATTTACTAAATTTGCCGTGTAGTTCCAGTACGACGATAATTCAAATTAACCTAACCTAGATATACTTAAAAAAAAACGATGTCCTATTTATCAAGTTGGACGGTGGCAAAGTACATAAATGTTTCTGAATATTTTGCTTTAAAATAGACTTTAACACTTTAAAAGAATGATTGAATATTTTAATTATATCTACGAATGGAGTACCACGTGGTAGAAGACCATGGGCAAGAGGATTTTTTTTTCAGCCTTAGAAAGTTTTAATTATTAAAAATAAAAATAATGGGAATCAATCATCCCTACTGAAACGAGACATATAAAATTATTTAACAAAAATATTATTTCATTTTGTATTTCAAGCTATTTTTGAAAATGTAGATAACGTGTACTGATTTTTTTTATAGAAACCTATTTTTAGAAAATATTATAATTTTCCTACTTTAGTGGGTTTAAAAAAAAGAGCCATAGCTATACCAAATGATCAACTAGCATCAAAAGAGTTTGTTTCCAAATGGCGTTAAGTCAAAATTTTCAAAAATTGACTCAGTATGCAAAAAAGTCTAACATTGATTTTCAATAAATCCCAATTAGAGTTAGAAATGGGAAAAATCATAAATTTCTAATATTCAATTTTTAATCTTGTATAATAAAATTGGTTTTTACTTTCAATTACCTAAATGAAATATTAGGTAATAAAAGTATTGTTATGGGGTTCCAAAACGGAGATTTTGTGTTTTTCTACACGTTGTGGAAGGAGCTGCAAGGTGTTTTTTTTTAATTGGTCTGTCTGTCTATTTGAAACCATTCTGCAGCTCGAACAAAATGAGCTACGGACTTTAGTACACGAGTTCACAGTACCAGGAGGACGTTATAATAGGGGCCCGGATGGCCTAGTGGTTTGGATCGCAGACCATTACGCTAGCAGTCTGCGCGCTGTAACGGGTGCGGGTTCGATTCCCGCCTTCGCCCTGGGTGTACCTCCTTTCTCTGTGTCAGTAAAAATTCTTTCTGTGTCTGTCTTACTTGACGAAGGCTTATAAGCGGATTTCTGATCAAGCACACAAGCCGGAATATATATGTACCTACCCTACCCTACGTTATAATAAGGTTTTCGAGAAAATCGCGCTTGCGCAAAACGTTGCTTTACTTATGTAACTTTTTGGGTTTTAAAGGTATTAAAATGTCTTTCTAGTGTTATAAATTCCTTCATACGCTTATTGTTCTATTGAGTGGTAATTGAAAGTCGTCTAGTGAGACACCCCCGGGTTTTTATTTAAAGAATTGAAATAAAACACCATCCGGAAACATCGTATGCTGTCGAATTTACTCTATTACACATGTGCAACACTTTCATTTCCAGGCGGCAAATGGGCTTTGTTTTCTGACCGAAAAAGTTATTGACCTCAAAACCTATTGAGTCCCGCCCAATATTAAACTACCATGCACGTGTTTTCGTTTGATACTCTTTCCTGTGGTGCCTTAAAAGTACTCCCTCTTAACCGAAACTCTTTTTTAACCCTTTGTTTGAACCGTTCCATGTTGTATCAATCATTTTAGGAATATAGTCTGTCAATAACTTAGAATTTAAATGATTCAAGTTTTGTTTAGCATGTAATAGGTTTTTCTCACTCAAAATGATTCCATTTTGTAATCATCAAACTTGCAATTTTTAGCCTACTTTTCTTTTTTTAATTCGAAAGAATTAAAAAAATGAAAAAGTAGGTATTGACATGCGGTCGATGTCCGTCTGTCTGTCTGTCTGTCCGTACCCCCCTTCCAAAATCGGTTCTATCCATCGGATCTTAAAAATTCTTTTTTTGTTAGAAAGCTATGACCTCAGATACCCAACTTTCATACTTTTTGTCCGTCTGTCTGTACGTCCGGACGGACATAAATCTACTATCTTTCGGCGAATTTCCCATTGAATTAGCATTGAAATTGAATTTTGAGTCATTTAAATCACTGTTGCCAAATCAACAATGGCATGAGAAACTTTATTTATTTAAACATATTTGAAGCAAAATAATATTTTCATGAATCAGTTTGGAATGACGTCATAAAATGTAGCACAATTTGATTCTTTGATTATTCATTAATTATCTACCAAGAAAGTGGCAAGGCATACTTTTGCATGCAATTATGCTTAGTTTTAATTTACATTTCTTATTTTTTAATGCAGTTCGGAGTAGTTTCATTACTTTTGTTATCAATAAATATTTAATTATTCTTCGAACTACAAATAAATCACGAGCAGATGATAAATAATATTTAATTAATTTACGAAAGAATATTAAGGAAAATAGTTGATTTTGGCTTTCAGAAGTTTAAATTATAGCTGGGTGCTGTGTTTCGATTTTTTTTCTAATGTGTATAAATCTAGTGTAGAAACGGCTGTTGATGATATTTACTTTAGGAACCTAGTTTTTTTCCCGATTAGAACTTCAGTAAGTATTTAAGTAACAGGAAAGTAGGCTATTTTAGTTCTTTATGAACTTCTTGTTTTCTTACTAAGTTAAACCCGCACTTATTTCAAATGAATTTTATTAAATTATTCATACATTTTTCTTTAAAAATATATACTCTTTATGTATTGTTAGATAAAAGGATCGTGTATTTTGAAGAATTAAATAATGTTTGTTGTAGTTAAATAAGAATATGAAAAATATGGTAAGAATAAAATTCGCTCTGGAATAATTTTATAAAATAAATTGGCTCTAAATTCGTCATGCTTTCATTTTTAAATGTTGAAAAATAAGTTTTAACACAAAGTTTTGAAAAATTATTGTTATAAGTTATTATTTAAAAAAATCCTTAAATTTTAGTTAAAAAATTTAGATTTTTCCCCTGCTTTTCACCATTTCATTCTGGATGCATAATGAATTTATTTTAAAAAATTTAGATTTTTAGAATAAATTACAAAAAGTTGGGATTGAAAGGGTTAAACCTTAACCAATACAAATATTTGGTTAAGAGAGACGGAAAATGACTAAAACTGTCTTGTCGTAGTTTCACGGCTTATTCAACTTAAATGGCTGCTCTTCGTGCCGTCCTGTTCGGAGTGTCGGCTGTTCTGAAGAATTAAATCTCCCAATCTCCAAACCTATTCGGAACCCGAAATGTACAGTCCGCCGTGCAGGGTTCTTCTTCTTCGGCATAGCCGGCACTCTTAAGAGGACGCCATTTGGAATCTCCAAGTCAAACCTCTAGATTTTCCGAAATCCAGATGGACCATAATATGCAGTTTATCGCCTTTCGCTGTAATGAATACGATTGACTTTGTCTATTCAGGCTAAATTGGCCCCCCACTATGACAGCGCTTCCCTGAAGGGGGTTTGAGGAGAGGGGGGTGAAAATCGGTGAAGGGGTTTTTGTCTGGAGCGTTGTGTGTCAGGCGAAAGAAGAATCAAGGCGGCTCTGACCACATGCATGTGCATGTTTCCAATTTCTTACCTTATCAGTAAAGGACTTTTTTTAATAGTAGAATATTGGATGCACAAGACGAATAGTAATATTGACTGTGAACTTTGAAAATTATTTATCCTACGCTAAACAAAAATAGCACACATAGGAATCGTGTGAAAACTTAGATATCAATAATAAATTGGATGGTATCCGAAAAATAAAAATGGAATTACACAGGAAATACAAAGGCGTTTTGCACCAATCTTGATCGATAATAAAATGTAGCTTAATTAAAAATGACGTATTTTTACTTTCAATTACCTAATATGAAATATAAGGTAATGAAAGTAATTGTGATGAGGTCGCAAATTCGAAATACATATTTTGGTGTTTTCTACACGTTTTGGAGGTTGCTAATTCAGAAAAAGGGGTAATTGAAACGATGATATTTTTTTTGTATAAGTGTCTTTTTTGTGTTATACTCAATTGTCTTTTTTTTAGTTGCCTTGGTTGGTTTGTGCCCCTGTCTATCTGAAACTACTGTACAGATCGAACTAAAAGGCATACGAACTTCAAATTTGGTATACGAGTTTCTACACAGCTCAAGTTTTTTTTATGAGTAACAATAACAATAAATATGTTAATATTTTAACTTTCGCATTTTGTTTATAAGAAAAGTACAATGTATAATAACACTGCTCGTCCATCTGTATATCCAAAAGTACATCACACACCGTCACACAGTATTATGATACGCTACATTGCAGCAGTAACTAAAGATAATTTTAAATTAAGTTAGAAAATTCGTGAAAAAAGTTTGTACAATTTATTTTATTTTTAAAAAAAACCCCTAAACTCAATCACTAAATTTATTACTTTCAATTACCTAATCTGCCGTGCGGGCAGGTAAACTGCTGTATATAGACTAACGATTTGGACTATTGTTGTATAAGCACTCAATAAATGTAATCCATAACCAAGTATACTGAAAAACTGTTTATTTCAGAGGAAAAACGGTCCAATTCATCTTCGTATTTACTATAGTTTATCCGCTCACGATTGTAGTGGGAAATATAAGGTAATTAAAGTAGTGCAATTAGGTCAAAATAGAGAATGTGCTTTTTTTTTTACCAATTCTGGGGATCCTCTAGTTGACCTCTGTCTCTAAAAATTAGATGGATTCACTTATGTGTGTGTGTTTTGTCTGTCTTACTTGACGAAGGTTTATAAGCGGGTCTCTGACCAAGCACACAAACCTGAATATACATGTCTACCAACCAAGTGTGTTTTCTATACGTTTTGGAGGGTATACTTAATTCCAAAAAAAAAAGTGGATTTTGAACACTTGTGCGTCTGTCAGGTCTGAAACACTCAACACCTGTTGGATGTCATTATAAGGTTTTCGTAAAAATCGCGCATGCGCAAACTGTTGCTACCATACAACTTTTTTGGTTTTAAAGTAATTAAAAGTCATGCATTTTTCACATCCCCAGTTTTTAATTAATCATCTTTTGAGAATGCTTGAAAATAACTTGTTAACTATCATAACTAACCACATATAAAATTATAAGACAACTAAAGGTTGTGCTGTTTTTCAATAAAGACAACGTAATAAGGTAACAAATAAAATGAAATAGCCAAAAGGCTGACTAAAGAAATAAATCTAAATCAGTGTTGTTGTTATTGTTTTTTAAATATTTTTTTAATGTGTCCATTCAACTAACTAGCTTCTCTCAGTGACCCTCTTTTCTCTATGCTCAGTGAATACTATGAAAAACCAGATAAGGTTAGGGGTCCCTGTACCCTGGGGCTTATGACTACAAACAGGTGAAAATGGATGGACGATTTTTAAACTGACGGTCTAGAAAAGATATGGTTGATGGTTGAGATATATTACATAGAGATAGAGACAATAGTTCTTGGGCTAATTATCACGAATTTTGTTTGAATTTTTTTAAACAGTTTGATAACTCAGATTAATAATATTTAATTTAGTGCTCGTATAATACTATTAAAAATTCAGAGACCCTCACTCTGTAAAATTTATAATCAGTTACACTTAAAAAAAATGCAGAATAAACTTGAACTTGTGAATAACATCTACTGCAACTATTACAACTAATTATAGTATTTTATAGTATAGTATAATTTTGTATATGATTTTCAAGGTTAATCTTTGATAAGACTAATAGTTGAGTAAAAGAACTAATATTCAAAAGTAGGACTAATTGTCATATGTCTTTAAATCTAATTTCCATAATGAATATACATTAAATGTTATGATAGTGTATGACACCGTATTGGATCAGAGGCCCGAAAATCCAACACAATGGCAATCTCATATCCTCACAAAATTGTGAAAAGTAACATTAAAAACTTTATAAACCAATACAAAAAAATATATCACAAGGCAACACCAAGTCTATAAGGATAACCCTAATTAATAGGTTATTTAAAAATGTCTTCGCTCAACGGATACAGAAGTTACTTTCATCATCGGGGCCAAAAAAAAATTAAAATGTCCATATTCTTATGCAGCCATGAACTATTTTTCTAATATGCATACAATTTTTAAAGATAATGTGTCGAATTAATTAGAATGCCATAAAATACATCAAAGAACAATACTAGTGCAGTTGGGAGGGGCATGTTGAAAATATTCCGATGTCTATTGGTTATCCAGACGAAAATTTCGCTCTCTTTCTTCTTATTTTTTTCTTAATTATCATCTTTGAATTAAAAGTAATTTTTATTAAAATTGAGTTTTAAAAAAACCTTGAAGTTAAAGGTTATTCTAAAACAAAAGAAAAATGATTCTAAGGGGCCACTTGAAAGCTGCAAGGCCCGTTTGCTTTGCCTAATTTTTAATCCGGTCTTGTGTGTTTCCTATTATATTGCTAAACTTATCAAAAAAATTACTTTTCCCCAATATTGAATACAAGAAAAGTAGTATTGGCGACAAAACGAAATATATTTTTCTTACGCTAAATAAAAAATTAGCACTCATAAAAAAAACACAAAAGTAATTGTTTGAAAACTTTAATATCGATAACAAATTGGTTGGTACCCGAAAAACAAAAATGTAATTACACAGGAGAATAACAAGTAAGGTTTGCACTAATATTAATAAATAATGCAATAATGTAATACAGACAAATAAAAATTATATACAGTTTTTTTATTAAAAACAATAACCCGTATGATCGAGTTTTGATTTAGTTTGCGCGTTTTGTTTATAAGAAAGGTATTACGTATAATAGCTTTGTCCAAGAAGCACTAAACCTATGTCCTGTTTGGTATATAAATACTACTATGAAATTCCCCTATTGACCAAATCACAGTTTATCTTCTCGAAATTCCAGCCGCCGAATGCGTTTCTTCAGAAGTCCTTCCATAAAACCCAGCCGAACTCATTGACAAAATGCAAAAATCTAGACCTGTAAGAATATCCCTGCCCCAAAAACCAGATGTTACACTCCACAGCCAAACTAAGCCCCAGGAGAAGTTCCCCCCTTTCTTAGAATCCAGCCACACCACCCTAATTGACCCCTGCAGAGCGACAGATAACAGCGTCATTAGTTCATAGGGTTGCTGTAAATGTACATTTCATTTCTGTGTAACTTTTCGTTGAAAATTTCTAAAAAATATAAATATTTACATTAAAATTTTTATAACAATTTAAATCGATGTGGAAAAGTCTATTATGTTTACGAGTGAAAGAATTTTTGCTCTATCTTTATTCGTTAGAGAGTTGTGTTACGTTAAAATTAGAACTTAACGCGCACTCAATTTTTTACAAACTTCAAAAAATTATTAAAAATACTAAATATGTGATTTTCACAAAACAAATTACTGTTATGAAATCTACTCCTTTCGTTCTTTACAATGATACAAAAAAACTAGTAGCCTTTTATTAAAATTGTGGCGGTAATTGACTTGCGAATATTCTCCATAGGAATAACATTACGATTTTCAAGATGTGAAATTCTGAATGGAGTCCTCTTAACAGGACAGCTATCGTGTCCTCACAGAGATCTTCTCTGGCATTATTATAGTTGAATAGACCGTAGTACACTCTTAAAACAAACGAGCGGTTTTAACTCAGTCTGAGTAAATTTCCACTCCTTTCCGTGCCGAAAATGCACTTCTCCTATAGGAGTGAATTTCACTCATTTTCGGAGTGGGCAAAGGAAATAAAAGAAAACAATCTGCGTCCTACACTCTTAAAACGAGCGGTTTTAACTCAGTCTGAGTTAATTTCCACTCCTTTCCGGTGCCGAAAATGCACTTCTCCTATAGGAGTGAATTTCACTCTTTTGTTTTAAGAGTGTAGTATGGGAGTCCTCGAAAGTACGAAATGGATGGCCTAAAACCATAATTTAATGGCCAAATCAAAAATTTAAAAACCATTATAATTATTTTTAAAAAATCGGATGATATTTTCCCATTCAACTTTGTTTTGTTTCGTACCTGGTGAAAAAATGTGTGCCATCCCTCTCCTGGACTCCAAACAAGTTCGGGTGAAATTTCAAAACAAAACAAAAGCGTTTTTTTCCCCGTCTAAAGGATATGAAATTATATTTTATATGAAATGTGAAAGTTATATTTATTTTTGCATGAGTGGTTTCTTCATAACATCTTAATGCTTGAAAAAATGTCGAGCTGTGACCTTGATCCGAAATTAGATATTCGTATCGCAAGTGAACCAAGTCCGTCACCAGTAAGAAATAGTAGTTAACTTTAAGAAATAGTAGTTAACTTTATGAAGTTATTAAGTCCAACATTTGGAACATGGGTAAAAAGGACAACTTTGACTATTAAGGATAACTTTGGTAAAATAATAAAAACATTTCTGTTTGACTGTTTTTGTTCTTGAAAGTCGATATTGAGTTACCACCAATTAACAAAAGTCATAACAATGTCAAATAAGAGTATTTAATGAAGAATTATACTTTATAGTAACAAAAAAGTTTGAATACCCAAAGTTACCCTTGAGGAATAAGGTTTCTCAATTTGACATCCATTTTATGGGTTGAATAACGTCCCACTAGAGCTGCACACAGTCTATTAGAGACGAGCTCTGTTATTTTAAAACGGGGTTAAGTGTATAATAGGCTGAAATCTAATGGACCTTCAACAAAATTAAAGCAACATGGACACCAGACCAAGCAGGATTTAACGTGCAATGACAACCTCCTTGAGTGTAATACTCATTTCAGTTTCGGAAGGTCAAGGCTTGCTGTGTCTATTTAAGCCCACGAAACAAAGCGCGATAGGGTGCGCTGAAGGAGATTTTTTACGTCAGTTGGTCGCGAAACCCCCATTGCTTCGTTCCCAAGCTAGCTGGGCCTCATTTTATCGACCCACTGAAGGTATGATAGGCTGTGTAAATCTCAATTCAATTCGGGATTCGAACCTGCGACTACTTTTTTCCATATTCTTCAATAATTTCGAAAAGCACTCTTAAGTCAGTAGTGCCCTAAACCCTTATATATACAGTGTAGAATTCCAAAGCGGTTATGTTTTAAATCCTAATAAGCTCTTATTTTTTCAAATGTATTATGATTGTATTTGTTTTCCATTTCCCTTCGACCTTATTTTTATTCTTTTGTATATAGGGAGTGTCATACCACAACGCTGAAATATTTTCTAAATTTGTTTTGTCTACCTATTTATGTTAGACTGGCATTGCTGAGAAATATTTTCGGTTCGCTATTTACAAAACGTTTTTGGTTTTTATAAAACTCCATATTATTTTTTTAATATATATATATATATATATATATATATAATATATATATATATATATATATATATATATATATATATATATATATATATATATATATATATATATATATATATATATATATATATATATATATATATATATATATATATATATATATATATATATATATATATATATATATATATATATATATATATATATATATATATATATATATATATATATATATATAATTAAAGGTTGGAGTTTTTTATTTATTTACTTTTTGGTACATGAAAGTTAAAAAATTTTATACTTTCGTGTATTTTGATTTATTAAAATTAATACTCTTTTGGTTCAATGGTTGGATTTATTAAAATTAATACTCATTTGGTTCAGTCATGAATTTGATGACTAGAACCAAATTGATCGATTCGATCATTTTTCTTTCATTTTTTTTGTATCATTATTAAAATTCTTTTTAAAAATCCTTTTTGCGCACTTTATTGTAAAAGAATTAGTGCTTAAGCTTATTTGTAACACTTTATTTAATTTTTGTACTGTACAATATACACATTTTTTAGCTTTCACACTACGTTTATAACGTAAAAAGTGGAAGGTATTAAAATCGTTCAGTCCGTCTGTCCGTCCGCCTGTCACCCACTTTCATAGCCAAAACTACAAATGCTACAGATAAGTGTGTGATACGTCAAAAAAATCAGCACATCAAAATTAGATGACAATGAAAATTTCAGAAAAAAATTCGATATCGAAGTACTTCAATTATTTAAAAAACTGCAACATTTAATGCTCATTTAAAAAACGCCAGAAGCCATTTTGATTAGAACTAAATCACCATTGTCATTGGCAACATTCACTCGAGAAACTTTAATTCTTTTAAATAATAAATTAAAAGAAATTGCGTTTGAAAAATGACTTCAAATACATATTACACAAAGAGATTTTTTGTTGGTATGTTGATATGAAATGTTTTCCTTCTATTTAAAAGCGAGGAATATTACATATTTATTTTTTGAAACATAAATTAATTTAGCAAACGATAATAAATACTTATTGAATTTTTGAAAGAAAATGAATGAAACTAGCCAAATTTAACGTGTAAATCAAAATGTTTACTATAGATTTAATACTGAGTTAGGCGCGTTTTTTCCTGTTGAACACAAATGTTGTGTGAAAGCGGGTTTAGTGACAGATTCTGTTACAAACCAACTTGTTTTAATCCATTAATAAAGTTTCGTCAAGAAAACTTTTAGGTATAGGTCAATCTAGAATCAAATATGCTCAGAAATATTAACTAACGGCTGTTCATGTCTTGAATTAGTATCTGAGCAGAAAAAGTTAAAATGTCCGTTATTATAACAATGGTCATCGGTCGTTATGTAACACGAAAGCATAAAATATTGGAATGTTTTTTTCTCCTAACTTTAATATTTGATATTTTTTTTCAAATATCAAAACAATTATCCAATTTTCTCTAATTAAACGTTTTTCTGATATTCCTAAAGCAGACAGATTATGTAGTATCAAGAAATAACAATGCGCTCTTTTCACCTGTACTTTTAATAGAACAATTAAAGGTTTTTTTTAGCATATAAAAAAATTCTCTTGATTTTTTTCCCTATGCTTAAAATAAACGCATGATTATACTGTTTTTATGTTTAAAAAAAGGGTGGGGGTGTCAAGGAACAAAATTAGAAAGTTTATCCTGTGATAGTTTTGAATGTATTACTTAACTCAAATCATTTTCCTGTTTTATTTAGTTAGTACGTGTGATGCTATTGAACATTTCTTTAAGGAGGACTTGTACATAGCCGCTATTTCCTTGACTTCGTCAGAAGTCTATTGTGAAGTTTCTTTTTTATGCATAATTTTCAATTTCATTTAAGAATCAAATTCGAAATAGAAAACTGACTTTTTTAAAGTTTTTTTTAAAGATATATCTTTACATTTTATATCAATGACAGCTCCTCTCAAAACGCGAGGCCCTATTTGAACACTTCGGGCACACCCTCGTCCTGATTTTGAGAAAAGAAGTTTAGTTTTAAATACTTTAAAATATCATTAAATAATGGTGAAACTTTGGTAAACATTAAATAATAGTAAAATATTGGTAAACATTAAATAATGGTAAAACATTGGTAAACATGAAATACTAGTAAAACATTGGTAAACATTAAATACTAGTAAAACATTGGTAAACATAAAATAATAGTAAAACATTGCTAAACATTAAATAATAGTAAAACATTGGTAAATATTAAATAATTGTAAAACATTGGTAAACATTAAATAATGGTAATAATGGATAAACAACGAGCATCTTCTCTGGCAAAAGCACATAAATGGTAGATTTTCCATCATATCAATCGTAAAAGCGGCGGTGTCAAGTAAAAGGTCATTTCTGTTTGGACTTCCGTGACGAAAGTGACCCAAATAAACAGATGATGGGGTGCTTTTGGATGACAATCACGGCTGTCCACCTATAACAAAAATTACAACCCTAATTACATGGTAAAAACCACTATTTTTTAAGCTTGAATACGGCTCTTTATTTTTAGATTTTCACGATTAATAGTTTCCCGCTAACAATTGAAAAATACATTGTCCTTTATTTGGTTAGTGGAAAGGAATATCCTTTGTATTGTCGCTTTTTGGAAATTATATTAGAAGCATCTTAAGAATGAATTATAGTGAAAAAGAGAGAGGTTCAATATTATTCTTTATAACTTATTTCAATCCTCACAGTTTTTACAGTAGAAATATATAGGGTGTCCATTATTGAACTAACGGTTCCCAAGATTTTCTGCAGAACTAAATAATTTGCAAAAATTTACGTAATTTGGTAGGTAACCTATAGGCTTGTTTCAGGTGACGTATTTCCTTCCAGATTTCATTCATTTCTGTTCCTTAGATCGGTGCTCCGATTGGTGTTCTGTTCCCACGTGACATTGATTCACCAATCAAGGCTCGAGAAATAGTTTTCAGTTTTTCTGTCGAATTCAGTTTTTCTGTTGCTAAGGACCTGACAAATGTACATTGACGACAAACATAAAAAAATGCTTTAGGGGGAATTTGGCGCTATTGCTGTGTTTCCTAGCTTAAAACCTTCTTACAAGCAATTTATAAGCTTCGCATTTTTTTTATTTAAAGCTATATAATTGAAGTTTCAGAAATAATTTTTTGGTTTTCAGGAATTTTCGTCTTTAACTAAGGAAATGTAAACAATAAACAAAAAGGCCTATGCACTAATAGCTCCAGGCATATAAAAGCTGAAACATATAATTTTTAAACGCAATAAATAATTTTGTGTTTCTTATTTTTTCCTAATCACAAAACCGCAGGAAATCTCACTCTTGTAAAAGAATTTTAGTAAATACAGGGTTTAGTGCTGAAACGAATCTACTCAAGTATTATTAAATTTTTGAGTCAATGTGTCGTCACTTAACAAAAATGTACAAGACTTGTGTCTTTAATTCGTTCACAACATTCCTTTATTACTAATTTAAATACTTTCTTAAACACTTATTATAATTTTACTCATTTTAAGTAATTTTATTTTTAATTCAAAGCATTTCGATAGACGTGTCGCCTTTTGAAATGTCATATTGGTACATTTTAAAATGTTTTTATTTCGATAAAACTTTGTATTCCTATTGAAAACGTCGGAAATCTAATTATTAAAATATCAATTTAAGGATGATTTTTTTAGTAGAGTTACAGGATATTACCCGTTCATCTTCACGTTTATATAAGGTACAAATTTGTGTTTTAACTCAATTTGTTTACCTTTTTTTAGAAAGGGCTACTAAATAAAGTCTCCTTAATTTGGCTACTTTCCTTAAACAATTTTAGTTAAAATCGTTTTACAAGTAAAAAAATACTGTTTATTTATATTATATGAGCCTTAAGGATGTCGAAAATTGTCTTACTTTTATTTTATCTTATAAAAGTGTTGGTTTTATATGGTATTTTTCAATACTCTTAAAATGTATGTGGCCACCCAAATTTTAAGGTTGTTTCTAAAGTGGCCATAATGCGGCCACCTCAAAAAACATTGTATTTAACCAGTGTTTTTATTTTTGGGAAATTGTCAGTTATGAAACCTTACTGTTGTGTAGTTGTGTGTATGCATATTGATTTAAGGCCATACTTAAGGGAAAAGCATGAAAATAGTACATCGTTATTTTTAAATTTTAAACCATATTTTGCGTTCATCAACTGTCAGTTGGCTAGGTTATGGTAGGCACCCGTTTTGTTGAATGAAAAAAAATATACACTACGGACTTAGCTCAGTAATATCCCAAGCCCGTCCCTCTGAAAAACTCCCCTCCTGCTAAAATTTACCTGCAAACCTGTTACAATAACTGCTGCACCCTGGCCCGAACCTGCCAAGCGATCTGATTGGAGCAATCACCCCACTACGCGCGATTTTCAGTCAAGCTTAGGTAAAAAGATCGGTTCCAATACCTGATCGGATCGGCTTGTCAGAGGACGCCGATACATGGCCACGATGGACCCACGGATTAGTTAGCGTTAGAAAGACTGGGATATTTGAAATGTGATGTGGTTCCAGAAAATGACATCTGTCGAGGATACGACTGTGGCCGATGTTACTGATGAGAGGTAAGAAATTACCTGCAATTTTTCAAGATTTGGTGTCATTTTCTGTGGTCAGAAAACGACGGTATTTACTTCAATGTACCCATGGATACCTTCAATGTGTTTTTTTTTAGTGAACCCTAGAAATGCAAACCTATTTTTTACCTTCAAACTACAAATCCTGAGGGTTAATATTTACCTACGGGGAAGATTTTGTTTGTAAAATCGTTCTGAAAACTGGTATTTGACTACATGATTTTTTGTTTATATACATACCGAAGAGAATTTTGAGAAGCGATTGCAATTTTATTACAGTTTAGTTTGTGAAAAAACGATTATTGTAGTCACGATAATATATGATCACTGACCAACTTAGAAACGTAGTTCAAAGTTTATGTGAGATAAATAATTTCTTTTAGTTTGTATTTTTAAGATTTAAAAGATCCCGCTGGATTTAACATTGACATTTGCGATATGATGCCGTTCAGGGAAATTATATGTCTAGTATCCGTTAAAGAACATGATATTGGACTTGATCCCTTCTATTTTTCATGTTCGTATGTGTATTGTTTTTCCATTTGTAATGTTCAGATAAGAGTACAACGTTGGAATTTACTTCATTCGACATTCGAAAGTCGTCGAGTAGTTTAATGAAAAACAACAACATAGGATTTAATGATACACATGTGCCAATGATACCAACGTTATATTGATTTACTAATGAACATCTGTCAATAATGCCAACGTTGTATTGATTTACCGATGAACATCACTCAATAATACCAACGTTGTATTGATTTACCGATGAACATCACTCAATAATACCAACGTTGTATTGATTTACCGATGAACACCTGTTAATGATAACAACATTGCATTTATTTACTGATGAACATCTGTCATTGATAACAACCTTGTATTGAATTTGTTGATGAACATGTGGGAATAATACCAACATTGTAATGATTTACTGATGAACCTCTGTCAGTAATACCAATTTCGGTTTTTTGACACTGTAGTCAGGAGGAAACACTGGATTCAGTATGTATCTTTTTGGGGTGCACTACTTGCTGTTTATTTCTGGATATTCTGGTCAAAAGAGTCTATGTAATACTCCAATATTTACCTCCGTGCTATTATTAATGGACGTGTTGTAAGATTCATACACTGTTCTGATACTGAATTTAAAGGTTTCAAAAATGTACAAAATGACATCTGTTGATGATGCTAAATCTTTACGGACAATATTTAGCTATCACCATTAATTAACATATTTACACATTGTATTGCGCTTTGTCAAGAAAAATACACACAACAAAATATATTAAAAGCCCCTTTATAATTAATGCTTAAAGTTTATTAAAGTTTATTTACACCTTTAAATATGATTCTTCACAACTTCGGAAATCTTTTTTCTAGCTAAAAGTCCTGTAATTTCTAAGGATGTTTAACTAAACAAAATTAAGCGAGAGTTTACAGTTCTGTGTTAATTTTGGGTTTACATTCCGAAAAATGTAAACAATATGCTTTCTCTAATTTAACAACGCATTTTTTTTAACGCATTTAAGCATTTATAAATGTATTTCGTATCTGTCTTGCGAATTTTCTTTGAAATATATCTGTGAAACCTTTTCCGTATATACGAGTTTTGTTTCTTTAATATTCCATTTATTTTGCATTATAGTCTATAATGAAATTAAAAATAAATGTGTTTTTTTAATCTCACCTGGCAGAAATATCGATATATTTTCAATTTGACAAATTGTACGATCGGAATTTTCAATTAAACTTTTTCGTCGGAAAAAAGTATTCGAATCTTGTTCGTATAATTGGAATATCCGATAGTGGTTAAATAAATTTCATTTGTTTATTTAACCCTTAACATGAGAAACTCTTATCTCTCGGAAATACGTATCAAATCTTCTGCGATATTTATCATTATTTTCTTAATAAGCAAACTTTTTCACAAAGATATACCGATTCAACAAGTAAGAAATCCATAATAAACTAATCATTGCAGTGAAACATCGTATAAGTATTATAAGTAAAAGGTCGAGCACTTCTATGGATTACTAGACAAAAAAAAGTTGGCGCCTCTCTGAAAAACGTCCGGGTTCAGACTAACTTTTATTGAAGTTAACTATGTATGAGCAGATAAGCTCGTCCCCTTTTTTTATGAAAAAAAATGAGAAATGATGTTAGAAAAAAGAATTCTATGTTTATTTCGTTTTAGAAGTCACCGCCTTTTATGTCACTGACGATTTGGTGTTGGTAATATATGAAACACTAATTCCTATGTTCAATTTTTTTTATTCGCAGTTTTATCCTTGAGCACTATGACCCTTAACATATCCTTTTATGAGGTTAAAAGATTTTAAACCGATTTTCGGATTTGTTTCGATTTGCTGGGAGCATTTATTGTTAACGGTACTTAAAGACGGCTACAGTAAAAATGTTGTGTCCTGTTATGTTGTTTAATACAATAAAACATAATATTTTTTTAATATACTGAAATATGATTGACTTCATAAATAAAAGCTTTCTGGAATTGTTTTTTTTTTGCGAAAAGCAATAATATCTTGCATATCGAAGGATAGATAGTTAATAAAGTAGGGGAGACCGGGGCTAGTTTTCTACGTTTTTTTCTATCTAATTGCATATTTTTTTACTTTATTTATTAAAAAAAATATATCATTGCCTTTCTCACATGGTTATCTACAAACTAGCATTGCTACTTTTCTAAAAAGTAGTAATACACTTTTTGGCAGCTAGTGGTTAAATGCAAGCAAGTTTATTTGGAAAACGTGCCCCGTATACGGGGTAAATTTACCCAGACTGCCAAAAATGGATGGGGCAAATTTTCCAACTATTCTTGAAAAGATTTAACACACTTGAAAGAGATTTTATTTTTTTATGTACATTTTATTGTAAATTAAAATATCCCAAAAGATAATACTCAGAACATATGGGTAAAATTAAAAAAAAACACAGTTTACTATACTTAATTATTATGTAAAGATCATTATCGCCCGGAACCCTTTGAATTCAATCAAATTGTGCAAATTCCCCTCTTGTGTAACTATAGTTTGACGCTCTTTTCTATGGGTTGTCTAAAGTATTATTGTTAAAGATTGCAACAAAAAAAAAATCATATTGTATGTGCTAATGCTTGGTGTGATTGCTTTTGGTGTGATAGCCTTTTTTCTCCGAGTTTTGGGTGCAACATGACATATTTAATATTTTACAGTGCAATTAGTCACGATCTATTGGGGATGTTTTAGTTCTTGGGTGCTTTTAAGCCACTAAATACATTCTTAACAGTTATTAGAGCAACGTATATCGCTTCAGAAAGGTACGATTTCTGTCAGCTTTCTTTTTATTGATATGTAGACAATTTTTAATCTAAAAGGATTACATTTAGAACTTAATGTTTGATTATATTATTTGGTCATACATTAAAAAATAATTACATTTTTCGAATATTAGAATGGTCGGAGCGCGTTTATATGCAAGGCATTGTTGGAATTCTTGCCCGGTGAAATTTTGGAAAACCTGGACCTGCCCCGCCGCCATATTTTGACTTTAATAGTGCCATGACGATTAGAAGCTTAAGTTATTTTGAACAAACAAATACATATTTAAGTAGAGAGAGGATCCATCTATTATTATACGAAATGATACAACTGTAATTTAAATAAAAGTATGTTTATTTTAGGTTTGAATGTAAGCATAAAAATTTCTCATCGTTGAAAAAAATCATAAAAAAACTCTAACGAAAATAGTACAACACCAACTGAATAACGATTCTTGTGAGTGACATAGGCCGTGTTGCTTCATAAACCAAACAGACATTTGGTGCCTCCCAACTGCTCATTTCCGATATAAGGTCTAGTGGAAAACTTACCCTATGGGAAAAGGGAAAACTAGCCCCAGTCTCCCCTATAATAGTGCAATCCCCACACAATCTCAAATTTCAAAACATACATATTTAAGAAGTCATCCTTTATCCTTTTTTATTAATCTTTGAACTACAAACCAAGGTAAATATTGCTACGATTTTGTGCTTGTAAAATCGCTCTGAAAACAGCCATCTGAGTTATTAAGTACATGAATTTTTTTGTTTCTTTATGTAGAAGATAATTTTGAGATGCGACTTCAATCTTATTTAAGTTTTTTTGTGAAAAATCGATTTAAATAGCAGTCGATAGTGTCACTGATCATCTTAAAAACGTAATTTAAAGTTAACATTCAATATTTTCCCCAGATTGTGTATATATATATATATAATATATATATATATATATATATATATATATATATAATATATATATATATATATATATATATATATATAATATATATATATATATATATATATTATATATATATATATATATATATATATATATATATATATATATATATATATATATATATATATATATATATATATATATATATATATATATATATATATATATATATATATATATATATATATAGTTTTGCGGTATTGATATCGCTAGTAAATGATAACTGTATATTTGAATTATTTTTTAAGTACTATAATTTTACTTCTAATTATCTAAAGTCTGTTTCACTCGGTACGGTTCCATTACTTTTGTACAACTTATGGTGCCAAACGATCACAGTGGTAAATGTTGAGTCAATTAGAGCTTTCAAATGTAATAACAGTAAAATATAAAAATTCCAAGTGTGTGAATCGGGTTTAAAAACGAAAAAAAAAATTAGTCAACTTCTTGCAACATAGCGAAGGTTTTTCCGTATTTATGGTGATCCCCTTAGAGCAGCATCTGTTCTTAGGGTTGCCGAAGGGAAAAGTTTTGGCGGCAATTTTTCATTATTGTTGTTAGGGGCAGTTATATCGTTGCGGTTATAAATTAAAGCGGAACTGTTTTGACCCTTGTAGTATTGTCGAAAGTATATTTTTTTGCCGGAAAGTAATAAATGCCACAACAGCCTTCGGTTCATCTTTAGAATTTTAGGAATTAAAAGAAATCCCATTAAATAATTGTAATACGTTTTGCGTATATTTTTATTACGTCGATGCACTTCAACCGATCTTATATTAGTCCTCTCCACTATACCCACTTCATATTTTAATAATTAGTATAGTAAAAGTTAACTCTTAGTATGCTATGGGTCCTAATTTTTTATTAAAAATATATGTTATTTTTCTAAGTGGAGGAATTTTCTTTAAAGTTTACCGACTTCTGATGAAATGACCATCATACCGCCATGTAGCGATGATCGGTTTCAGTTGAATGCACGCCACACTAGAGTTACACTATAGCTATTGGCGGCCAGCGTCTTCTGTTTGTACCTCGATCCATTGACGAGGCCGACATCTCAGCTGTCACCCAACGCAAAATTTTAGCGACATTATAGCTATGTTCGCCGGCACATTATTTTTGTCTAGCACGGATGATTCAAACTAGAACATACCATGCCAAGGTATCCTCCGTGAGTGCAATGTAATCGAGAGTTTTTAGTGTTCCCACATATATGTGTACACTGTTAAAATATTGGACTTCAGCATAATAATGTTTCCTAGTAGCTGCAACAGCTGTGTGGTGAAATCTTTCACCATATTTTCGGTATTCGGTTGAACCATTTCTCAGGTTTTTGTTTCCAATGTTTTTGTTCCTAAAGAATGGTTTAACCGAATATTGAAAATATGACATTTCAACACACAGCCGTTACAGCTACTAGGAACCATTATTATGGTAAAACCAAGGAAAAATTTTGTACAGTGTATGTATAGGGGTAATGGCATCTACATATTTCTCTAAATTCAACGATATTGTGTGTATCGATACATTTTTTAACTAAACCCATCCTAGCTTAGCCCGTACCAATTGTCTACTTTTTGACCGAATTTTTTACGCAATATTTTTTCTTGAAGTGATAAAAATGTAACCATGAACGCAGACCATCTGCCTGCTTAAGAGCCTAATGTATCTTCAAATATCTAGCCTCATTTGTCGTCAAGATTGCTCACCTGTCTGTCGTGGATATTTCAAGCAGCAAGTTTTATTTCTCTTTTCATCATTTTGTAGCTCTGTATACTCAATTTTTTTTAAAGGATTCGTTCTTCATTTAAGTTCGTTTGATCGGAAAATATTCCGGTAATTTTTCCGTACTTACGGAGACGCATGATCAAAGGGGTAATGTGAAGTCAACTGGAGCTTTCACATTACAATTGCAGTAAAGGTTGTTATTGACAGAAAAATCTGTGCCCAGCAAAACATTTTTGCTATTTGGCTTCAAATTGATACCATAATGGGGATGGTAAAGAATATAAAAAATAGTTTTTAAAAATAAAGAATGACTAGCACTCAATTTTAGAAACTTATTTCATTTAAAAAAAAAAATTTAGGTATCTACATAACGAGCGAACGATCTAAAACTTTTGCCGTTATACCAATTTCTCGCCGGCTTACGAAGACTTTTAAAATAATAAATACAAAATCAGTTCAAATTTCTATAAATATCAGAAATTGTTTTACGAGACCACATATTTATGTACTTCAAATCAAAATGTCCTTTTCTAATTGAAAAAAATCCCTACTCTATATACTTCGGTTTAAAATGACGAAGCATGTAGCTAACAGGGACGTTACTATTATTGCCGACGTTAATTCAACCAAACCAATCTCTAATAAAATAAGCAAATTACCCTGTAATAAAATATAAATGGCTAATTCCATGCAAAATCATCCTTAGTGTAGGTCACGTGTTTAAAGTGATTATCACAACAACTTTTAACATTAAATGAAACAAAATTGGCGGAGTAGGTGATCTACACTTATTAAAACTAAATAATGTAACGTGCTTTATTTAACTTGACTTTTTTTTCAAATAATTTAAAGAACTTGTAATCTCCTCTTAAATTGTGACTTACACTACAGTTACATGGAATTAGCCAAATATTTGATTCTAAACAATCGCCAAACGAGAGATAACAATGTTAACCTTGACTGCCAGGCATCAGCAGGTGTGTGGGGGTTATGGGGGGGGGGGCTTGTTGAAGAAGGAATGCAACGACCTTTGCTGAGTAAGTGTGTGTGTGGGGGGGGGGGGGGGTGAATCGACCTTGCCAAGGGCGTCTACCAGTCTTTTTTTTTTACAATCCTCGACGGCGCCGTTCCTTCAACCAACTTAGAAATATTGCATGTGAATTTGAGGGATTATATGGTTCCGTTTGTTTTAATTTGCTATTTTTAGTGGTATTGGGGTTAGATTTTGGCGCCATATAGTGTTTTGAATATTTTAAAGAAGATGGTATTGTATACTTTAATATGTCAGAAAATAATACCCTGTATACTCTGGTTAGAGATATGGACCTATTATAAATAGATGCATTGCATGGATAGTGTGATTTACATAAAAAAAATATCCTTATAACCACTCGTACAACTTTTAAACTATATTCCGCATATGACAGTTGTTTTTGGAGAAAATAGAAAACCTTATCTTACAAAATTACTAAACTCTGCTCAAATGAAAAAAAAAGGAACTCCAAAGTCCTTTGAGGTCATTCCTGATGAGGAATAGGAACGGAGATTATATTCTGCGGTTACCAAGGTTACGAGACGTCAACGAAGAAATAACTGACCTTACACCCACGATATTTTTTGAACATCCTCCAGTGCTGTTACCTATTGAAATTTAGTTAGTTTGTTTAGAATTATCGTCACACTAGAGATACGCGAGGGCTATTGGCGACGGGCGTCATAATTTAAGGCGCGTTCACATGTGCTGGGAAATTGGCGGCATTTAGCCGGCAATCTCGTGAAACCTTATAACCCCGTTCACATGTATTTGCCGGCATTCCGGAAATGACGTATTGGGTACGACACATCCTGTTTGCTTGTTTTGATTTGATGCTCGAGCTTCGAGATCTTGTCCTTGTGTTCTTTTTAACGTTTCTGTGTTAGCGATGTCGTCGAAAGAATTACTAAAAACAATTCTTTTGTTAAAAATTCTCGTGGACAGACATCTATCGATTTTATTGATGATGAAGAAAGTAGGAGGTTCTTTCGAATACAAAACTGGATTCATTTGAATTCCAAAGTAATAAACTCCACTTTACAATTGGCCTTCCCAGAAATATCTTTATGGTCATACGAAGCTAATAAAAACGACTTCAGCATGGGTCCACTTGCTCGCCATTTTTGCTTTTGTTGTGAGTGATCACCAAAGCCGAAATGCATCATGGGGGGGGGGGGGGGGGGTAATGAAATCGTTACTACCCAGGCAGTGGGTACATTTTCGCTACCGCAATTTTCCCTACAGAGGGATTTTCTTTCCCGATAGCCGGCTTTGCCTTGCATGAGAACGGGCCCTTAGAACCACTATCAAGTGACGAGCCGACACCTGAGTAGGCACCCAACGCAACCGTTAAGGGCGACATCTTACGTAGCGATGGGACTTTGGAACATATTTAGCGTGCACTCCCTCTACCCGGGGTATTATTCGTCGGACATTTTTGGCTGCACGGGCCGTTTATAGGTCGACAATTATTTTGCCGATGCCCGGACCGGAACCTGGGACCTTCCGCATGCAAGGCCTTAACCGACTGGGCTCCCCAGCCCCAAATTAAATTTTATCTTAAATTTAATTAATCTTGCTTCTCGATTAATTTAATTTTCGTTTTCTTCGTTTCGCTTAAATAACCCTAGTTTTTTTTGTAATTTGAGAGTAAATAACGGAATTTTAAACTTAAATTGAGGAGCAAAAAATTCTTTAAAAGAGCAGCATCATTTGTAAATGTGTGATTGCTTCAAAATATCAACTTTTGTTTCCCATGTGAGAGTCTTAATGAAAATATTAATTTTAATACTTATATGAACAATACTTCATTATATACAATCACTTTTTCAAAATTGCTTATTAGATTGCTTTTGAGGCTGCTTCTGATGAAAGAAAAAAATAACTAAGGTGCATTTCTTTAACCTTTGTCTATTTTTTCTGTAGTTTTATATCAGTCCTTGAACATACAGAGATTGGACTTAAATTCTTTTTTAAGTAATAAGTACCATTGAATGTAATACGGCTTCTAGAAAAGCTTACAGGCTGTAATTAGTTTCAGCTCTTCTGGGTGGGTCCTATAAGCCTGCCTGAAAATAACCTCTCTTATTGCTTGATTATATTTTAATAGTGTCCTTTGTAGGTAGCAAGGGGATGTATTTTTCAATGATTGATGTTAGCTTTGTAATTTCTGGGGAATTTCGGTTAGCAAATGTGTAGTTAGGGTTTCTTCTGTAAATACTACCCCACAAAGGGTTCATCGCTTTTTAATTTAAGGTACTCGTGCCTCTTATATTCCCAGAAGGAACTTGAAGTCTAGTATTTGATGAATCTGTAATCTTTAAGGGAACCAGGAAGTGAGCGATAGCTGAAAACGACGAAATGGAAGCCCGAGAATAAAGCTTCACGAAATATATTTATTCTAGATATATAGGAGTTTAATTTTTTTATATGTTGCTAATCACATTTTCATCTAATAGAAATTTCTATTAGATGAAAATGTGATTAGCAAATTATAAAAAAAAAATTAAACTCCTATGCCTAAATAAAATTTATTTCGCGAAGCTTTATTCTCGGGCTTCTATTTCGTCGTTTTCAGCTATCGCTCACTCCCCGGTTCCCTTAAGCCTTATTTTGTATATTTGGAAGTCACTTCTCTACAAGGTCACAAAAATTCAAAAACTGTCAAATAAAAATTCTCACATTTTACAGACATCTGCTGAAATCTAATTCTTTTTTTAAAAAAGTTATTTAAACTCTTTTATTTTACAGAATCACCAAAATATCGAAAATAGTATAAATTCATTTTTGCGTGCTACCGTCAGTTGACTTATCCCTTCGAATTTCCGAATAGTTACGGTTGGTTAAATAATTCCTGCTAACTATATTTCTGGAAATCGGAATCCAAATCGTTCGGTTTTCGTGGAAGAATCCTGTCTCAAAGTGCGAATAATGGCATCGAAAACAAGAACAATGGAAAGTAAGTGGTCCGAAAAAAAATGAAGAAAAAAATCTCTCGTTTTTTCGATTCTCTAGTTCTTGATTCGAAACCTTGAGGACAAGGATTTTGACCTGTCGCAACACAGCCAACGAACTTTTAACTGGACAGTTGACAAACGCGCACTGTGCATACATTAATATTTCGCTCAAGTCAAATCTCTTTATTTTTTATTCTTTTTGAAATGCTCTTTGTAGTGACAGTCTCACTCTTTTAAAACTTGTAATTTTGTTTTGTTTTGTGGTGACGTGTAATGCTTTTCAATGTAATAGTAGGGTTTAGCATAGGACATATGGTGGGTTCCCTTGGGTTTCAAACTTCTGCCTGGGGTATTGGTGACACCCATTTCATAATAGCAATTGTTATTAGAAATTTAAAAAAAAATGGTTGATTTTCACAGGTATGGGAAAGGGGAATACAGTGACCAAAGTAAAAATCTGCACCTCTTTTTTCCATGAAAGTGTCTTGTTAGTTGCGATTTTTTTAAATGCCCAAAATTCGTTAAAAAAATAATATCTACTAAATGTACAGCTAACTATATATTAAGTTTGTTTTTTACACATTAATTTTAATTTTAAACAAAGTTAACTTCAACTCAAATATTGAGTTATGTTGTACAAAAAATATATATATATATTTGAGATTCAAGCTTTACTATGTTGATGATAACTATTTTATGGTGGGTAAAATGTGTGTTTTTCGTAAAGTTATGCAAAGAAATTAATTTTGTTTCATTTTATTTGAATATGACATTTTAACGGAACGAAATAAAAATGAACCCTAATAAAAACAAATCGAAGTTAAGTTCCAATAACTTTATTTATTTTTATTTAAATTATTCAATGTATCCTTAACATGTTTGCTGTGAAATATTTAATGTCAGGTTAACACAGTGCAATTTCTAAACGTCACTGACTTAATTATTCGCGAACAGTCACATCCCCGTACCACAGAAAATCCATGTATACCTGTACCCCAGACATACCAAGCAGACTGGTACATTAATTACAGACGTCCACCAAGGAATCCCCCACAGAATTTCCGGTATGGTAATTCCTTTTCGGAAACCTTCGTGACCCCTCCACCTGGTATTCGACAAAGGTAGAGTTTTGGTACTTTTGGTGTAAGCAGTTCTTAGGGTTTCATGTTTTTTTTTAGTTATTTTAATCAGTTTGTGAAAAAGTTGCCTACTCAGGTGTCGACTCGTCACTTGACTGTGGTTCTAAATGACGACACCAATCGAGATAATTCAACTCAGTTTGTTTGTCGATTTGGAAATAGTATGCAAAAGTAGTGCAATTTCTTTTTAGTGTATTTTTCAAAATATATTTGAAATAAAAAGATTTATTATCATAAACACAGTTTATTAGCCGAATTTAGTTTTAAAAAATTCACTAAAAACTAATTATACGAACAAACACTGACTAGATTTTTGAAGCACTTTAATAATAAACATAAAACTGCTTTAACCATTTAAGTATCAGTCGTTTTCGCGTGGCAAATTTTCTTGCCAACCGTCGTCTGTGACTTAAATTCCAAAAACGTAGCATCTTGTTACTCAAAAAATAAATAAACAAATAAAAATAAGAGCAAGTGACCACTAAAAAGTTATTATTTCTTCAACTCTGTTGGTCCCCTTCATCATTAATTCCTACTGTGTAGACCGTCCAGAGGGTTACATGAAACATCTGCAGAAACCACTGATTACAACTGAAAAACGACCTCGATTGGCTACAAATGACACACTCTGCGGGAAATATGTATCCCGCTGTGAAGTTTATTTTTGTTTACAATGTTAGTTCGAAAAACAAATAACTTTAAGTTTGCGATTATGAATCAATTTAGTAACATACTTTTAGTAATGGATTAACGGTTGGAAGGCACGTATATTATAGGAAACACGGAAAATCGTAAAAGATAATTTTTTGTGTGCCAATTAGCACATCTTGAGATTAATTTTAACCCTCTAGTGGCCACCATCTATTTGGCAACCATACACTAATCTATACTTTAATAATTTATCAAAATATTGTTGATGTTCGGCAACTTTAGCACATAGTCATCTATTGGAAGCTACATTGAAGCTAGATTTATTGTTTTAGAATGATAAAAGCTAACTATTTAAAGAAAAATGAGTTTATGTTGCATACAATTAAAATGAAGCAATTTTCCCAAATTTAATGCATCGTCCTCTATACCATGTCTAAGCCGATGTGTCAATGTTTAAAAAAATTAATATAATTAAGCACCAAGGCAAAGAGATTTTTTAAAAAAAATTTCAGTAACGTAAGACCATCAAAGATCAAATAAATTTTTTTGGAGTAAATATAAAAAATCTTGCATTCGATGGTTAATGGAATAATAAAATAATTTTTGATTTATATATAGACGATTGGCATTCACTCTTTCAAATACAATCGCTTGTACATAGATTAAATAGAAATGATTAAAAGAAAATATTGAGATATTGAAACAAGTTTAAATACATGTTTTTTAAATAAGGTTTGGAGTTGCTAAAAGGTCGTGGGTTTGGTTACCATCAAAATGTTCATTAACTCAAACTGGTGTATGTTGACGGAACAATAGAAAAACACAAATAAGAATAGTAAATTTATGGAGGAACTGTTATTGATTAGAGAAGAAATAATTTTACTGTAGACTCTAATCATGCATTAGCATTAGAGGGTTTAAACAGATTAAACTATTTTATGTATACCCCAATATTGACTTGAAAGGGTGACCGCAGCTACTGAACTACTAACATTTTATTGTTTTACCAAAATACCATAATTTAAAGTAAATTTTGTTAATATTGTTTTAGTATAATTTTGATTGGACCTCCACCATATTCAAAAGTTTTTACATTGAACTCTTGCATAATGAGGCGAACATTTTCTTTAATCATTGATTTCTGGTACCGAATATTCACATTACTATATATTCTTTTAATAAAACATGCCTTTTTCTACTTAAATTAACAGTAATTTTTTATTACAGATTTTTTTACGGTCTGGAAAACATTTAAATTTGTCCAGGAATTTGTTTTCCAATATTTGTGCGAGCCCTGCTTTATTAATAATGCACTAAATTGCTCACGGTTATTAGTTAGTATTTCGTAAACGTTCTCAGTACGGAAAGCAAACGTACTTTCCCTTTCCAAAACATGTTTTTAAACTTCCAGTGTTTAATCAAACTGACCGCATTAATAGACACAAATACTAAATGCTTCCACAAACAGCCAAACTCACTTTCAATTCGCATCCTTTTCCTTTTAGAATGTCAAGAAAAAGAGGGCCAAAAAAGACATGTCCGCATAGAGACACGAAATTTTTCGCTGTGTCATATCAATATATCTCACCTTATAACTCTCAGCTAACCTTAATCCACTAAACCTGGCAGAGATAAAGCCAAAGGTCAATTGAAGGGAAGACAGGGAAACCAGATTAAAGAATGTGAAAGACAGATTCTTTTTTAAGAACTGTTTTGTTTCGTTTTCGTATCAATATTATAAAGAAGTAATTGTTTATTGTTTTATTGTAATGAGTTTATGACTTCCTTCTCATATTCATGAGATTCTATTTTTCACGCGTCTCGGATTTCTAATTATCAGTGATTATTTTTGTTTAAGAATGTGCCGAACACATTTAACAAAACGTTCCACACAATTCCAGCCGGGAAAGAGGCAAAATGTACGATTCTTTACCATGCATGTATTTTTAAACTTGTTATTTTAGAAAACATAATTTGAATTAAGTTTGAAAGAAATGGCTTTGACTTTTAATCACTAAAATGAGTATTTACGAAAAAGTTGTTGGCAGCTTGAAATAATAACATTTCAAAATTTTCCACTTTTAGGTTCACTGTCCAGTGCGCATGTATGTGTAAATAATTTTATATCTAAATAAAAAATACTCCCTTCAACGCAATAAACTTCAAGTTTGACGATAAATCATTCGAAGTTATTAACCAAAAATGATTTTCTTTCGTATTTCTTAAATTAAAAAAAAATCTTATTTTGTTCACTTATTATTTTTTTAGAGTATTTTTGACTTACGGTATTGAATAGACATTGGTTACAACATCACAGAAAATTTCAACCCTCCAAGTGTAATAGAAAAAGAGAAAAGTGGACCTCTAGGCTGGAAATTTGTGTTTTGGAATAATGATATTTGAAGCTGGCAACAAACTTAGAATCAAATTAACTACCAGCAAACTCCAGTCCCATTATCAAATATGCATCATATCGATTTTTTCGTAAAGGTACTATTTAGTGATTAAAAGTTAAAATGGAATTTCGATATTTTGAACCGGCGTTTTGTTACATGTTACCTTAAACAATGCTTACATTATAAGAATTTAAAGAATGTTCCGAAACGGGTGTAAAGATTCGGCTATTATTTTATTATTTCATGTATCAGATTCTGAGGAATCCAATAAGGTTGCTACACATTACACAATCTAGGTGGGTTAAGTTCCAGCCTTTACCTTTCTGCGTCGTAACTTTTACAGTGATAAAAAGCCAGTCTGTTTCTACTTTTCGCTTTTTCTTTTGTATCCAATTCCTTGCTGACGCCCAACCAACTTTTTTTTTTCTCTTAAGAAACATAAAAGTTAACCAGCTACTTCCAAACTTACATTCTTCGTTTTTATAATGTAAATCTTCTTTGTTTAGCGGGTCTTTGCCTTCGTTTCTTATTAAGTCTTTTTCATTTTGTAAATTTTATAGCTTCGATGTGATGGGGATTTTGAACTTGTGTACTTTTAAGAGTCGGGACCTATTAATTAGACGAATGGACTTGGGAGGAATGGGTATTGTGCTGGAGTACATTGCTATAAATAATTCTGGCTCAAATGGATTTATTGACATCCAATCATGTTTCGGTATTGTTTATTGACCTACGATTATTTTTTATAGAAGTTGTTCTCGATTTTGTATCTATACATGAGATGCTGAAATAACTAATAATATTCCAGAATACACATTTGTTTCATAGAATCATGCATTTATGCATTATTTTAATTACAAAAAAGTCGACGAAAAACAACTTTGGTTTAATGTGGTGTTTGATTGTTCATCCTGGAAGCTTTGAAAAGGCTAATGTGTATGGTTTTGTACAGACTTGATAACTTGATAATCTGCAGTAGAAACTTATTTCTTTACTTATTTTTCGAGAAGTTACTTTTTTAATGGCTATAATTTTTACACCTTCCACTTTTGATAATCTGTAAGGAGACAATTTGTATAACTTGCACTTTTAATAATCTGTAAGGAATGGGGGGGGGGGGGTATTTTGACCATTTCATATTAGATTTACTTTAAATGACATTATTATACCATACATCATGTACCAGTCAAAAACGAAGTATATATTTTAACGAAGATCAAATCACTGTGTTCAACCAATGAATGAATTCCATTAATTATTCTTAATGGACTTCGTAACTATTTGTAAATCAAAAGCAGTAAAATTTTACATTTTAATTTTTATTCAAATCTTACGTTCTACTTAAATGTTTCTAAAATATAATAAATATTCGTATAATTTTCTTATTTCACAGAAAATACACCATGCAAGAACTATGCTGGCTACAAACAAAGGTGTAACCTCATGCCATAATTTGGCCAACCTCTAGTTTTGTACACTAAATGATAGCTAGAGTTTTCATGTGCACAGAATTATGCGCCAAAGCTTGATGAAACTATGCACCATTTATCTATAGCCAGAAATTTGACCCTAATTTTTCGGTGCAACGTGGCTTTTTATTACTTTCAATTACCTAATATGAACTATAAGTATAAGGAAATGAAGGTATTACGATAGGATCGAAAGTCGAAAATGGAGATTTTGCGTTTTCTATATGTTTTAAAGGGTGCTGATTCTAAAAAAAGTTGTTTTCGAACATTGGTCGGTCTGTCTGAAACCCCCCTACAGTTCGAACTAAAAGAGCTACAGACTTCAAATTTGGTATACGATCTCCCAGTACCTGTCGGGCGTCATAATTAGGTTTTCAAGAAAATTGCGCAGGCGAAAGGGGTAGCTTCTATGTAGTTTTTTTTAGGTTTTAAAGTTATTGAAATTACCTTTTAAGATATATAACCTTTAAATGTGTGCATTGATTTATTGACTGGTAATTCAAAGTCGTGTTGTGTTACACACCTTTATGTTTTTTTTATCAGTACGTTATATCCAGGTTTCGAAATTAGTTGTCTCTCGTCGCAAAATGGAACCAAATTTTTTAATTTTGCGACTGCAAACTAAATTTAGACGCAGCTATCGCGACTAGTTTGTTAGATTAGTTTCAAATTTATTTTTTTAAACCTTACCAAAAATAATCTTCAAATCACAAGTCTCCATCTATCCTAAATTTGTCCAATCATTGATATGATCATAAAATTGCGAAAATGCGGCAGTCGTAAAAAATCCGGCAGATTAAACTTCGTAAAATCCTAAAACTTGATTTTATTATCAAATTTAGAAACTCTGGATATCCAAAAACTTTGGATTTTGTGGAGAGTTTTTAATGCATTTATTTTCAATAATTTGTTTTAGAGAAAAGATCCTAGGTAATGTGCATTTGCTCCTAGTTTTTTTTTAAAGTTAGTAGTACAGATTGTTCCTAAATGTCTTTATTGAATTTCGAACATGGTTGTATCGTATTTGAATGTGTTGTTTGATTTCAGGCCAGGGAACAACAATGAGAGCAACTCGAGCTCCCCTCCCACTCGGATGAAGGAAAGCCAGTCCATTTGGCAGAAGGCGACTTCGCTGCGCCAGTCACTCCGCCACTCGTCTAGAGTGAAGGTAAGCCAATTTTGGAAAAAAATATTAGTAATAGTAGAACCTCGATTATCTGACCCTCTTTTATCCGGAACTCTCTGTTAACCGAACAGTACATAAAAAAATTCTCCAGCAAGATCGTTATTAGTTGTTTACAAAAGAAACTAGTCTCGCAGAAATAAGCAAACTTCCGTCATTCAAAAATCGGGAAATTCCGGCGTTTATGAAATCGAGAAACTGCGGTGATTTTAAGATAGCAAAACTTCTCAACCAAAAAAGTATAAGGGATTTTCTGGAAATTCTAAATTGTCGGGAAATTCCGGGAATCTTCCAAATTCGTGTGAGACTTCAAGTGATACATATATAATATAAAACAAAAACTAAGCACTCCGGTTAGAAATTAAAAATTATGTTCTAGAGGTCTTTCTTTTTGTCTTTTAGGAAGTCTCAGTTTCAGAGATAACAAAACACTAAAATTCAGTGTTTTCAACTACAAAATCAGGGCGGATTTCGGACGTTGGCTTATTAGAGTTCCATGGACATCCGGAGCTCCTCTGTATCATAAGTTATACTATTTAATGAACATTCTCTATTTTCCGGAATTTTCGATTATCCGACCTACCTCCGGTACCAATTAGATCGGATAATCGAGGTTCTACTGTAACTCGATTGCTTTAACCCTTTCAGTCCCAACTTTTTATTTTTTATTCAAAAAACCTAAAATTTGTGAAATCGACTGATTATGCATCCAGAATGAAATGATAAAAAGAAGGGGGGGGGGGGGGGAATCATAATATTTAACTAAAGTTTAAGGGGAAAAAAATTGGAATCATAACTTTTAAATAAAAAAACTAAACTTTTAAATTGTTACAATATTTTCGAAGCGTAGTTCGAAACTTTATTTGTTAAAAATATTTGAAATTCAATTATTAAGCATTTAAAATGCAAGCACGAAGAATTTAAAGCCAATTTATTTAATAAAATTGTTTCAGAGTTAATTTTATTTTACCATGTTTTTCATATTTTCATTTAGCTAAAACAAACTTCGTTTAATTCTTCAAAAGACATGATTCTTCCATCTAACGATACGAAAAAAACTATAACTGTATAGAGAAATGTATGGAGAATTTAATAAAATTTATTTGAAATAAGTGCGAGTTTAACTTCCAAATGAATTCCAAATGGAATCATTGGGAGTGAAAGGATTAAGGGCGACTGAGCCCGAATGACCGCGGATCTCCAAATCATAGTGCCTCTGTGTAAATCTAATGGAAAAAAATATTTCCTAAACCACATTTCTACGGCTGTATTGAATATTTTTACAAACGAATTCTTATATGATAAATGTAGCTGACTTACAGGTTTCTATAACCCCACTTTGTGAAATTGGTTAGAATATTTTCTGTAAAATTATTTATTGAAAATTAAAAAAAAAAAATCGAACCAATTTCTAAAAATGGGATTATAGAGACCTGTAAGTCATCTACATTTATGATTTGAAAAATACAATGCAGCCGGAGGAATGTGACTAAGAAAATCATTTTATTCATAAGGTTAACACAAGTACTGTTTTGGAAACCCGCGGTCATTCGGTCTTATTCGTCTTTGTATATTACTTTTGAAATCCCAACTTCTGCGAAAGTATTGATTTACCATGTAGCCTTTTTTTTTGTCACCAAGTGTGAGAAACATCATAACAGAAATTAAACAAACTTGAAGGGAAATTAGCATCTAGTTGATTAATTATTAATTTAAGTTTTAAAATGCCACAAAATGTGCTGAAGATGGCGACACAATTTTTTTTTACTTATCAATTAGTGATTGAATAAACGAGTGCTATTTTCCTTCTAAATTTGTTTTATTTTGGTGTTATGTCGAATATCATACTGTTGAAAAATTGCTTACATGGCAAAGCAATACTTTAGCAGAAGTTGGAATTGCATTTACTCTACTGTCTGCATCAAATGAAAAAAAAAGTTGGAATTGTCCTTATAATTCTTCGTCAAAAAGTTTTGATTTGATTTAGTTTTAAATACCAAAGAAATTTTCTTTCGTCAAAGAAAGATCTTAAATACTTTCTTATTGGTTGATTCTTATTCCAATAGTTATCCCCTCATGTCAGAGGTTTTTTTTCTATCCTTCTGAATCCACTTTAAGAAATATTTATTACCTGTACCTTGGGTTTCCAAATAAGTTAGCTCCCATAGAGCGCACGTGCATATTTAAGCGGATATAAAATGCTACTAAAGCTGTCAAAATACGATTACTACTGAATGTACTGTGGAATCTCAATTATTTTATTGCAATAAAAATTAACATATCAAAGAAAATCCGTCCCTGAAACTGAAAATACCATGTAAATGGTTTTGCTACATAGATAAAGGTATATTGGATGCGAGACTGGAATTCGTTTAGATAAGCGAATATCAAAATGCACTAGAATTTATTTGAAATGATTATTAGACTGAAGTTGTAACTATCTCTATGGTTGTAACGTCGGAATTTATTTAATTTAACAGATAAATTTATTGATTATGAAGAATATAAAAACTACCATTGTTTTGAACACTAGCAAATTTCCTACAAGCATTGTAAGAAAATGTGTAACAGCAACTGTTGCTAGCAGTTTTATGGAGTGACGTTACACCAATTTTTAACATTAGACCTATTTTATGTGCAATGAAAAGTTTTGGATAATTGAAGCAGCCTTCCAAAAATTTGTTTTTATTTACCAAATATCTCGTCAGCTGCTAAGTGGGTCGACCGTTGGATTTTTATTCGATTTAATTTCTTACTTTCAATCTTTCCTTTGTTACTTCCACTGACGAACATCTACGATTCTGAAACGGAGAAAAACACAAATTTTCTTCAAGTAATGAAAATATACCCACATCTTTCTACCAAGGATTCTTTGAATAAAAGAATTATTTAAGTGTTCTCAATAGCTTCTTATAAAACGCTTAACAAAAGCACCTGAACTCCGCATAAAAACTGGAAGGCTGTTGATGTTTTTTGCTGGAATCCATTTTCTATACCAATTCTTTAAATTTTTATTTAGTAACGGTCTCTTAAAACGCATCGAGGTAATGATATAGTTCTTTGATATTTTATCAACTAATCTTCTTAAACCTGTTTTTCTTTGTCACAAAAGTGACGGGGCTTTCTGAACGGTCACACGTGTAATTGGTGTGTTCTCACACAATAATCGGGTGTGTGGTGTAAGTGTCCATTGGGCCAAGATTAGCTTGGAACCTTTTCTGCGAACTAAAAGTGGAGAAGACTTATTTAGTGTACGAATAAATTGCGGGATATGAGTTAATTCGTTCGAATTTTGCTGACCTAACACTTCTGGTTTATGTGTGGTCTTAGAAAAATGTAGGGTGTAGAAATGTTTCTGAAATGTTATACAGCGTTGTATCCATAGAGAATCTTTGGGGTCCATGGTAAGATTCAAATTGTGTATCTCCTTTACATTTATATTTTGTGAAGTTTGTCAACGCCATTAATAAAAATGAAAACACATCTATGCTAATAATCACTGCTTTTCAGAGTAGCTGTATTAAAACACAAATACTGAATCAAATAACTGCAAAAATCACATTCTTAATAGTATAGCTATGATGTCAGTCTGTCCATTGGCGACTTTTGGGGATCGTCAAACATTTTAGTAGGGTTGTTTACCTATCAAGTTGTATAAAAGTTGGACTGGAATGTTAAACCAAATTCTTGTGTGTCCATTGCTTAGTAACATAATAAATCGAGACCGCACCCTATATCACATCTTAACTTTGGAGAATATGAGCTTTTTCTGTTAGACCCTCCGAACCTCATAAACCAAAATCCCCTCAAATATCCTTTTCAACTTACATTTTTATTAAATATATGTAGGTTCGATGTGATTCGTTAGTCCTTATAATATAAATGTACTACACTGCTCAAAACAATTAGGGGAGCACATGGTTTAAACCCTTTCACCCCCAATGATTCCATTTGGAATCATCAGCTTGTGATTTTTTTCTCACTAAGTTGAGCTCGCTTTTATTTATCGTTAAATGGAAGAACCATGTCTTTTGAAGAATTAAACAATGTTTGTTTTAATTAAATAAAAATATGAAAAACATGGTAAAATAAAATTTACTATCAAAAACTTTTATGAAATAAATTGAGCCTAAATTCTTCACGCTTGCGTTCTTAGATGTTTAAAAATTGATTTTAACTTTTTTAACGAATAAAGTTTTGAAAAAAGAATTGTTATAATTTATTCAAAAGTTATAATTCCAATTTTTTCCTCTTAAATTTCAGTTTAAAAATTAAGATTTTCCCCCCGGTTTTCTTACTATTTCATCCTGGATGCATAATGAATCTATTTCACAAATTTTAGATTTTTAGAATAAAAAATAAAAAGTTGGAATTGAAAGGGTTAACATAAGTACGGAAAGTGCTCCCCTAATTGATTTGAGCAGTGTATTCTCCTTATGTATGTGATGTCTCTTAATTCTGTTCAGAAGCTAATGACTTCTTTTTCTTTCCAGTTGGGCCAGAAGTCTGGCTTTGAGTTTAACAGCCTTTCTCCTGGTGAAAAGTGTGCCACGCTGGGGCCATCCTCCAGCAAATCCCAGCAGCAGCTGGCACACAAGGAATGGGGCTCTCAGCGCAACTTGGCTCGAGAGCGTCGCAGTCTAGCTGCCCTGAAGCCTCTGCCAAGTGAAGACATGGCCGCTTCCAAGAGAAGCTTGCATTCGAGGTCCTTGTGTATGTCCGGAGATTGGGACATCGAAGACGCCAATAACCAGAAGCAAACGAGATCGCCGAGGAAGTTGACCAAGGACTCTGGGTATGAGACCAGTGCCCAATGCGATCCAGACTATGCCAACTCGCTGTCGGACTGGCTGTCTGAGGAGAAGGTGATAGGAGAGACTGCCATGCCTGCCAGAGCTATTCTGCCGGATAAAAAAGATCCGAGGGATCTGAGAGGAATGAAGGGCAAAGATGAGAGGTAAAGTTCTTTCCATTGTAGTACCACTTGATTAGAGTGATTGATGGAAAAATATTTTAAATAAAATGTGTGTTACTCTTTCTTATCGAATTATAGCGTCTTAAAGACTTTAAGCGCCATAGAGAGATTAATTCTACTAGTACTTCATGATAGCTCTAAAAGCAATCCAGGGTTTTGATACTCATGGAAAAAAAGTTAGAGATTGGCATTATAAGTATTGGAATGTAGATAACTAAATTACTTTTAAAAGTGAACTTAGACACTAATAAAACAAGGCCTTCAATTAACATGTTGCATCAAATTCTTAGCTGTTGATGACGGCTTGAGTTTCGATAAGCCAAGAATTCGTCTCCTCCAAATGGTCACCGGAATTTAACAATGGTAGTGGGGCATGTCAAAAGGCCGGGGTGGCAGGCGACATCAAACCGGAATTCAGGCAAGGAATCTTTTGAGCTTCCACTCGTCACGTTCCCCGGGAATCTCAAGTTCTTCGGAAGCGTTTTTATGATACGTGTAAAAAATTGTTAGGTGGGTCTCTTATTGCTGGTAATCTGAAGTTTCAACTAAACATCTTAACTTTAATAGTTATCGAATAAATTTTTTTAATATATCTACAAATTGAACAATCCCACAGTCATTAAAAAAAAAAGGCTGATATAAAATGTGCATTTCAAAATTTTCTACAGACACAACTATTGAATTGAAAATTGTGAAAATTTGTGGATGACAAAATGATGGGGGTGTAGAATTGTTATTGATACAGAATCGATATAAAGTTTTCTTGTCAAATCAAGTGCCAAGCTCGAAACTGGATTAACACTATTTTCTTTCCTAATTTAATTTTTTGTCCTTATCTTTGGTTAATAACTCCATTAATTATTATCAAACAAATTGTAATCCCATTCTTATGCCAGATACAAAATTCCAAAATTTACCTATAGTTGCGTACTAGTCAACTTTAAAAATATTGAACGTATTTTATTGGATAAAACTATCTCCGACTCATTTCAATGCCCTTTTATAAATATGGAGCTGGTCCCCTTGAGGCATTATAGATTACCGTAAAAAGTCCATAGAGTGGATCAGTCTTGTCTTTCAAGGTCGAGGTTGCTGAAGTAGATTCTTAAGTATTTTAATATTAAGGAATTTCCGGGGAATTTCTAAGCCTGGCATTTTTTCCTTTCTCCCTCGCTGTCCTAAAGAAATCTGAGTTTCTTCCAGCTAAGAAATAATGGGATTATTCTGGCAGGGTGTCTTCCAGTTCAAAAGTTATCTTATTTTTTGTTCTTTATAGAAGCTCGGAAATCTCTTGGTAAAGTGCTCATTCTGCATTAAGTTAATAGCTTTTGGACAGATTTATGATTATTACTGTCGCCATATGATGCTATTTTTTATTCGAGTCATTGATGAGTAAGTATGGTGTCTACTAATATTTTTGATAGGTAGACATCACTGGCACGTGTTATCCATATTAGGAGTTATGACGTTGCAATCTTTTTCAAATTTTTCTTTGAATGGTTTATTATACTGCACAAGAGTTTCACAAATCAATTTTCTGGCATTTTAAAATGTTGTTTCAAACTAAAAGCAATAAGTAATTTAATTTCGTACTCAAAATGAAAGATTAGGATAACCAAAGCCTAGAATATAGATTTTACTTTGGACTATGGGATTCTCGAAAACTGACATTAGGCTAATTCCAGGCAGAATTATCCTCTGTAATATCAAGTGCGTTGAAAAGTAATAATCACTACAACATTTCATGAAAAAGCAGAGTAGTTGATGAACAATTATTGTAACTTAATAATATAACCTATTTTATTTAACTTGATTTCATTTTAATTTAAAAAGTTTTTTTTAAGATGAATTACACTACAAAAAGATTCAGTGGAATAGAATGAGCCATAGGTTTCTCTAATAAAAAAACCCTGCCTTTTTACGATTCTTAATATTTGATATCTAATTTTAATTCTCCAAAATTATCTTTATTATTGTATTACTTAATACTAAGTATTGTTCGCATAGATATTTTTATATTTGTTAATTTAATTCGCATCAAGTCCATAACAAAAATAAAAAGGTTACAATAGAACATGACAGAATACAAATATATTTAAAAATAGCAAACTAAAAACCCTAATCCTTACCCGAAATTGTACATAACATTATGAATATCACTTCTTGCACAGATAACACATGCACAATAAATCATATCTGCAGGACAATTCCAATTTCTTTGTCGAAAGATTACAATCCCTAAGATTGATAAATTTTTTTCCACTTAAATAATATATTTTTAGGGAACTAGAAATCATTATTTGAAGAGAAAATATAATTAATGAGAAATGTGTCAAATCTAAAGATTTGGTTGTATGCAAATAATTCTTTCCCACCAATTACAATGGCATATTGTCTCTTTATTGGTTTATTGAATGTGTGTGCTTTCATGTCTAGCCTAGGACATAAGTTCCTTTGTTAATCGTATTTATGGATAAGAAACTATATAATAATATAAAAAGGGCCAATAAATTCGGTGTTATAAAGTATAACTTCTTGTCTTTTGGACATAGGTCTTTTTTATTTAGGTATACAGAAATAGCTCTTTATATTACATTATATCTATAAATAATAACTTTAAAATATCTTTTTTACAACATTCTACACACATAAAATTAAATAAATAAGCGGAATAAAAGGTGAAAACAGAGCTTAAACGGTTTTTTTCTCAACGTCCCTCAAGTTATCTCTTGTATCTAAACAGTTTTAAAAGCGGCAGTTTTCTTAGCGTTAGAACAAGACGAAGTACTTACATACTTTGGTATGAAAATAAATACACACTGCGTATCAGCTACAGGCCCACTAATCTTGCCCAGGCCCAGATTAGGGCCTGGGCAACTGACGGTAAACAAAGTATCTGTGGAATTTGAAGAAAAGATTGGAAATATTGATAGTAGGGGCTTCAACTTTAGGATACAGATGATGTTAAAAAAAATTACAATTTGTTCTAATGGTATGGTATCAAAGATGTTTGTTTGCGAAAATTTAATTAAAAAAATATATATATTTACCTCAATACAAGGCAATTTATTATTATTATTATTTTTTTTTGGGGGGGGGGGGTATTTGTATGAGAACGAAGGTGTACAAATAACAAGCAAATTTAAATATTTCAATATTAATTTAAAGCAAATTTTGTTTTCTGTTTGGCTGTGACCCTTTCAATCCCAATGTTTTAATTTAGTTCTAAAAATCAAAAATTTGTGAATTCGACTTATTATGCATCCAGAATGAAATGGTGAAAAGCAGGTAAAAAGATCTCAATTTTTTAAAAATAAAATGTAGGGAATTTTTTTTTTTTTTTGAAATCTTAACTTTTGAATAAATTATAACAATAATTTTTCGAAATTTTATTTGGTAAAAAATAAATTTAATTATATTTTTAAACATTTAAAAATGCAAGCATGAATAATTTATTTCCAATTTACTTAATAAAATTATTAAAGAGTTAATTTTATTTTTACCATGTTTTTCATATTTTCATTTAACTACAACAAACATTTTTAATTCTTCAAAAGACTTTTAAAAAAATTCGAATTCTTCCATCTAACGATACTAAAAGAAAATATATTTTTATCGAAAAATATATACCGAATTTAATAAAATTTATTTGAAATATGTGCAAGTTTTAACTTGGTGAGGAAAAAAATCGCAAGTTTGATTATTCCAGTGATGATTTGGAGTGAAAGGATTTAAAGTAGATACTATATGATGTTTAATTTTATATCTTTTTTATTGGCTAATTTGTGACATTTGCACGCTTTTGTGTGGACGTTAGCATTCAAAAACACTTGGAAATTTCAAATTACTATAGAGTCGTTGACCATTTTTAAAATCAAATTAAATGGGTCATAAATAGGTTCTTTAAGTCATTTCTCTAAATTAATATAAATAAAATAAAAGCTTAAATTAGAATAATACAAATCACGTGACTGAAACACCATTGACTTAAAGTCTTCCCTACTTTAAAATAGAAGTTTTTTTTTTGCTACTGAATCAATGAAAAAAACAATAAAAAACCCAACCCTCCTAAAACCAAATCTCTATTTATGCCTTTAAAACATAGTTAAAGGCTGTGGTGTGGAGCCCAGTCGGTTAAGGCGCTCGCTTTGCAGGCGAAAGGTTCCAGATTCGGGGGCGGGCATCGCCAAAATAATTGCCGACCTATTAACGGCCTCTGCAGCCCAAACATGTCCGACGAATAATACTCCGTGTAGAGGCAGTGCACGTTAAATATGCTCCAAAATCCCAACGCAGCGTACGATATCGCCTTTAACGGTTGCGTTTGATGTCTACTCAGGTGGCGACTCGTCACTTGACTGTGGTTCTAAATTAAGACAATAGCCCTCGTGTAGCTCTAGTGCGATGATAATTCAAACTAAAAAAACAACACATAGTCCAAAATAACTGTTCCTAGACAAAAGCTGTTGAAGATCCCCTTTTTCTTCTGCGCGTCCGAAAGTGTTTAGAGGGTGATAATTCTTTGTCTAGAAAAACGGGGATTATTGTTATCGACGAGGCTTAGATAATGTCCGCTGGCTTGTTAACATATACCTTTTGAATTGCGTTTCAAAGCTATGTGTGTGGTCGAGGAATCACGCTTCTAACTATGTTGATGTTTCTAGCTCCGAAGGGTTGAGTTTGTTTTCTTTTGTAGGCAATAGTTGTTTAACTTGGAAGTTTTGTATTAAAAAAACCGATTGACTGTGTACCTTTTATTTGTTTTGAATGCAAAATAGCGTTTGACTTTAAACTCTTTTTTTTATGTGCTATCGTTTAGGTTGGTGATATTTGTATAGTTTTTTTTCTATTTCAATGTTATAAATGTACATTGCTTTTGAGCTAATATTTGAATGTCAGTCGGTGGTAAAGTCTTTAACGGTTTTTAAATTGAAATTGGTTGTGTTTTTATTGTTCTTTTTCCTTTTTTTATTTTTATCCTATCTTTATACCCATCCATAATTGTTAAAGAAACGTATTTTTTAAAAATCATCAAACTTTTCTAAAAACTCAGTAGAGATTTCGAAAAACTTTTCAAAATTAAAGTATTCGAAATAATTTCTCAGTACTGTGTCTCCTTAACTTTCAGTTAGTAATTAAAATTTTGCATAAGTGTTTGAGATGTTTTAATAACTCTCAGTTTATGCCTGAGTTCAAGAACAGGTACAAAAAAACAATGTTCTTTTCTCTTAATTATAGTTAATTCCATTCAAAAAGGGCCCTGTCTCGTCTAGTAAAATTAATTATTTGTTATTCATTATAAAGGATGCTACTTTCTGAGTTTTTTCTTTCGTAATGAAAAAGAAAGAACGACATTAAAAGATATTTTTGAAAACTTACCATCTGATTTCATTACATCACAAAGGCCTTTATGAGCAATAGGTATTCAATAATTGAATAATACAAGTCACTATACCATAAATGCTTTGTTACATAATCATTCTACTATTCAGTGGGGGAATATATTATACAGATTCGTTTCTTTGAATGTATTAATACTTATCTTTGTATAAAATAGTATATATTTCGCCCTTAATTTAAGTTTATATTTTAGATATTAATTTCTGTGGGATATAAATTCTTCGAACCATCAAAAATGAACTTTTCGACCACCAACGTAGGTATATTAGTGCTTAAATGGGTATCGCAAAATTGTATTGAGTTATTATCTATTCTTAGAGCTGTAGATATATATAAATAAGTATTATCATACATTAAAGATAAATACAAGAATACTTTAAGAAGAAGAATACTTTGTACTCTCCGTATACAATTACACCATAATGAAACTCATTAAGGCTGAACTAAAGAAGTTTTACTTTATAATTTGAATACAATACTTTGCATGAATACATTATGTATTCGGAAACTCTAACTCTGTATTTTTCTCACATGAGTTATTTAATGATTTAGAGAAATCGCTAAATAATATTACAATACTGAAAATGAGTCGTTCAATTGTGAAACTAGTTATGTTTTTGTAGTATAAATAAAAAATTTGCGTAGCTTAATTCGACCTAAATTCCACCCCCACCCCCCAAAAAAACCCGTATAAATAAAATTGATGTAATGTAAATTATATACACGGCATTTCAATGGTCAAATTATTAAGCCGTGACAGATATGCTTTATCACCTAATAAATTGAAACAACCCTAGATCCATCTGTATATAAGGTTTTGAAAGAAAATGTTTTCCGGTTCTTTGGAAGTGAGATTTCAGCTTTTGGACATAAAACGAGTTTTGAAACTTTACGATTTTTCTGTTCCATATGCTTAAACTTTCAACCATTGTGCTTGTAATATTCCCTTTTCTATTCCGTTGCCACAATTATTCCCAAATTAATTAGGAAACACCAAAACGTGACCAAATTACGATATTTCTTGTGTTCTATTTTCTTTTTCTCGCGGGAACAAAGGCAAGAATATCGCTTGGAATATTAATCCAAACGATGCCATTTTATATTAACTGAAATTGGGCTACTGTAGAATCTACTTTGAAGTATTGTTTCTTTTCCTTGAAAGTTTCACTTTCAAAACGAATTTTTTTTTCTGTTAAAGCTTAACTTGTAAAATGTGTTATTTTAAATGTCATGTGGGGATAAAATGACGGCAAATATTATTCAAATTTTTCTATCACTATTTATACATAAAACATGAAGATAATTTATAGAAAACTTATTTTATCTAATTTTTCTCATTTAGTTCAATTAATAAGAGAGGATGGAGTTTACAAACGATTTTATTAAATTATTATAAGAATTTACAAAAGAAGAGTTTGCGGATCTTTGTTGCTTAAATTGAAAAAAGTTGCTTCAATTTCGGCCATAGTGATAGCCATATAAAGAGAGGGTTTAAATATTAAAATAAAACTATGAATGGAGCCAATTATAAGCACACATGAATAGCTTTTTCAATAAAAGGCACTCCTAAATATTCGCTATTTATCCGGGAAGTACAACATTTACTTTCTATTTTAATGTAGAAATTAAGAAAACAACTTCACAATGTTTATTTAAATAGGGGAGAGTGGGGGCTAATGGGACAAATTTTTATTAACCTCTGTATTTCAGCAAAAATACAAGAATGTTAATTACTTTTTTTAAATTGAACATTCGTTTTTACTTAAAAAGTCATTCGACAGATGTTAAAACATTCCCATATTTTAGTTTCTGAGCATTTTAAACAAGCATGTAAATGTCCCATTAGCCCCCATATGTGGGGTCTAATGGGACAGGGTGCAGGGCTAATGGTACATGGTAAATCTTGCCTTAATTAAAATTTCCAAAAATGGAAAAGATATCAGAAAATGACCTGAAAATGAAATTTTAAAGCGAACACCATTTACTTAAAGAAATTTCATTTTTTTAAACCAATAATTTTTCATTGAAAGGAGAAATATCAATATGAAAGTTAAAACTCAAAATTAAAGATGACCCCATTATTTTTGTTGAATCACTGGAAAGGATAGTTTTGTAAGTAAATCTTCTAAAATTTATCCCAAACTTGTCCACTTTTTCATCGTACGTGAATTTAAAAAGACCGTCTTTATCATTAAATAGCTTACCCGGAGTTCGTTGCTTTCTATTTCAGAAATCAATGCAACGTAATAAAGAATAGTTTGCTTTCTAGCAAATTTTACCAACAACAAATCATTTATCTTCATCAAGCTCTGTTCAGATTTAATTAATGAAATTGCAGATCCAAAAAATGTCGTCAATAAAGCTACTTGAACTTTCGCTTATTATACGACGAAAAAAAATCAAAAAGTTTAAAATAAAAGTTTTAAAATGATTTTGGCAACTTGACTGAATAAGATATTAGAAAATTTATGCAGATTCTTCAAGAGAAGCATACAAAGCTAGGTTTTTTCGCGTCCCATTTGACCCGACAGTTTCTGTCTCATTAGACCACACAGTGTTATTATTTAAGATTATTATATTATACACACAGTGTTATATTTATAAATGATTCAACACAATACCACGTGTATTTCACCACAGTATTTGACGTATAATATCTTAATCTATGATACGTCTTCTACCTAAAACTATAGTTTAATTCATGAAAACTTTTTATTTAATACTTTTTAAAAGTGTAAAAAACGATACACTTTTAATTTACTTTGGATTCTCCAAAACAACAATTCTTCTCTCCACTTCAACACATGCTTTTAATGGCTAATCTTTGGTTGTTAAAATGTGAAGTCTAACTGTTACAATGTTTTAGTGTAGAAATATTTGTAAAAAAGTATATTTTTCTCCGCTTTTTGCCCCTTGTCCCATTAGTCCTGCGTCCCATTAGTCCCCACTCTCCCCTACCTAAAAGAAATATGTACCGAAACATTTCAATGGTAAGGTAAATCAACACCGGGGATTCATTTTCTTTTTCCTTTGCTGCTTTTCAATTCCAACCACGGCGATGTCTTTGATGAAACATACATATATTTTATTGCACTAAATTTTTTTTTAACAGATTGCATTAAGATTTCATCACCTGGGAATTAAAATATTATAGATATAATTTACTTCCTCTTAAAATTTTAAGAGGTCTTTATTGTATACCTTTCTATCGTTACTTCTACATACTATTAGGATAATATTTTTAAAGTGTTTTTTTTTGTTTATCTCATCCATTGTACATACACACATAAGTACTTGTTTTTATTATACAGAAAAAAGTCCATTGTTATCCATTTCACATTCAGAAAAATGTACTCCCTAAACAATTTTAAAAAGAAATATATATTCATATTAAAAAGTTCTCACTCTTAAATTTATTATTCACACCGTCGTCTATTTTAGTAAGCAGAAAAAATATCAACAATAGAACAACGATTGAAATACATTATTATTTCCTAAAAAGATAAATAACTCTAGGACGAATTGTTTGAGGGATAGTTCTTCGGCAGAATTATAACAGTAGTATGATTTTTTTTCTTTCTCATTTTATCGGATTTAAAAGAAGTTTAGCTTTTTTTTCAACTACCACTTCAACAAAACAGTAGCAACAAATGAAAGAAAAGACAAATAAAAAAAACAGTTTTCAAACCCACACACCTATTTGAAACAGAAATCTAATCCATTGAAAACAAGCTCGCTATAACAGGCTCTTAGCCTTGTCCCAATTAGTTCAGCCACCTATTCGCTTCGACAAGAACTGAATCCACCCTTCAAAAAAGGTAAGAAATACAATGCAAGATTTCACGAGGAAAAAATACGAATAAAAAATATTCAATTCATTTGCAAGGCTGGGCATTGTTGAGAGATGGTAACACTTTTACATCTTGATTCCACGGGTTGCATTAAACTAGATTGTTAGATTATGATATGCAATTTGAGCAGGAATTCGGCAAATGATTATGTCTGATGTTTGTTTTCGTCGGTCGTCTTGTGAGTGTTCCGGAGAACTGTCTGTCACGATCTGATGTTAGGCTGGCAATTACTCACACGAAGCAAAGCCTTAAGATTTGTAATGACACACAGAATTTGAATATAAAACAACGGGTTTTGTTTTTTATGAGAGCCATTTGTTTTGCTTCTGCGGGTGATTTCATGCGGGAGGGTGGAAAAGGCGTTGTTGGAATTGACAACAACATTAACGTAGTATTAGACAAAACATTTTTGATTCGCATTTGTTTGAACACATTATCCTTGAAGAAAATTAAGATATTTTAATGTAGGACAAAATGCCCTAAGTTTGCCGTCGATGTCATGTTACCGCACTTACTACTTCAGCTAATATCATTGACAAAGTACGATATTTTTTAATGCTTGTGAAAGTTACAATTCACTTGACATTGCTGCTGTGGGATCATACATCACAATAAGTATGTACAGTAAAAAAAATACTGTGACCTTTGTGTGTAGCGGACCTTTTACACGTCTCTGTTTTCAATTTCACATCATATATGACGAACATTAAGTTTCTTTAACTGCCATTCCTCGGCATTAGCTTACGGCACCTGTTTCTATAGCATTAAAATGACACAATAACACGAATAGAACGTTTCTTAAACGCAACATCAACACAGGTATATTTCATATCTTGTGACGAAAATACCTGTGCGTCTCGTTTTACGCTGGATCAGTTGATTCAACTGCCTTGAATGAATTGAATCGTAGTTGTCTGACGTCAGCTGATTTGAGAGATACCATACTTCCGTTGATATTTAATGCGGCCACTTTTTTTTAATGAAAAAAACTATGTGTAACGAAGTTGTATAAGTTAGATTATTGTATGTGCTGAAAAGTTTTGTTTGTTATAAAATTGTGTAGAAGTTTTATATTGTGGCATCTGTCTTTGAAACGTGTTTTTACGAAAGTGAATTACAAGTTCAAAAACAGTGAGTTAATAAAATCTTATTTTAGTCAAGTATCAAAATATGGAAGGTAATTTGGAATCTGCCCAAAAAAACACACTGCAATTTTTATGTAACAATTTACCAATAATATGTTTTTATAAAAATCTTAATACTTCCTATAATCCAACCAAACTTCTGATCTGACTTTTTAGTTGGTGCCCCGAGTGACTAAGTGAAAACCTAAATGCTAATATGATCGAAAATATCTTTAATGCAACCGTATCCTATAAATCAGATTGCAACTGCAATTCTAATAAGAAGGCATACCTATTGTGTTGAATAATTACTGTAACCATAGATTATCGACAGATCGCACTATTTTAGAACTTCAAAAAAAATAATAATTAAAGAATCTCATGATATTTTCCGTTCAATTTAAGTTTTTATTACTGTTTTCTTACCTGGTGAAAATATGCTTAACTAATGAAACAATATTTTAACAGATATTGTGATTAAAAAAATATTGCATTAAATCTAAGGGACTGTGACCATCCCTCTTTTTTTAAAAAAACAAAAATTCTGAACCTTAGTGGTTAAAAGTTAAAATTTTTAAGTTAGAAGGATGAAAAACCAAGCGTAGTATGTCGCAAAGTGAAACGTGTCAGTGCTGCGACAGTTTGACTGCGGTCAGACTCCAAGCGGCTGAACAAACACACACTGCGGAGTAAAAGGCATGGAATTTTGAACTTGGCTTCTGCTCTGCTGTTTGCACATAAGCTTTCGAAGACACTTCTTTTGAGGAGCAATAACAAGGTCTTTTAGGAGACTTATTGTAATAATAGAGTTTTTGTGTGGTTTACTTTACTTTTCAGGGCCGACGCGTGTTATGACGACGGCTTACTATTAGAAATTGTATAGGCTCTTTTCCACGGTCCTCGAGTGGAAATAGGCAGCTTTTGCAAATTATTAGTTAGTAGATTAACTCATCGACCAAATAATAAAAAAAAGATGTAAAAGCTGCTGGTGACCGTGAATCAGAACCTTTACAGTTTAGACTATCGATGTCTACTCGATATCGCATGTCATAACGGTATCTGAAGGACATCGAAAGGACATCATGCGATATTGTGTGCTGATGTCATATCAATGGGAGAAACTCAACTTTTCCGTCGATATTAACTAAAGTTAGTGAGTTAATAAAGCGCAGGGTCAAGTTGCTAATCTCACATTCTCCAAAGTATATAACTAAGATTTTGGGTGCGGCTTCTTCTTTGGCGATTTCGTTTAGTTAATTTATCAAAAGTCGCCAATGTACAAACCGGACCCTATATCTTAGTTATATTTTGGAGACCGTGAGTTTTACCACCATACCTCTCTAAATACACTATTAAGCTTAAAAGATAGTAAAACTTATAAAATCCTAACCGTTTTGAAATCTGACGCTGTCAAATTCGCTGTTTACGTCACATTTTCCTCCCTCTAGATATAATGCACTTTAAAACAAACAGAACGATAGTAAACTAAATAAGTACGTCATTTAAATGATTGATAAGGTAAAAAAATAATTCTAATTTTTAACTTCAAGACCATTTCGATGATATCAACTTTATCTGAGCGTTTATGTACTTCGTCTCGAGACTGGCTTGATGCCTCTAAAATAAAACAAAAAGTGCTGAATTCCAGCGAAATCTATCCCCTTTGTTTAGTCAAAGTTTTTTGCCCAAAAGTTTCGTGTCATGTGTGTTTGACATAGGAATTCCACTGTCAAACTAACAGTTCAAGATATAATCCAGGCCCATATGAAACGTCTCTTTCTGCATTGAAGAATGACGTTACTTTTCCTATAAATAAGTGCTATTTGCAAAGAACTGTAGGTCTATTTCACTGTTCTTTTATTAAGGTTGAGTGTTGGATTGACATCGTATGCACATATGGCACTAGTTTTTAAAAGCTATTTTTTTTTTATATTTTTAACCGCTGTTAAGTAGCGATTTAATTTTTTTCTGTTTTTGGCTTTTAGTTATTAACAAATATATATAAAATTATTTTGTACATTTTGTCGACAGTTTATGTGTATAAGTTCATATTATCTATTATATTTGTTATTATTGTGTTTAATTATATGAATTAACCGCAAACACTTTATGAATGAACAATATAAAAAGGTGCCACGGTATTTATAAACAAACAGGTTTAAATAGAAACTGTTAAATTAAGTTTATATTAAAAAAACAGGTAAAAAGGCGACAAACACAGCATTAATATTCTATATTAAACATTTACATGCTAAATTTGGCTAGTTTCATTTATTTTATTTCGAAAATTCAATAATTATTACTTATCGTTTGCAAAAATTAATTTATATTTCAAAGAATAAATATGTAATATTCCTCGCTTTTAAATAGAATTAAAACATTTCATATCAACATACAAAGAATCTCGTAGTGAAATATATTTGACGTCATTTGAAACTGATCGATGTCGCAAAAATAAATTTATTTTAATTTATTGTCTAAAAGAATTAAAGTTTCTCGATCGATTGTTGCGAATGGCAATGGTAATTAAATTCTAATAAAAATGGCTTCCTATGCTTTTTAAATGAGCATTAAATTTTGCAGTTTTTTAAATAATTGAAGTACTTCGAATTCGAATTCTTTTCTGAAATTTTCAATGTATTCTAATTTCGTTGCGCTGAATTTTTTTGACGTATCACACTTGTCCGCAGCATTTGTAGTTCGGAATATGAAAGTGGGTGACAGACAGACGGACTGAACGATTATAATACCTTCCACATTTTATGTTATAAACGTAGTGTGGAAGTTAAAAACAGGTAAAAATAATGGCTAGCTTTTCTTTAATATTCCTTTCTCTTTTCCTGTGCGATGTGATCGTAAATGAAACCCGTTGTCAAGACCTTGGCTTTAGATCCGAATCGTGACAAATAAGAAATTAGCGCACGTTTGAGAACACTCAGATTCGTATGTACAGATTGACATTCCGAAATCGGTTCATAAAAATTGTGTCTGTTTGTATTGATTTTGACTTTCTTCCGCAATAAAAAAGAAAACATACCAAATACATTAAAAAATTATATTAAATTTATATATATTTGTTTAATAGCTATAATGAATGACTATTATCTCCTCTTGGTTACTTAAAGACACATATATGTATAAATATTTTTTTTATTTTCAGTAATTTTCAATATATTTTCTTCATCATTATCGAAAGGAGTATTGTTAAGAGACATTCAATTTTACTTTTAATAATGATAAAAATCTGTCGTACACCATGTTCAATTCAACTTTTCTGCAACTATTATAGGGTTCCACATTTCCTTTAAAATTCTATAAAGAGTAACTATATCATAAAAGATTGTGGCTTATCTGGAAACCGAAACCCCAAAAAAGTAACTACAATAACATCAATTTCTGTTAAAATAGCGATTTTAAACATCCAAATGTACTTAAAGTAAGCTTTTAATTATTATAAAATTTGGTAGTACGATAAAATAGCTTCATAATAGCAAATTTTGGTCTTAACTTAAGTTGAAAAACTGGAAAACTTGATTTTGACCTCTTTGAAAAGAGCAAAAGTAGAGTCAAACCACCAGTAAGAACAAAATACTTATTTTGTAATCTTCTAGAGTATATCAACCATAAAATTCAATTAAGCCGGAACGCATTACTGTCAGCTGTAAACATTATTTTTAGAAAAGCCCTACACGCACTTCTATATACAATTATAAACTTAAAATCACAATGTAAACTTATAGAGAACTATAAAACTTGATTATTCCGATTCCTTTTGGAAGGCGTTTAACCCTTGGTGTAGTTTTATGACACATGGGCCAGATATGGCATGTCCCATATGGGATAAAAACCACAAATCTACTTCTACTGGGTTTAGGCGTGGTGTTTTAGAAGTTATGATTTTTGTTTTCGACTGTAGCTGTCAAAATTTATTTTTTTATTTTTAAACGGTTATAAGTTATCCTTTTTTGAAAAATATTTCAAATGTGTTGATATTGTGGCGGTCAGCACAAATACCCGCCCTCGCGATTGAGTAATTACTTTATCGCAGACGGTTCAGTATCGGTCCCTGGATCTAAACCGGGCCGGTCCGTACCTTTTCATTGGTGACTTCGCGCCATCTAAGGGCGCACATCGGCAACAAAGGAAAGTCCCGAGCTTCAAAGCAGGCAGCAAAGTACTAAGACTCACATCAGGCAGCATCACCACCCCACATTAATCGTTCTTCCTCCGGTACTGCCCCTGGATCTAAACCAGGCCGGTCTGTACCTCTTCAATATCTTTGACTGTTTACAAAACTTGAAAAAAAAAATCATAAGGTTGTTCGAAATAGAACAAACTTGTAATAAATTTTCATGATCAATTAAAAAAATGTTCGTTAATAGTGGTACAAATAAACTTTCGACATACTTATTCAAAGGGGAAGCTAAACCTCGTCTCTTCTAAGTGAATAAGCAGTATAATTAGTTTACCCTGCCTTTCATTTTAAGTTTATCAACTGCCAGTTTTTTTGCACATTGAAAGTCCAGAAAGTATTCTTTAGATATTAGGTGACACTATTTTTAAAACCTAAATTTAAATTTTCAATTATTTTTTTTAATCCCTCAAGATTTCTTTTAAGATTTATTAGTCGTATCCACTCTTCAACAAACCCAAACTTGCTTACATATAATATTAATATAACGAATGAATGAATAGGGCAATTCCATAAAAATGTCAATTTCGATAAAATGAAAAAAAAAATTTATTTTTTTTGTAGTTTTTACAAATTCATTTTAAAAATATATTCCAAGTTTTCAAATTGTGGTTTAAGAAAGCAGGGGATGATAAAGAACGTGCATTCACATTTCCCGAAAAAGAAGACCGTTGCCTAGTGGACAAAAAAGATTTGTTGGCTCTGCAAATTCACCCAGCATTTCAACTAGTTGGAAATCGTCCTCGATACGTGTTTGAAAAACCTTTCTCATGTGAATAAATGTATATAATGTAATATTTAATATCTTATGAGTATTCTAGATAATTAAAAAAATATTAAGTTTATTACTTTATACACTTTTAATTAAATATATATGCTTATGAAACTTTTAGTCATTCTGTCACATAAAAAGAAGTTAGTCAAAAAGGAAATAATAAAATACTTTAAAAAAAATTTCAACTTTTTTTATTATCTTTTAATCATTAACAGTAATATATAAACTGAAAAACCAATTTTCCTTTGAAAATAGCTTCGTGGTAATTATTTTACTTCAATTCTACAATTCAAAATGTCATTCCGTCACATATGGAATGCCCAATAATATAATGAATATAACTTTGAAAAGATTACAAGAAATTCCACTATTAACTAAACAACAAACATAAAATCGCATTAAAATATACGTTGGATCCTTAAATATTAAGATAAAACGTATAATATAAGAAGATAGTCGTAAAATGTGGTTCACCTAGGTGGAGCAGTACAATCTCATATTCCGATCGTACAATACAGACGTAGTGGGTTGTACAAAAGGCATCAAGGACAATTCTTAGAAGGGGAATTCTTAGAATTGTAAGAAAAACGTGCATGTTCTAATGAACCGTGAAATGCAAATAAGCAGAAAACAATCTGTGTTAAAAGAAAAATGCGCCTTATTACAGAAATCCGCGAACACCAAATAATCACAAATTTATGTTATTTCCCCAGAAAATACCCCACAAAAAAACTTTAAGTATCCAGCTCCACCCAAAATCAATTCGCCAAAATCTGGGAATTCCACAAAAAGCGCAAATATACTATCTACAGAATGTATCCTGGAGAGAAGTAGAACTAAAATGGTATTCTTATATATATGCACATATAAGATTTTGAGAATGAAATATCACGGGGAGGAGTTGAAAAATTTAGGTAAAGCTGACAGAAGTACGTCGTTATGGCCTATTCGTTTAAATTAACAGATAAAATGAGTAAGTAATTATTCCCAGAAATACCGCCGCTTCAAAGGGAACCATTTGACAGATTTACAAGATTTTAAACAAATTTTGATGGTTTCTTCGAGGAGAAAATGAACCATAGCGAATTGGTCCATCCTTGAGCCAAGCGCGTAAATTGGGAGATCACACCGGGTGCCTCAAAGAGTTTCTGCACGGTAAAGGTTACGCCTTGTTGCCCTAATGCGTAAATTTACACGTTTTTCCCTCGGCATCTGACTTTCTTAAGGTCTTTAAAGACTATTATGATAATAGACCAAATAAATAAAGAGATATTCCTAAATTTGTAGGGAATAGAGTAACCTCTCACGGTCACAGATGTTCTGAGATATATTGGTGAACTTTGGAGGCTTTATATGGAACTGATAAATCATTGCCGATTAGAAATTATACACGCCACCCCGAAATGGGTGGGTATATCCAGAATATATGCAAATTCTTGGAAATATTTAGTTCAGCTGTGCTTTTTTAAATATTATACATTCTTTTGTTGAGGGCAGGTTAGATTAACTGTGCTATTGAACCCACTAATAAAAGTCGAAAATTATCGACGCAATTATTGTTCTTGATAAAAAAAAACCTATTAATTCTGCCAATTTGGAACATATTAAAAATTCTTGTACTTCGAAATTGTAACCCCGTATTTAGCTTATTTTTCAGATCTCGCTATCGCAATTCGTGTTAAACCAAGTATTGTGATAAATAGCAAACAATTGGGAATAAATGCTAATAATGATTACAACTTCTTAGAAGGAAAACACCTTTAGATTCAATGAGACAAAAAAAAGCCGTCCTAAAGCATAAAAATCCAGAGAAAATATCAAAAACATCGTTGTCACCAATTTTGAATCTGGGCTAGTCAGTAACAACTTCCAGTATGTCCAGCCTCTGCAGTTAGTCCAGATACAACTACTATCTAAAGACAAGCACCTAAAAACTTGATAAAACATCAGAAACTTCAAATCAGCCACAAAAAATTAATCTAACATTCTGTAATCAGGATGTTTTAATTATTTACTTTATTCAATTTCTCACCTACATTCCCCTTGAACTGTTGGGCTAACATCGTGCTGTGGTATTTCGAGCGGTGAGGCTTCGAATCTAATGATGAATCACACTGAGTCTTCCATCAGATGACTCGTTTACAGCTGGGGACAAATTACGGATGATCTAGCCCAGGTTAAAAGGTTTCTCAGCTGGTGTGTTGTTAGTCATAAGTTTAATAGTATTCTGTGATTAATACATTAAGGATGTGTTTTTGTTTCATTTAAATGAAATGTGTTTTATTTAACTTAAATGAAATTAAATTAAGTGTTTTTGTTATTTTTCATTGCCTATAAATAAAGGGCTGGGATGTGTTAGTTTAATCTTAATAATGCATTTTAATTGTGTTTTTTTCTATCGGTTTTCATATAGTATTTACTGGTTTGCATTGACAGTTTTAAAATGAACAGTTATAATTTCTTCACTTTATTTTGTTTAACTTTATGTTAAATAACAAAACAATGGTGTAATGGTGGACAAAAGTCACGGATATGATTCGAAAATTTCTAAATTTCTTAAAGGCCAAGAGATGTACCCTTAGCCATGCAAAAACATAGCTAAAACTGTGCAAGAGAGAACAAAGGACTTTTCTAAAAACTTGAATATGCCTCAATTTCTTAAAAAATCTGGCCATTTTGAACCCAACACTTTGGTCCACCCGGGGCAAACCTTTCAAAACAAAATCTCCAGCAGTGCAGCAGAAAAAGAAAACCCTAAATTGCCAGGTATTTTTTCTAAAACACACCATAAATATTTGATGAAAAAAGCCGCCTAAAAAAGTTGAAAGTGTGGAACCAAACAGCTGAAAATTTCCCCCAAAAAAACGCATAAGTCACCCAAAAACTCTACTTTAGCGGCTTTGCCTGTGATATATTTCTTTAAATGGTGTGCTTTAGAGAGGTGGAGCTTGAGAGAACTGAAAGGAAAACTGTTCATTGGAAGTGGCGTGTTCAGCACCGTTTGTGAAAAGTATTATGTTTATAATTTAGTGAAGTTCACACCTTTAAAAGGGATTAGAACGCTTATAACGTGACTATATGTTTAGAATGGAGATTTAACGTATTGTGGTTCATTGCGGCCTTTGTCCTTAAATGCATTTTATTGCGCTTAGAAAATAGGGGTGAAAAATTGAATTAAATAAAGCCATTTAAATGGTTAAATATTTTTGGGGTTTAAAATAATGTATAATGATTGCGTATTTAAAGGATTTCATTTATAAAATAGTATTTTTGAAATTTTAAATGCGAATTAACTTGTTTAATTGAAACAATCCACTTATTCGTACTGGGAAATTCAGAGGACATTTGTTTTATTATTGCACACCGTACTTTAAATGTTAATAAACGAAAAATGTTTAGATACTATGTTAAAATTCAAATATTTAGACTTAAGCATATTGCCTAAACTAATAGTCTTTTACTAAATTTTCTAATAGCTGGATCAGGTATTGTCGTCGTGTGTATCGTGGGATTTATTAAAATTAGTAAAATTAAAAGTAGTTGTAATAGTAAAATAGTAATAAAAATAATCAGAATCAATGAATACATGGTAGGAGAAGTATGTGTCCTATAACTTATTTTGACGATAATACTATTTCATATCTAAACTCAAACGATATTTGAATACTTTCAAAGATAAACCTTTATACTACTTTGTAAAAAAAAAATATCTCCAGAGGCATTGACTACAATTAACTACCCAGTTACCTGCTTGAAATTCATTTCGTTCTGATGTTTTGAGTATATTTCGTAAATTTTGAATGCTTTTTTGTAAGGCGTTGTGACACTTAGATCGAATTAAGTTGTGTTTTATCTCGGGTATTGTTCTCATATCTGGTTAACATATCATGTTACGAGGACATCAATTATTTAAATAACTACCCATATGAATACCAAATAAATTAGCAATATCATCACCAATATTTTGTAAATTATTCGTCGATCGTATAGTTCTAGCTCAACATTATTTTGCACTATCCTATGCCAGAGTTGTAACCTGCTGCAGGAGCCGACTCCACATTTGGCAAAGCATCACTGATTTGGCAACTTTTCGAAAAAACTTTTTTTTTAATTATTATTTTAAAATAATTTTATGTTTTTTTTAAATGTAGACTATAATAAGAATTGAGATTAAAAGAAAATTAAATAAATTCAAAACATGTCTTTTTTTAAATGCATATAAAAAAATCTGTTATTAAGATTTATTTTTTTGGTGATTCTTGATTGTCAAATTTTCAAACACGTTTTTTCGATTTTTTTGTTATTTTAAAGGTTTTAATAAATTTCATTATATTTAGTATTTCTACTTGAATTTGAGTTCAATAGTTAAATTATTAATATTTTTAAATGTCAAACAAGTAAATCTTTTAAATTGATATTGTAAATTTAAATAATTCGTGTTTAAAATTATATATATCCTTACATATAGATAGAAAAATTTCTTTAAAAAATGTAAATACTTAGTTCGAATAATTAAATAGTTGTAGCAAAGTGGAGATAAATTATTTCTCAACATAAGCATACATTTTGAATATAACTTAATAAAATGAAGTTAGCAGAAAAATGTTTACGTAATAAAAAAAAAGTTCGAAAATTTGAACGAAATAAAATTAATGAAAAAGTTTAGTTAAAAAAATTAAAAATCTCAAAACATTTTTAATAAAAATTTCCTAATTTGATAATTAATTTTAATAATTTGTATTAATTGAATAAATTTTAGTACCAAATTTCAAAATTCAGTAGGTAGTATAAAATAATTTTTAAATCGAATAATATTTCACAACTCGCAAAAGATGTAATAACTAGAATAAATTATAATGTCAAACTAAGTTTAAGTATCTAAAAATACAATACAATAATAAAAACAATAACGTTTAAAATTCTTCCCCCGTCTGGTAATTCTGATTTTATTAATCACTTTTTTCCAATCCGGCATTCTCTTGGCGCCAGTTGAAGTGCAATACGGCAACCCTGCCGCCAACTCGACTCCTGATTGGCCGAAAGTTACTCAAGTGGCCAGGCGGCTTTACTACACTTGAAGCAATCTCTCAAACGGTGTGTAAGTGTGTTTTGAATAGGAGCGTGTGACAATTCATTTGAAATTGTGCCCGTGTTTTGCCAATGTGTTGGTCAATTTTAAAGTGTTTGATACTAAGGATTGTGTGCTAATATTGTTCGAGTTGGGGTGTTTATCTAATACAGATTTTCAAGTAAGTTTTTTATTGGTATTTTGTAGGAATTTTTAAGTTGTCACATTTGAGGGAAGTGTGAATACGTTTTTGTTTCTATTGGGTTGAATTGAACATGTCTAGTTTTATTTGTTATTCAATACAACTTTATATTTATTTTAGTTCAATCAAAATAAAGTAGAAACGTAACATTTACCTAGTCTGCATTTGATTCTGTTCTGTGTGCATATTTCTAATACTGCATATTTTAATATATACATATTATATTAATATTACTTATTTAATAACTATTAGCGGGAATTTTGTTGTTTAAATTTATTATTTTTTGTCTGAATAATTTTATCGGAACTTATGGTTGGAAATTTGATTGTTCATGATCTCGCAAAACTCGAATTAAAATTTATTGTAATAACTTTAGCTTATTAAAAACTAATATTTTAAATTAAATCAGTATAAATAGAACTTGTTCTACAAGTAATTTTGTAATAAAAAATCTTTTGAAGTGATGATGAAGCCTATCAAAAACCTCGCAGACAAGACTTAATGTGCCGGTTCAATTAACCATTCTTAAAAAAAAATAGCTTAAACATTTAGACAAATTTGTAGACATATAATACTAGCAATTTCTATAAGCTCAATTTTTTTCAATGTTTTGTTAATCCTTTATTAATCAATCTAAAATTCGTAGCTTGGCCGATAAAATTATTTTCTATTAGTTCCCAAAAATCATTTCTGCACTATTCTTTTTGGGAAATTAAAAAAAATTGTTTACAATTTTAAAAAGTCGATAAAACCGTTTCATCCTTAAACTTATTAAGATTTTATATGAGTTATTTTTGATCTGAAATATTTAGCATATAAATCTCATGTTTTGAACATAACAATTTCTTTTTGAAAAATTATGGTTATTAAGTTAAGTATTAAGTTATTAAGCAACGTTATTATAGTTATTAAAAAAAAGTTATTAATCCATCTTTAATATTACATTGAAACATACGTATATCATATGAAAGTCTTCTTTTAGCTTCAAACAATTCTACCTTAATTGTTTTCTGTAGAATAAAACGGCACTTTTGGCTTTCTACCGAAAGGTTTTAGGCAATTAAGCTTGTGTTTTAAACACTGCACCGTCTTGTTGAAATCTTCTATTGCACAATAATAGTGTTCATTCCATCCTTATTGAATAAGTTTTTGAAGATTCTTTTTTGCGCACTTTCTCTTGAAAGATGACGAAATTCCTTCGGAGGAAAATTTCTTTCTTTGCTTCTTGACAACCCTGTTTATCAGAAAGTTTGTTGCATTATTTTATACAGAGCAGTTCCTTTTTATGCCTGTTTTAGATTAAATCTGCGTTAGCCTGTACTTGATTAGATATTTAATATATATTTTCTTATACAGCAGAATTATTTCAATATCTTTGAGGTTTATTAATCAAAGCTAATGCTATTAAAGTTAACCACTAATAATTGAGTATTTTACTATCGAAACCCTCAGAAATGCTTTAAAAAAACATTAAATATACTACTAGTTTAAAAATTCTGGTAACTTGATTTGTCACACATCAATTGTTCTAAACTTGTGAATGATTGCTATTAACGTTCACATTTAGTGATTAAAATTATTTAAAAAAATAGTATTTTTAATTTTTAAAAAGCGGGTGAAACCGAACAATGTTTTTTTACTGCTTGTCAGTTATATCTGAGGGAACTGTAGAGGTCGAAAGTCAGCGTTCTTTTTTCTTGCACTTTTCGCTAAAAAACGCTTAACGTGGGAGGACTTCTATTGTCTGATCTAAATAAAAAAAACGAAATGACAGTGATGGAAATTATAAAAGTATCACTTTTGTGGTTGTATATATTTACATGGTAATGATATATGTGTATATAGAATCCGGCTAACGCAACTGATACTGTGTTTTCATGATTTTGTGGAAAGGATTGTTGATTGTTTGTAGAGAAACAAGGACTAATGTTTTGATTTGCTATAAACAATGCGCTCGGCTAACTTATTGATTCGTTTGTTTACGCTGTTTTTTTTTTATTTCTATTTAATTTTATATTATACCTATAAAAATTATTTAGTAATTCTAAAGAATCCTAGTTTATATAATTTCAACACATATCTTTGGCATTAATAGTAATATATGATTCTCAATAGGCTATATAAATTAGGATTAAAACAATCCTATTAATTGAATTGAAATTTCACATAGTATTGACTAATTGCCGTTTTGATTTTCTTTGTATTTAGCCATCACACTTGGTCAAATTGACTTCAGTGGTAGTCAGTTCAAACGATATTGTTACAAATAAATCGTAAAACTTGTTTCTTCCTACAACTAACATTTAACTCATTTTTATCTTTCCACTGTTAAAATATCATCTCGCAAACAAAACAATAACATTCCCGTAGTTAACATCTTATTTTCAAAATAAACGTTTTAACGTTGCTTTATATTGTCTCTACAGACTTTCACATGGATACAGCATTATGCATCCATCAAATGATGGCTGGAATTTTGCTCGATATTGAGGTACGGGTCAATGTCACCTGTTTCCACCGGGGAAATTCGTATATTCATATTCCAAAACAAAGACAGGCGTGCCTTTGGAGATCGTCTTAAACTGTCTGAGACTTTTTTTTCAACATGAGGAAATCGTCGAGGACGGATTTTGTGGCAGATTTTGGCGTTCATCATCGTTTGGCGTTTTTGCATCTCTTTCGTTTAATTTCAATTTTTGCTGAGTCAAATCTGTGTTTCAGTGTGGAAATCAGTCAAAAACCTTAAACTTCATTTTTGGAAATGGCCTTAATTTGGTACACGAGACTCGATTTTTTTTGTCCAAAAATTAATTACACTTGTCCAGTCATTAAATACATTTGTAAAATTTTAATTAAAATGTTATTGAAACTAGCTTAAAATTAATCAAATTAAAAATCAATACAAAATATTTGAATTTAAATCGTATTATAGTTAATTTTTTCATTGTTATCAATACTCAAATTAATTAAATTCATTAAAGTATTCTCCTTCAAAATGGGAATTTTGGAGTTAAGATGAACATGGAGAAGTTTTTTGACAGGGTTCGTCGGTTTTTACCAAAAGTTTTTTTTTCCAAGAAAAACCAACTGTTTTTTGTTTCTTCGAAATTCCTAATTATTTTAATTCTATACTTTGTTTTTTCAAAAAAATTGAAAGGTTATTATGAATGATGCTAAAAACTACTAAATTCAAACTAATCAGAACTTCTAAACCCTGTACTTACTCAAAATATACCATATTCCGATGTTGCTGTTTCTTTACGTTTAACAACTATTTAAGCTTCCTGGTAACTTGATTTGATACAAAATAAGCAAAAAAAACTTGATCAGTAAAAAAGTATATATTTAAAAAAATACTCTTCACAATTATTCAAACTAATGAAACAAGGTTACCACTGCGTGTTACTTTAATGTGTTGAATAAAAGAACGTAAAAAAATAACCAGTTCATACAGGATGAAAAAACAAAAATGTGGTTTAAACCGAAAAATCGTTAAAAAAACTTTTTAGATTTTTTTAAAAATATATTTTCTGAAATCTGCCCTTTGCCTAAAATAACATTGTTTCTATTTTATAACGAGAACACAGAAATTTTTTGTATCATTTCCCCCAACTTTACTATTGTTTCTTATTCTATTTGATTCATAGATCTTCTTGGGAAGCTTGTACTTACATCGTTAAACCTGTGTCCAGTATTGTATTCCTCCTACTACTACCAGAATCTATAATCTTTTATAAGCGTAAAGTTTTGTGAGAAAATAAGTTCCATCCAGAAACCAGAGCAAAAGTGCATTTAAAAAGTCAAAAATTTATATTAAACCCTAAAATTGTTACTTAATTATAAAATCCGATTTAAAGTATTGTATTTTATGAATGCAGCATGTTTGCCTTCTAAAAGGGGCTCATGTTACAGCTAAATTGAATAAAAATTCTTTTTTTAAACCGATCTTATAGTTTTTAAATACTTCATGGAAGTTTCGAAAAACTGTTTATCAAAATTGTTTCATTTTGGTTCAATTTAATTCCTTTTTACTTCTAAGACAAAGCAACACTACATATATGTTTTGTATTTAGTTGTTGCTTTTGAATTCATAATGGCTGCATAATTTATTATTATTCCATTTTATTTAAAATTGTCAGATTGTAGTATGAAACTTCGAAAATTCCCTGCATCTTAAAAGACGTTTATAGTACTGTTCAATTCAAATAGATGTTGAAAACTGGCATTTCTTTTCAACAAGATAACAAGCCATTAATAATATGTAATGTAAATAATTCTACTATACTACGGCCATTTTGCTTTTTATTTCTCCATATCACTTTCTAATTGTCCATTCCTTAAATGGCATACTGTCTCTATTGTCCTACATTTTGTAATCGACTAGCAGTGTCTCGACAATATCGTAGCAAGAATTTGCAAAGAAAATAAGTATTGTTTTATTTCTTATTTCTTAGAGAAAGTCGTATAAGGTGTTCGTTTTCGTTGATGTTTTCTTATTTTTTTTTTGTTATGAGTCCACATTGATTCTAGATTGAGGCAGAAAATAAAACCAGATCTTGATTTCAAGCCATTTGATGGCTGAAAGAACGGACTCCTTGTTCTTTTATTGGTTCAATTTCGTAAACAGAAGCAGTATTTTCTTCGGTTTAAGTTTATAAGTTTTTTTCCTTTCTAAACTGTACTGTCATTTTATATTACACTAAAAGGTGCACTATGTTGATGTATAAATCTAAGCAGTCAAACGAAATCGGACGAACGAAGATTGTATTTCGCTTCTTTAATTTTTGGAGTGAAAGAGTTAAAATATATTCTTACTTGGTCAATATTTACGCTCTGAAATTCCTGTCGCCCAAATATAAATACATAGAAGAATATTCTGTTAATGACAAAACAAATATAAATGCCCTCATACGAGCTAAATGCAGTGTTATACAACAAACCGAAGCTAACAACATAAGAAGTTTTTAAAATAACGTTGATTCCGTTCTTATTAGCCGTTTGTACTCATTGCGCCCGACAAGAATTGCATGTTCTATTCTTTCGTGAACCGGTGTCCTCGTTTTAAGATTGCCGCTGTGTTTAAACACGAGTTAACCTGTCCTCAGGTTTTAATTATTCTGTCTACTTTTATTCAAACTCTTGAAGGTTATATTTTTTTTAAACGTGAAAGTTGTATGCAAATCAGGAGGTTTGAGTTGTTTATTTGGCGTTGGAATGTAGTTATCAGGTTAGGATCTGGTGTCATGGGCCATAGTTCGATTTGGGAGGCTGATATGGACTGTCATAATGTACAGTTCTGTATTAGAAAAGGTAGAGTAAGATAAGGTATACTGTTTATAAATTTAAATAAGAGAACTAATTGAAATTTCAGGGAGAAGGTTTTGGGTAACTTACATGAAGTGTCATACATTCTTGTTAAGCCAGTATAGTCCAGATACATTTACTCTAAGGAAAAAGACAAGTTCCTTTAAACGTTTTAGTTATCCAATGTTTGCAATAAGTGTGGATCTCTAATCTATAAACCAAACATTAGCAGAATTCTTTGGTCGATATCAGGCTTTTAATAAATTGCTTTCTTCGATGCTCTGTTTATTTTATGCGACACTTCGGTCCTTGCGAAACGCGCCACATATCAGGCTTATCTGCTTCGTGTTCGTTTGCATGTGAGAACATAAGATTTGTCTTGTGATAATACCGGTGTATACTGCTACCTTCTTTCTGAGGTACGGTGCACAATAGTATGGTTGAAATAACGTCGTCGCACTAGAGCTATTAGCAACGATCCTCGTGTTTTTGAACCATCGTTTCGGAGTGAGACACGTGAGATGGCAGTCTTTTGCGACATCACATGCACCACAACAGATTTTAGGTGTACCAGTCCAATATACACGTCGTACGGTATACAGTGGTAAATCGTTGATTTTTAATATTTTTTACTTGATGTACATGGTTGTCTTTCCGATTAAGGTGGGTTCTTTTGATTGGTTTAAAGTCGCTCTAGAGCTATTATTGATGAAGGTCTCGTAAATGTTGGCCAGGGTATAGTGACGAGGCGAGATATAAAAATTCAGTGTTCTTCCATTTGCCCTCATTTTCTGATTAAAAGATCTTATTTGTGAGACAATCCCTAAATGGACAGACCCCTATGGGAATATCCCATTCTGCGTGCGTCATTAATTGTTCAGTGTTAGTCGTAAGAACCTAAACAGTTACTAATAGAAGCAAAAATAGACTAAGCAACTCTGTAAAAAAAGTCTCGGTAGTTAACACCAATCCAAAGCTAACATCCCGTTTAAATATTTCATTGTAAGTCAACAACTGTTTTTTTTTTTAACCTCAATTGTTACCCGATTAGTGTGCACATTCTACTAATTCGGCGTCATGTTTGGATGCCTAAGGTAGGGTGAGTCACTTGCTAGGGAACTTTGGGTATGTTCGAGAAAAATTAGTTAATTTTTCGTACCTGTTTTTGTAAATGAACAATTTTATTTATCAAGAATCTTGCGTCGTTTCGAAAAGCTTCTGGAAATTGACTTTGATATTCCAGGAACCAGTAAAACTTCTGTAAGTTTATATTATCTTTCCATAAACTTCGAAATTATAGTGAATCCTTTAAAAATATCAAATAGAACTCCTTGACTTTAATTTTTTCTAGTTATCGTTAATCCCTCATACTATGTATTGAATCTATTTCATTTGTTTTATCCCATTACATATTGGCTTTTGTTTTTAAATTCTTGGAATTTTTTTAAACTATACCTGTAAGACCATATCTTTATTTCTCGCAAAACAGACACCAAATGAAATACTAACTAGCCCATACAGTAATTTCAGCAGTAGTTAATTAGGTAGTATTTTGAATTTATAGAGCACACTCATGCGAGCATTAATCAAACACTTAACACGTTGACTGCCAAAATCAAAAAAAAAAAATCCGTGTTGCCACATTTCACCACATAACACATTCGAAGGTATGCGAGAAAGGTTATATTTAACTCATGAAATTTCTCTTGCATGCGGAAGGTCCAAGGTTCGGGTCCGGGCATCGCCAAAATAACTGCCGACCTATAAACGGCCCGTGTAGCCGAAAATGACCGACGAATAAATACCCCGTGTAGAGGGAGTGCACGTTAAATACCCTCCAAATTCCCGACACTGCTTACGATGTCGCCCTTAACCCTTTCAGTCCCAATGACAATTTGGCATAATTTTAGAAATTATTTTTTATAGTCTATAGCCATTTATAATATCAAAAAGCACATCATTCGATTCTTCAAACTTTTTTCTGTTAGAAAATATTTTTTATTAATCCCAATAGATGTCAGCCCTGTTATTTTTTAAAAATTATGATCAGAAACGATGATGCCAAATGGCATCACTGGGACTGAAAGGGTTAATGGTTGCGTTGGGTGCCTACTCAGGTGTCGGCTCGTCACCTGACTGTAGTTCTAAATTATGACGCCCGTCGCCAATAGCCCTCGTGTAGCTCTAGTGCGACGATAATTCAAACTAAACATGAAATCTCTTAGACACAAAAGAGGTGAATTGGATACAAATCATTGCAGTCAACGTGTTAAAAATAAAAATCAGAAATAGCAATGAGGGAAATAAATTGTTTTTGAGCAATACCTCTCTCGACCACAAAGTCCGGCACATAAGCACTTTCAAACGGAAGCAAAAGTGAGCTGTGGATGACGCACCGGATTACAATAGTGAACTTCAAATTGTTGCCCGGAGGTAAAGAATCCGACAAATTGGGTCGGATAATTGAATCATTTGATGTTAGTTCCGCTTTGGGGTTGGGGTGGTTTGCTGGTAATATCAACGTGGGGGGGGGGGGGGGGGGAAGGTTTGCTCGATTTTAGGATATAAATCGTTGGTTTTCCCTTTGAAATATGAAAAGATTTTTCATTTTTGCAATTGTCGGGGTTGTTTCACGTCGTGAATGGCAACAGCTCCAGCGGTCTTGTTTTCATTTTTTGTCTGGAATTACTTTTGTTTCCGTATTCGAAAGTGAGTTTTCTAAGAATATTTTACTATTAAATTTTTTAAAAGCCAAATTCTTGCTGTGCTGTTGGTTGTTCAAATCATTTGTTACAGAAAGCTTGCATAGAAAGAAAAGTTTCTTTTCATCTGTGACGGTCATTTTGAGAGTGAAACCGAAACAACCAATGAAGGCGCAGGACACGGAAAAATGAAATCAAGAGCGTTACATCAACTGAAACATTCCCATTTATATTTTTCTATATTTTAATGCTCGTACTTTTCAGAAAGTAGTTATTAATTCCATAAAGAGACTTATTAGAATTTTATTTGTATGTTTTTGTGCATAGACAGGATATTCGATTTATAAAAGAGGCTTAGTTTTATTAAAAATGGAATAAAATAGCTATTTTTAAAGATAAGAAAACAAAATTTAATTTTTTTCTGACGTCCCTTCAGGAATACGTAGTTTTAAACTATTGTGATATTCTTTTTTTATAGTATAATTTTAATATTTTGTTTTTGTCATTTCAATTTCTTATCAATTACTTTTAAATTATTTGTATACAAACAGTGGTTTTATAAATAGTTAAATTAGTCTAACAAAAGAAATTAAAATTCTTCAATCAACATTGTCAGTCTAAGAAAATATGTATAATGTATAAATATTTCCAATAAATATTTTAACACGTTAAGACCCTTATAAAAAAAAAAAATTAAAAATGGCAGATTGAAATTGCGACTGTTATTGTGGGTACAATTTTGTGCATTTGTATCGTATCTGTGTTAGTAAGTGCTAACTCAACGAAGGAAAATTGCAATGTGTTGTTGATATTTAGTGAAGCGTTTTACTATTTGTGTGCGCGGTCGCTGGTGCGTGGAAATCGAAAGACACCAGAAAAATGCCGCCGATTTGCAGCTGCATTACATGCAGATGCATTACTGTCAGAGAATAGTTGGTTTCTGTTCTTGTTATTTTATTTCTTGACATAAGTTCTTGCTGTTTTTGGTCATTTTGACCCGTCTATTGTAAATGTTAAGGGGTATTATCAATCCCGTAGACCAAATTCATTATTTTTGAAATCCCAAATTTCTTAAAATGTATCCATTTTTTGCCATGTATGAGAATAGTTATGGAACAAAAAGATAGAATATCGTCATGTTATTTAATTAAATTTAATGTTTTTTTTTTAATTTTAGACATGTTGACGTAGTCGATAAACTGGCATTCAAACAGGGCAATAATACTTCGGCAGATATTATGACTTCCGAAATAATGCAGTAGTTCTATGGGACTGACCACCTCTTTTAAAGAAAGACGTCATTTAAATTACATCAAGAAATGACCAATATCGATAGGGCACTGTTTATGCTCAACTCGAGACCCAGTGCGAAGGCCTCTTTCTTACACTTCTGGTGGTGGCAGCGTGATAGCTAACATTATAAAAATATTCAAATGAAATGAATATTTTAAAATTAAAATATTTCTGAGGGGTCGGTTAAGGCGGTTCGCCTTGCAGGTTCGGGTCCGGGCATAGCCAAAATAACTGCCGACCAAATAACAGCCCTTGACAAAATATGCCAAAATAACAGCCCTTGCAGCCAAAAATGCCCGAAGAATAACACCCCGTGTGGTGGGAGTGCACTTTAAATATGCTCCAAAGTTCCAACGCTGTAAACGATGTCGCTCTTAACTTTTGCGTTGGGTGCCTACTCTGGTATCGGCTATGGTTCTGTCGCCAATAGCCCTCTTGAGTGCGATGATAATTCTACCTCAAATATTTCTAAAGAGCAAAAAGTGGTAAAATATGAAGTAATATTTCTTTAACTTCTGTCGCCAAGTGTCCCCTCGGCATGCCATGCCACCATTGGTATGCCAACACTGTCGCCGTCACTCATTTCCGCCAGAAAGTTGTTCTTGGCGATCACGTGCGGCGCATCTCTCTCAAAATCAGAAATGTAAGAGGAAGTGGATATGTCACTTTGGATATACATACGAAAACTGGGTAGCTCTGTGAAGCCATTCATCCCTTTGAAATTAAGCCCAAGCTAACATTTCGTTAATTTTATTATTTCAAGGGTTTTATATTTTTGTTTAGTCTAATTTTTACAGAGCTATTTTAAACTCATTTTTAGCGCACTATGATCGCCGGACTGGTGGCTCGGCTCGCTATAAAATTAATAAATTGTAATTTTAATTTCTTGTGTATGGAAATACTAAAATGTTTGTTTTTAAATAGTATTAATTAGTAGGTTAAATAGAATTTTTTAATGTTTATTTGAAAGATTGTAATCACCCTAGTGTTATTTGCTAAGATTGGAGTAACGCGTTACTTGTAATGCCGTTACGTGTAACAAATACTTTTTTTCGGTAACTCCGAGCAACGCTGTTGGATTTTCGGAAAGTAACTGTAACTTAGTTACTTTTAGCAGTAACGAAAAATTTCGTTACTTTTCCGTTACTTCTTACGCCGCTCTTTACTGACCTGTTCGGCGTTTATTTAAAATGTAACTTTTAACAACGTTGAATTTTCATTATTAGCTTTTTTTACCGATTGTCGCATTTTTTTAAAAAAAACTTGGATATCTTTGAAAAATGGTAAGATGGTTAAATTGTTAGTTTCTTATAACTTAAATTTCTAAAAGTCACTGTAGTTCGTTAATTTTCATATTAAGTAACTGTAACTAGTTATTTTCAAATAAAGTAATAACTGTAAGTTACTTTTCCAATCCCTTGTTATTTGTTTAGGCATATTGGGAGTTTGGCGACATTCAGGCTTCAAATTGCGCCAAACACTTCCATCTTTCTCTCGTCTCTTTTCTTCTGGAAATAAACCACTGCCCCGGGCGCACCTTCCAACTATCTATCGACTATAATTTCAAGAATTTCCAGCAGTAGAAAAATAGAAAGCGTTCTAATGCCATAAGTGGACGCGCTCAAAAAATGGTGAAATTGGTTCAAGTAGTCTTATCGCCAAGTATCGCTACTTAGAGAGTGAAAAAACGCCTCGGTTATGGAAAGAAATTTGGTGGCTTTTTTATGTGGTATGGTTCAGTTGGTTGAAATGAGGCTTAATGTGTTGTGTTTTTTGGAATATATTTGACAAACTGATACGAATGTGCCCACTTAAATACTAATGTAGATGTTCAGTTAACATGCCAAAATGGGATTGTAAATAATTAATTTGTGGAAGTGTTCGATTCAAATCAAACAAGAAATTAATATTTTATAATTCAATAGAACTAATTGTCAAACTGATTGATAAAGCACGTAGTGAAGACTTTTGTATTTGGTTACCCCATCTCAATATTTGGCCATTCTAAATGCATAAAACAATGTTTTTTTTATTTCTGTTGCCAGAATACGTATTTCAAGGCAATTCTGTCATAAATTTTTGTTCGCCCCTTCATGAGGTCTCTTGATTGCACATTTCGCCTCACGAAGCATGATTTGAATAGTCATTCGTATTTCCTGTGTTTGTCAAATCTTTACTTGATGGATTTTTTTATTGTTAGTCGCGTGGGAAAGAGTTAAATCTAGTTCATTCGGACATAATAGGAACATCAGGATTACTAATAGTAGATTTGAAATAACTTAAAATGCCTTTTAGACTATATATAGTCTCATGAAAAAAAAGTCAAATTTTAATTCTAAAAAAACATGTATGTTTTTTTTAGAATTAAAATTTTATGATAAATATTTGAACTTTTTAATCTGATTTAAGCAATCCAAAATTAAAATCAAATATTTAACGATTCATGGATTGAATAAAAAATAGTTAGTGGCGTGATAAAAGCTTTGCATTTGATTCTAATGCGTATCGTTATACCTCTAAACTTGTTTGGGTACTTTAACATCAGAGCCTAAAATTAATCTCTAAAAATCCCTTTAAATCACTCTGCATTTCGCACTAAAAATTTATCAGAAACTATCATTTGGACCAATACACAATTTTAATAAATGAGCTTAAAAACAAGTGAGAAATTTCGAATAGCAGTTCTGCATAATAAATAAGCAAAATCAATGAGTTTAGAAAGTGAAAAGGTACGCCCCCCCCCCCCCCAAATAAAAATTATCTTGCGATTAAAGATTAAAAGTATTTATAAACAAATTTAATCCTATTATACATGCAATTTATAAAATACTCGTTTCTATTTATTAAAATAAATCCGTTCGTTTCAATCATTCGTTTATCAACCTTCGCTAGCTTTCCAGACGATAATTTTGAGCAGAATGCAGTTTCGATACTTACTGCAATTTTCCATTGCCAAATAAAAGAATGCTGAGTTTAAAATGAAAATCGAAAAATTCTGCCCATGAAATTATAAGTTAAATAAAAGCCAAAAATGCAATAAATCGGAAAATTGTGAAGTTTCAGCAGTTAATTTAACTACGATAGTCTAGTAACTTAATGTTTCCCGTTAACGCAATATTTAACGGTTTTTTTTAATTAGGCGATTGGTGTGGGAATGACGTAGTCAAGAAATTTTATGATTCACCCGAAACTGACACACTTGTTTAGAATTGCCAATTCTAATTCATGACAAAAGGATTTGTGTTCAATCTTATCAAAGATATTGTCTAGAGTAGTGCTTAATTTGTTTGATAATAAAACATATACATTTAATCTTTTTTTGAATTAGAACAATCTCTCTTGACAGTTTCACTGATATTGTCTCAGGGTTGTATGACGTGTTCAAATTTTTGTTCCTTGCCTAATTTTCATATGTCTTCGATGAGGTTTGACTAAAAATGATACGTATTTTTTAATAATCAATTAGGCTCATTGAGTTTGTTGAAGAGATTCCTCTAAAATAATGAATTTCATTTGATGCCTTAATAATTAATTTGTAAGGTTAAAAATACATTCCAGGTTATTTGAAACATTGAAATTGACAAAAATAAGCATTGAAGTTTATTGCTGTTTTTTTATTTAAAAAAAAATGTTTTAAAGTTGTTACTATTGAGCTGTACCCCTTTGACTGAGGTACATAATTCAGGAAATTCTAATTCATTAATTTGCTTCGTATTGTATGTCGTTTCTAAAGAACAGTGTCGTGCAAAAGGTATCTATTTCGGCAACAAAAACTGAGGTGTTTTTCGAGTGAACCGATCCATTCTTCAAACTGTAAGCAACTTGGTTATCATTGTGTGTCGACGTGTGCGTTTGCTTGGTCAATCAGAACCCCGAACAACAAAAACTTCGCGTGTCTCGCCAAATGAATGAAAATCAACCTCCTCCGTGGCAGGAATGAACTTGAATCTGAATAAAGATGAGACGGACTAAATTGAGCGTTGAAAGAATAGTTGCCTTTTGTTCGCAAACAAAGAAGGAAGAAAGAAATAAGGAAAATCCTCCAAATTCTCGACACATCAGATTCTACAAGAATATACACTGTTTCGTGGAAGGTTCCGGCGGTGACTGTGAAGGCGTGACGGAGGGGGGAGTGCGTAACAACTGCGTGACAAGGTCACGCACCCTCACGGTGTGGGAGGCATTGGCAACAACTCGTGAGTGCTGTCCACTTCCAGAAAGTTCTAGTTGGCTTCAAGGCCTATGAGCTGGGGATAATCTCTGATGGCTACAAAGTAGTTTCAAAACTTTAAAGTCTGTAGATTCAAATCCCACTTCTGGCATGGAGATTTTTGTAGACGTTTAGACTTAGGCTCTGGAACCCACGAGCAGCCAAAGAGAGCTCGTAGTGCTCGCGAACAAGTCAAATCCATATAGGGTCATTTCGGCTGCTAAGTATTGGAGTTTTGTTTACTTATATAATTTCTAAGCTGTATCTAAATAGTTCGTTTCTTTAACCTTTGCGACCCTAACTAAATTTCACTCACAAAACTCTTTGCTTATGTCTGAATCCCATTTTCTTTATTTGGCTGTCAACTGTGAAAGCATTCGGACCGACCTTGGGCTGTTTGCAAAGACATAACCAGTTGAGTATGTCTGAAAGTAAAGAACTTTCGGCAAGATGTCTTAGTTTGGTTCAGAGATTAGTGGAATAAGCATTAAATAAAGTCTAAAATAGAATAATCAGTGTTTGTAATTATAGGTACTTGTGAAGTTGGTCTTAAATAGTATTACTGATGTGTCGTGTGGAGGCGTTCTGATTGTAGCAGAAATTACCTATGTGTAACCTGCAATTTCAACATATGTAAATGAATGTGATTTAAACTAATAAACAAATCATTAGCCCAATTTTGACTGTTGATTGTTCATCAATTTATCGCTGTCCATCACTTAATTAGCCATTTAATATTGACCCACAATCCTTCGAAAAGGGTTTTCGTGTCACATCAGAGATGCATATCTTACGCAAACCGTACTTTTCCTTTTAAACCGCTTTTTTCCTTCCTTTTGAAAGTCACTTTCTCCTATTAAGAAGTTCACCATCAATGAAGTACGGTTACACTGTGACAGAGTAAAACACGTGGGAAGAAATGACTTTCGGGACAATAATCTCTTGTACTACTACTAAAAAAGAAAGAAAAAACTTGGGTTGAGCTTTGGTTTTCAAGGTTACCTGTGATAGCAGATTAAATAGGATGACAATACCATTTCCACGTCCAGTACTCTCAAGTAATGCTAGGTTTTACTTAAGTTTTGAAGATCTGTATCGTATTCCTTCTGGTGTGACGAGCATGCTTGTCTTACAATGGTCTGCCTATGCTTCGATACGGATCAGTAGGTAGCCTTGAAAAGTTGCTCAGAGTCATCATTCACTGGGAGGATGTAGCCAGTTAGTTCGGAATCATAACTGTAGTAAATTTGGGAAAATTAAGATTTGTAACTTTTGTTGTTACAAGTCATCCATATATTTTATAATGAACCGATTTTTTTTAAGCAATACAGATACCAATGAGTATTTAGCGAGTACTTTTTGTATGTTTCATTTACGAAGACCTGCTAACACTATAAGTTTTAATATATTTAAATAGTAGGTGAACAAAGCACGGAGTTTTCTCTTTACAACACTCAAAGACGAACGAGTGTCACCCGTTCGCCTCAGAGAAATAAAAAGAAATCGCTCAGGTGCATCTCGTTAGATTTTGTCCCTGGCACTTTTTCATGTTGAAGTCCATAACCATTTATCAGTATTGAGCTTAACAGAGTTATTCTTTAAATAAGTTTATTTTACCATACCATATTTGAAAAAGATGCAGATATTTTCTATGTAACAAATCATTTCTTAGAGCAAAGTTTAACGTACATTACTGTATAAAGCTTTTTAACCATCAACATATTTTTTTAAAGGAATTAAGCCTAAGTGAAAATTTCCCTTGAAAAGAAACTTTTGTAAAAGGAATTTGGTGTGAAATGCGAACTGCAAATATATTGACGGAATCAGCCACATTAATCCTTCAGCCATCCCGTATTTAGAACTGAATGTTTTACCTCTGCTTTAAAAATCTTTTGTTCATCTCTCTTGATGCATTTCTTTCGACCTCTTTTGAGTTATTATGTAAATTTTCTAACAAACGCTGCCCAATTTTTTGACGTTTTAAATCCTCTCTCTGCGGCTGGTCATTCTTTTAATAAGAATCTTTTGAGCTTTTGTTTCATAAACATCTTTAATTGTCTTCACCTATTTTGTCTTTTCACGGCTCATTGTTTTATTTTGTTTGGGTTTTATTACAACTGGAACAATGTTCTTTAAAAATATTCCTTTTTTGTTTCTTCTGTAAATTCAAAAAACGTTTTTTATTCAAATTGAATTATAATGAAAACGGTGAAGAAGTTGGGTTACATTGAAGGTTTTGGGGGGCTTAAATTTCGTGCTAATTAACAAAGAATAGGGTGGTCAAATCCCCATTAAAAAAATCTCTACCCATAACCGAAGCGATTTGATACCACAGTATTCTGCAATTCTTTAAAACGTCTAATCGGTTTATATATTTTTTTTCCTTTGTAATTCTATGTATTAAAATATATCAGGTATAAAAAAAAATTGCAAATTTTAAAATGTTCTTTCCTATCGTTGCTAATGAGTTAAATTATAAATACCATTGTGATATTTTATTAAAATCGAATTACTAAAAATAAACACTTATTTACTATCCAAATAAGAATAATTACTGTATTCTCGTTCAATTCTCCGTCTCAGCAGCAGATCTTTTATTTCCCGACTTGGGATATTTGATTGACACCATCTGCATGCCCAGCGTGTGTTTTTCTGGTATCTGTAGCCACTCGATTGACCTTTCCATCCATCGAACAGGCCAAAGACTAATGACAGCGCGAAAATGCAACCGGTTTGTCGAACTTGCATGTTCTGCCGGCAAAAATTGATGCTGGATCAAAAGCTACTCCCTTCTAGTGCCTGGGGTACACGAGACTGAATTCTCAGCGAATGACACTAAGGCCATTGAAAAGCAACCGAGACATACCTAGGAGACTTCGTTGAAAACACGTGTCAAAAGTACGTTTTGAAAGCGTAAATTTCGCGTTTATCTAGTTATTATGGCATTTATATGAAACAATAAACACCACTCATTTTCAAAAGTGAACTTAAAACTAATTAACTTCCGAATCTTTGCCACGAAACAATTATTTTACAACAATGGCAATTTCTAATTTCAGTAGAATTTTTTTTAAAAAATGATTGAAACTTGGGAACTATTTCTTCTAATAACAGTTGTAAATGCGGAAACGTAAATTATAGACTCGCATTCAATAAACTATTTATTACGTGCTGGATGTGGTAGGCTTGATCAATAACATATTTGGTGCCCGTTATTTACGATTCCTATTGCTGAATTGTGTATTTTTTTTCTGGTAATGATACCGAATACCGGGATGCGACTTCACTGAAACTATTTATCGTTAATTGTATCCAGTATCGTTTTGATTTTTTTTAAAATTTAGATTGTTTTATCTTTGAAGTTAATTTAGTGTTTTTTGTGATCGTATAATAAACTTAAGTCCAAAAATTACTTGTAGTATATTGGAATATAATTCACTTGACCACTGTTCCTTTGTTACTCCTCAGTCCGAACTTTTTTTGAATTGGAACCGCGACAATAAGCTTTCCGAAAGTCTGTCAATTTCCTTCTAGGAATGCAATTTGATCTTTTCTTTCTATCTGAGACAATTAACAAAAAGCGATTTTCGGTTAAAATAATTATTTTCTTCGCTTGCATTTACGAACGTGGCAGCATTGTTGGGCTCAAAGAAAAACATTTAGTGTGGTGGACTGTGATTAAAAAAAATACTATGTGAAGTCATTGTTGTGTATTTCCTTTGTTTGAGCCAAAATATTTACTTCAATTGTGATCTAAGATTTGTGTGTTCTTTTCGAGTTTACAAAACAAATGAAATGTAGTGTCATTTACCTTCAAGGTTTAAAATAAGTATTAGTTAAAAATGTTGTGGCTGGCATATAAGCGAGTAGCAAACTAGTTATCAAAAGGCGTTATTACCACAACGATTTTAGTTTGTGTTAATTTGAAGATTGTAGTTGACGAACAAAGATATTCGAAAACTTGAGTGAATGTGTCGATTTCTAGCCAGAAAATTTCTAAACACCAAAAAAAAAAATTAAGCAAAATATTAATAGCTTTCAGTTATCTTATATCTTGGTTGAATAGTATTAATATATTATATTTAAATGGTAACATGCATTTATCTGGGATATAATCCTTGTATATGTACAGTGGTGGTCAAAAGTGTGGACATTTTTTTAAAGTTGCAAATCTAAGATAGATCTTACTATTAGTTGCATAATTTTTTTGTAATACAGATATTGTAATACTGTATTTATTATTAAATTCTACACTAAATTACCTTCAATTTAATATATAAACGTTTGTATTTAAGGGAAAATTAATATATTCTACAAGCACAAAACAAAAAAAGTTGAAAAACGTGAAACATTAAAAAAAATGTCCACACTTTTGGCCACCACTGTATATATTTAAAATTTAACTATTCACTTAGCCATCAATAATGAAATGTTTTGTGATATAATTCTTATATCTGTATTCTATTGTTGTAACAGACATATGCATTTATTGTAAATATTACATTAATTTTTTTTTTCTAGGTAAGTGTACTGAACAATGTTATTCCGAAAATCATTTTGAAAGAAGTAAGCGTTTGAAAGTATGTGAACTGAACATCACAGAAGCAAACATACCAAATGGAATTGATTGGTAAAAAAACCCTTTTAAATCATTGTTGCTTTCATATGGAATATTCAAGCTTGCTAAGTCATACTTCATAGACAAGCAAGCATAATTTAAAAAAAAAATAGAATTTGCTCCTCAAATTTCTTTTCGGCATGACAAAAGAAAAAAAATCATGTATTGAATGAACCTAATTGCTCCTTCAGAATGATTTTCAAGACAAAAAATTAATGCATTTTTTGAATAATAAAATTGAATTTGCACCTCGAAATTATCTTCGAAATGAAAAAAAAAAAGAACTCTGTAACTTAAGAGTCACATTGCTGCTTTCAGAACGATTTTACAAAAGAAAAAAAAAGAAAAAATTAAAATTTACTCCGGTTTGTAGTTGAAAGGTTAAAAAAATAGGTATGTATTTCTAGGGTTAATTATATTTTTACTTTTAAACAGCCCAAAAAAATTGTAATTTTATTTTTACACTTTCTTTAAAGAAAAAGTCTGACCTCGACTTCCCCAAATATTATATAGTCTTTTCAACACAGCCATGTTTAATTTAAAGCGCCATAAATATCCAATTACTTTTCAAACAGCAGCCTTGAGTAGGAAACATATAATTAAAGAAATCACACAATTTCCCCAAATTTAAAATTTTCAGTGCATACTTGAATTAATCTAAATAAATAATTTTTAAGAAAAATTTCATTGTAGTCGTAATTTTTGAAGTTTGCATGGGCAGATCATATGACTGTAGATTCAGCTGCTTAAATCCGTGATGGCTTTTAATATAAGCAGTAAAGGTCTATTGAGTCATGTTTCCAGATTACACTGGGAAGAATTCGAAATGTTAAGAGGCATTTCTTTTGATGGCAAGTCGTGTCTGGCCTACTCTTCTAATCGGCGCCTTTATGGACAATTATTCATTCTCTTCAATGTCAAAACAAGATTTTTTTATATACTGTTATGAAATATTTGGGACGATTTGAATTAATTACACTTGTGTTCGGTTAAGTTACAATAATGTCACACGCGGGCTATTGGTGACGGATTTTGAACAACTTTCAAGTGACGAAGCCAACACACGAGTTCGGAGTTGGCACCTAACGTAAGAGTATGGAGACATAAAACGTGGCGTCAAAACTTTGGATCATGACTGATATTTAACTTAACCAGTTACGCACGGAATTAATTAGCAGGATTTTTTTTTGTCCAGCAGGATCCATTTATGGAATGACTAAAAGGATAACAGAACCTGCTAGAGTTTCCTCCGTGACCCCACTAGCACCTCTCGTATTTAGTGTTTTTTGTGTCTTTAGTCCTGGACTCTTAAATCACTGAAATCTTATCTTCTAATTATTCAAATCGGCATACAAATATTGTATGCCTTTTTTTATATCGTTTCGCCATCATTCTGACTGTGATATCGACGCTATCATACGACATTGTGGCATGTCTGATTTTCTCGAAAACCTTTTTTTTGACGTACGGAAGGTACTAGTTGTCTAGTACCAAATTTGGAGTCTGTCTCTTTTAGTTCGACATGGAGGGTGGCTCCGGACAGACAGACTTAAGTTCAAAAACTAATTTTTTAGAATCAGCTGCTCTCAAAACGTGTAGAAAACACAATCTCCATTTCGATTTTTCGACCCCATCACAATACTTGAATTACCTGATATTTCATATTGGGTAATTGAAAGTAAAAACGGTTCGGATATTTATATTTCATTGATGCATTTTCTTAATTAAGTTAGATGTGTTTGAAATCAGTGACAATTATGTCTAGTAGTCAACGTTCAATCTATTCTGAAGTTCAGAACTAAAAACCTCAAATGGACTCGTATTGTTATTTATAAACTAATCACGCGTGTGGTTTACTATCTAATGCCTAACTAAAATATTTAACGTGTCACGTTCCACTAGCTATTACAACTTTACTCCAAGTGTTATTTAATGACTTGCTAACTTGAGCGTATTTCAGATTGGGTACGCTTCGTTGAGTAAGCTAACTTTTTTTCTATGGTCACGTTGCATTCAAATTAAAACGTTCCTTAGTTTCCTGTTTAATTAATTTTCCTGTATAGTGACTGTCACTGTCGGTTTCAATTTACAATTCGGAGTGTATCGTTGTTGTTTTGCCTTTTAAGAAGATGGCGGTCAGTCCCATAGACCTACGCTATTAACAATTTGTCGCTTGGTTTCGCCAAAATTACGGTTCCCAGTAGCTGTAGCGTTTTGTGGAAAAGTGTTTCACCATAATGGACTACCCCCTACGAATAAATACCCCATTCATAAGAATCATTTGTAAAAAGAAATATTCAATCCAAGTCGAGTAATTCAGCGAAAAGCATTTGGCCCATAAGATTACTACATAGAGAACACAAACGATTGTCGGTTCCATTCCCCCTTAAAATGAAGGGAAATAAAAAGATTTTTGAGTTCTTCAAGAGCGAATTATTCGTTTTTAAGAGGGACTGTCAGTCCCATAGAGCTAATGCATTAGTTTTGAAATCACAACTTTTGCAAAAGACTTGCTTTGCCATGTTATCCTATTTTCACCAGGTATGGGAATCACCATAACATCAATTTAAAACAAAATTGAAAAGAAAATATCATCTGGCTATTTAACTATTAATTGATAAATTTTAAAATAGTATCGCCATCTGCTGTATATTTTTGGCATTTTAAAACTTCAAAAATATATAATTAAATAACTAGATAACATTTTCGTTTCAAGTGCGTTTCATTTCGATGTTATGTTGATTCCCATACCTGGGAGAAAAGGGCTAACATGGTAAAGCAATACTTCGGCGGAAGATTCCAAAACTAATGCATTAGCTCTGTGGGACTGACAATCCCTCTTAAAGACTGTCAACTCAACCATCTGGGCGTATTAACCCTTTAAGCACTAGTGTGGCCGGAAAGGGCGGTCGCGCGCTATTGTCCCCAAAAGACTACAGTGGTAAATGCCAGAACAATGCTATGAAACCGTGTTCCACTTTGAATCTCTAAATGCAAGTGCATTGCAGAAGTTCCCTCCAAGTTTCTTCCTTTTAAGCTTTATTGAAATGGGAAGCGTGTAGGGAAGTATTTCTGTGGAATGTATCCCTTTTTGCATTGAGCTATTCATTTGCGTCTCGTTTTGCTACACTTAAAAAATCTTTTTGTCGGTTAAAAATGGACGCGTGTGCTGTGAAAAGCTATTGTGTGAGATGCCATAGATGGCTTTAATTCGGTTACTTATAAAGAATGTTGGATGAGTGAATAAATTATTATGGAATGGCGAGTTAAAAACGGAGCTTAAAGGATTTAATACTACTTGTTGTATGTTCTATAGTGATGGCTATAGCTCGAAAATAATTTGCATACAATTTTCAACAAAACACAGTGCTGAGTGAGAAAGAAAACTAAAATCAGACATAAAAATATATACTTGAATGAATTTTTCTTTTAGTGATATTATTATTCGTAGAAGTTAAAGTCGGGTAGCTGTTCGTGGGCCAACTAAGTCCTCCTTCCGGGGTCGCTAAATGAGAACCAAGCTTGCTTGGTATGCTAACTGGGAATCCATCGTTGAACTTAGCCACTCGGTATATGCAATAGCTAGCAGGTAATTAGCACCTTAGGCCCGAGGCTACAAGAATGGAGTAGGGCTTCTTCTGCCTCGCGTCACTTGACTGTGGTTTTAAATTATGACACCCGTCGCCAATATCCCTTGTGTAGCTCTAGTGCTACGATAATTCAACCTAACGTCATCTAACCCTATCGCTGATGGGCTTCATAGGCCTAGGCAGCCGAAGAATTAAACTCACAAAAAAGTACTTAACTGCTTTGGTAAAATTAAAAAAAAAAACACCTTTATATAGTATCTTGTAGCTGATTTGTATACATATAGTTTGCTCATGGTTGATTTGTAAAGCAACAAATACACCCTTAGGCAATATGCAGAACACACTTTGTAAACGATTTTCCCATTCAGTGAAAAAACTTAAATCTGGTATTATTTCAATACTAATTGCATATTTACTCAACAATACTCAAACCTTGAAACTTCTTTCAAAGTGTTTCATTTCACACATCGTAATAGATGCCCCGACATCAATTAAACGCGTGTCGAAATTCGAAAACAAAGGCCCTAAAAATCCGATCCTTAGGTGTGGCGGCAACTTGATTGAGTTTTCCCATGTCTTGCCATCATTCCCATGCTTTTTTCTCGAATGCGTCTATTGTTTCAAGACTGCCTCTTTAGCATAGGCAAGGTTAGGCTGGTCTAGATTGTCGATCGACTGCATTGGAGCTTCAGAATGGAAAAACTTAGTGGAAGAACGTGCTAAGTGACAGAGAAAGGTGAAAAGGAACTTTAAGAGGGACTGTCAGACCCATAGAGCTAATGCATTAGTTTTGAAATCACAACTTTGGAAAAAGAATTGGTTTGTCATGTTATCCTATTTTCACCAGATATGGGAATCATCATAACATCAATTTAAAACAAAATAGAAAAGAAAATAACATCCAGTTATTTGATTATCAATTGACAAAGTTTTAAAATAGTGTCGCCATCTACTGTACATTTTTGGCATTTTAAAACTTAAAAATATATAATTAGATAACATTTTCGTTTCAAATTTGTTTCATTTCGATGTTATGTTGATTCCCATACCTAATGCATTAGCGCTATGGGACTGACAGTCCCTCTTAAAGTATTTCGTTTGCACTTAGATGCGTTGGAAACGGCCCATACAAAATGTAAAATATATACTTGACTTAAAGTTTATGAAAAAGGGGAACGTGCTATCGTTAAAGAAGTTAATAACATGCTCATTGATTTTTTTTTAAAATGTCACATGTTTTTCCACTAAGCTCTTCAATTGTTTGTTCCCATGTCAGATGCCGGCTGACTTGTCAAGTGAGACTGTTTTGTATGAGGAACGGTTGTTGTTTATTCTTGTTTTTAGTTTGTTATTGTAGTCTTGACTCAGTAGCGATGGTTGGCAAGAAAATTGGCCACGCTAAAATGAGCTTCCTGTTTAAGTTTAGCTTAGTTAACAAAATAAAAGATGTCCTAAACAATTTAAATACGGCAAAGTAGGTACACGAAAAAATGGATAACGTTTGTATGTTTTATTTAACTTTTAACGAAATGAATGTGTTAATGATGTCTTCGTTAAAAGGTTATTTAGGGATCCGGTGAGTTGCCACGAAAGTTACTTTTAAAGGTTTTGTCATCACTCTAGACATGTAATAGGGCTGGAGCCCCAATTAGTAATACCTAATAAATACCCCATGTAGGGGGATTGCACGTTAAATATGCTCAAGTCCCGAGGAAGCGTACGATGTTCCCCCTTAAAAAATGCGTTGGGTTCCTTCTCGGGTGTCGGCTCGTCACTTGACAGTGGTTCTAAATTATCATGGCCGTCGTCAATAGTTCTCGTATAGCTCTAGTGCGGCTATAATTAAATTCATCTTGTATGTCGGGCCGAGGAAACTAAAACAATATAGCGCCGTGTGTATGCCACCGGTGCATGTTAAATCTGTCGTGGTCCAAATTCATGACTCCGCGAACAATGTTACGTTGGGTTCCTCTCTAGTGTGCCGGCCTCATTACCGTAGTCCAGCTGAATTAAGTTTTGAATAAGTGCAGTATGAATTGTATTTCGTCGTTAAGACCAGTTACAAAATGGGTTACTAAATTACTGTAATTTCAAATTAAATTGTCATGTTGCAAATACAGTTTAAAATATAAAATTTCAATTTTTAGTAACTTTACCATTGAATACTAGACGATATTACTAGCGTTCCTTATATTTTTAAATGCTTGCAAACTTACAGATTGTTATTTTATTCTTGTACTCTTAAAGCAGGAAACTGGTCCTTAAAGACACTAATATTTTCCAGATTGCATTATGTTTTGATGGACTCTTGTAATGTATATTCTTGGGAAATCACTTATTCTTTTGAGGGAAATTCGATAAAAAGCTTAAGTATTAAGAACAACAGCCGCATAGAGGTTTTTTTAAATCTTTATCAAAATATGACTTCTAAGAATCATTAAAAATCATAAATTAAAAATATGACAATGTAATGTTTCTCTTAGCTCTTAGTTTATTAAGCTTTAATTTATCAGGTATGGATTATTTAGGAAGAATTGAGCAGGGGGAGCCTTACTTAACCAGGTCCACTTTCAAGGAAACAATGTATAATATTCAACCCAAATAAGGATTAAAATGTGTAAAACGAAGGATTTTCTTAGACTTTTGTATATTGGGGCATAGAAATAGCACTGTTGAATTTTTAGTTTTAATTTATTTTTCTCCACTATATTAGTAATACACATGTAGTTTTGTTAAATTGTAATATTTTCAAACGAATATATATTTAAAATGCAATTTTAGAACTTAATTCAGAGAAATAAAACTTTCAGAGACTTAAAAACTAAACTTCAATGGAATTACTGTTTTTTTTTATTAAGATTTAAAGCATTTTTATAAGATTTCTTTAAAGTCCAATGTTTTTTCTGAAGACTTGCCAATCTAGTCAGTCATTATGAAATATAAACGTATATTTTTCATGAAGACTCCTTTTAACGGAAAACATTTCGTTTACTGAGTGTGTGTTAGATGGCGCCACTATAAAATTTGAGACTGGTATGGTTTAAATAATATTTTTTTCCCTAACTTATAGATAGATATTTACCTAGAGATATTTTAACATAAAATTAATCTGATTATTGGTGTGTGTACTTAAAGTTTCCTAATGTTCTTTTAAATGACTTAATATCTAATAATTTTGTAATTATTGGACATTGAAATTCGATGCTTATTAATCAGTATGCATTTATTATAAATAAATGTTTTCTCATTTCTTTTTATGGAAAATGACTACTTTACGCGGAAAATTATTTATACATTTTAGATATTATTTTTCAACTTAACGATTTATAACCTCCGATAATAATTTTAATTAGTATTAGACTGTATTTGAATATTAAAAATTGACTTTGTTGGACATTTTAAGCTACAGTTAAACTCCGGATTTGAATAAACGTGTTTTATTAAAGCTTCTCAATTTTCAGTAATTTTTTTTAATAAACAAACTGAATATTTTTAATTAAAAACTTATTAAAAGTACAAAAAATTGTAGGGGGTAATAAAACGTTCACATGTGCTAGATGAAAATAGTTAATATTTCATGCTGCCATCTAACGTGTAACTTTAAAACTAACTGAAATATTATTTTTCTGTTAATGATTCATTTTGTTGTTTGTCATAAGCTTGGACATATTTTAATAGTTTGCTGCTAAATAATTAACGATGTTGCTGCACGTCGTCGGTGGCAACAGCTCCGTGGTCTTGCTTTCATTTTTCTGGAATTACTTTTGTTTTAGTATTTGAAAGTGAGTTTTCTAAGAATATTTTAGTTATTATTTTTTTAATGCCAACTTCTTGCTGTGCTGTTGGTTGTTCAAATCATTTATTAAAAAAAGCTTCTATTTCCAAATTCTGATCCTAGAAAAAAAGTTGCATGTTGTAAAGACCTCAGAAGCAGACGAAAAGTACGTTCATTTTGAGAAAAAAAAATCGAAACAACCAAAGAAATCGAAGTACAGAGAAAAATGAAAACAAGAACGTTGCAGCAGCTGAAACATTACCATTGAGCATGGAAAAAATTAACTTAATATCATCAAATTGAGATTATTTATGATAGTTTCTATTTCATTAGAAACTATAGTACTTTGTTTTTTATAGCTATTATTTAAGATATTTTGAAATCTCTGCTACATAGTTTAAGTATTCCAAATTAAAACTTCAAAGAATGTGCTGCCGTAAAAATAGTTTTTAACAGAAAATTTTCAAAATTTGTTTACTTATTATACAACTTTTACGCACTGTCGCAGTAACGGTTTGTAAAGTAACTTTCTATTCATATAATTAGAAAACGACGACTTTTAAGTTGATTTATTAAATTGTAGTTTAAGTATTGTATAAGTTAATTGAAAATTAGCCTAATTTCATTATATAAATTTTCTTTTGTGCGTTTTTGTTACTACCCCCCCCCCCCCCACATTATAATACTATATTAGGTTTGTAGTTCAAATTTATAAATAGTTTTTAGCTTTTTTTTTGTCGATAATATTCTTTATCGACGTATTTAATGTACAAAAAACTTTATTTTAATAAATTATCAATTATCTTTTGATACACTGCCAATACAATGCCTCACTCTTCATACACTGCCAATAATTTCATTGCTAGCTTATTTAAAGTTCAAATATGCTTGCAAAATAAATTACTGTTGAATGCGGTAACGTTGGCCTAAGCATAAAATCCTTGTTTTACTCGATTGTAGTCTTGAATTTTTTTACTCGTATGTTTGGTTACTTTAGGTTTTCATTGAAAAACGCAAGCACATTTTAAAGAGTATTGAATGAGAAGTTGTGAAATTGACAAGATTGGGCCAAAGTTTCCCTCCAGAGCAGTTAACCATTACTCTTAGTACTTAGTACTCTTAGTTTTACAAAGGGCTGGGGAGCCCAGGCAGTTAAGGCGTTCGCCTTGCATGCGGAAGATCTCTGGTTCGGGTCCGGGCATCGCCAAAATAACTGCCGACCTATAAACGGCCCGTGCAGCCAAAAATGTCCGGCAAATAATACCCCGTGTAGAGGGAGTGCACGTTAAATATGCTCCAAATCCCATCGCTGCGTCCGATGTCGCCTTTAACGGTTGCGTTGGGTGCCAGATGTCGCTCGTCACTTGACTGTGGTTCTAAATTACGACGCCCTTTGCCAATAGCCCTCTTGTAGCTCTAGTGCGACGATAATTCAAAACTAACCTAACCTTAGTTCTACAAATGAACTTTTTCAATATGTAACCGACCCCTTTGCCCCTTGTATAAAAACCTAAGGTGCTTGAAAAAGCTAAACGTGGTCTCTTGTCGGATCACCTTAAGGGGGCAAACATTTTTTTCTTTGTTTGGTTGATGGCCACTAAATCAAGCGGTTCAACAACAGGACGGGAAAAAATGCTACACCCGTGTAGGGATAGTTCTTTTCTATAAAAAGAAACTATTAAAAAAAAGTTGTCACCCTTTTCTTAGAGCGAGTGTCAGCGTCATGATCGTTAAAGCTTTATTTTTTTTAGTTCATCTAATATTGGATATATTTTTTTCAATTTATTTTACATCTATTTATTAAGATGGTTGTCGTTTAAAAATTTTTTGTTTTGGGTTGTTGTATTTTAATTGTTAGTTATAAGAAACTGGTTTTTTTTGATGGGTGAGACATTTTTCATTACAGATTAGAAGATAAACATTTGTCTTTAAAAAAGAAAGAGAACTGTCTAATTTTTATTTGAAATCTTTCAAATTGCTTGAAATGTATTTTATTTTTTGATGGGTAGTTTATCTAGAATGAACTTTCTTTAGCGAACTGATGTTGCAGAATCATTGATATCGAAATTTTACGACAAAATATTCAATATTATGTTTGGTTGAAGTACTCTGATACGCACAGTTACAATCTAAATACAAATAGTTTAGTGAATATTATACTTGAAACTAAGAAAAATTGCAAATACGTTTGTCTAAATAAATTTACAGACGTTTTAAAGTTCTCATTTGGGAATTAGAGTAAATAACATTTGTCATCATACGCATCATCAAAGCTCTTTTTACGTTCAAAGAATGGAAAGTTTGCTTGGTTAAGTGTTCAGTCTTGAATCTATCAAATAAGAACATTTTTACGGAAATGTTTATTTCGAAGTCGTTATCGTCAACGTTCCCATATTGTTCTTATCATTTGGGGCTATATTTCATTTTCTGACGATTAAAGTTGATAGCATTAGTATGATTTTGACATTCAGATGAGTTAAGTTATGTTCAAGTTTTTTTTCTTTAATTTGACTGTTTCTTTAACTGAACTTTTCTTTCGGCAATTCTGAAACCGTAATATTCTGTTTAGGATATTGTTTTTAAAGAATGCACACCAGTCATTTCATTGATATATTTATTGTTTCAAACTTAAGGGGGAATGGGTGCGCTGGGGGTCTCCAAAGCAAAGTGCATCAGTGTTAATCCTATGGCGAAATAAATAATTTTCAATAAATAATTTTACACAAAATATTCGAAGCAATTTCAAAAAGTGGGAAGATAGAGACCTGTAAATTTTCTACATTTATTATTTAAAAAAACCGTTTGTAAAAATATTCAATACAGCCGGAGAAATGTGGCAGAGAAAATAGTTTTATCGCCATTGGATTAACACTGAGACACTTGAGTTTGAGACCCGCGGTCCAGCGTGCCCATTCCCCATTAATCATTTAAGTCACTATTAAATTGAGTTATACACATTATAAAGCTTTAACCCATTAACGCCAGTTGGCAAGAAAATTTTCTACGCGAAAATAAGTTTTCTGCTTAAGTTTATTACAATAAAAAATATTTTACATATGAAGACCATAGTCCAGTACAAATTATAAAAGACAAATAAATTAAAGAAAAAATTAATTTTAAAAACTTAACGGCTTTATTTGGAAATGAAGGTGTTAATGGTATTCACAAAGTCGTCGTTAATTGGTTCGTCGCACGACAGAAAACAGAGCCAAGGCCTGCTGTGCCAATCTTAGCTCACGAGACCGGGGCAATGGGGTGTATTGCAAGATTTCTGATCATTGGGGGTTTGAATCTGACGCTTTAGTACTAAAAACATAGCTAAAGTATGTGCAAAACTATTATATCGGATTTTGATGCTGTTTTATTGTAGACTTTTAACAAATGACACCACTTATTGAATGTTTTTCATGATGAATTAAGTTTAAAAGTTTACTTAACGATTACCAAATATTTGTTATTCAATTGAACCCACTTAGGTATTCAATTCAAGTTTAAGATGTATAGGTTTATTATGTTACAATAACTCGTCCATAATTGAATAATTCTATTATGAACACTCATTATTATGACAACAGCCATGATAATGTGTAATGCGATAGTCAACCACCCTTTTAATATATGATCATCTAATGTAGAGATAGATTATCCCTGGCTGTAAGAGACCGACCTATATCAGTGTAAAGCGAAATAAGCCTTAAAATGATGTCTATATAAGTTGATTAAAAGTTCCTAGACAAACTTTAAGGTTAAACAAGAAGCATCGAACTAAGATGTTTTCCCACTATACAATGAGGGAGTAAGAGCCCAGTCGGTAAGGTATTGGCCTACTGGCGTTCATGTTCTCGGATTGCATTTGCGAGCCTATAATATGCATTTTGATAAACAAACTTCCAGTTTTAAACTATGTGATTTTTCCATTTTTTTTTTCTCCAAAAAATTAATAAATTTTTATTGGAAATGAAACTGTGATGGGGATTTAAATGTTATTTTATAGTATACACTCTTAAAACAAAAGAGTGAAATTCACTCCTATAGGAGAAGTGCATTTTCGGCACCGGAAAGGAGTGAAAATTAACTCAGACTGAGTTAAAACCGCTCATTTTAAGAGTGTGGGACGCAGATTGTTTTCTTTTATTTCTTTTACCCACTCCGAAAAAGAGTGAAATTCACTCCTATAGGAGAAGTGCATTTTCGGCACGGAAAGGAGTGGAAATTAACTCAGACTGAGTTAAAACCGCTCGTTTGTTTTAAGAGTGTAGAATATACATTAGTGTCTAAAAAAAGTGCAGCAATTAAAAAAATGTTCTTCATAACTAAAATTTACCCTATGGGGGCTTGGGGATCCCAGTCTTTAAGATAAGGGGTTTGTCTTGCTAACGATAGGTCCCAGAATCGGGAAGGGTCTTGCCAAAATAACTACCGACCTATAAACGGCCTGTGCAAAAGTTCCCCGTCCAATGGGAATGCAAGTTACATATTCTTCAAAGTACCACTTGACTGTGAATAAAATACACTCGGATTATCGGGATGTACGGACTAGAAGAGTCTGGATTATTAAATTTAATGAAGTTGTAAATGAAAACTTTTGCCATTGTAATATCAGAAACTACTACTAAATCGAGCCTTTTACTATCATTATCTGAGTTTATTATACGAAACATATTGATGACGCAGCAATTGTCATTAGGCCTGTCATCATTAACAGTGGAATGACTTTAACTTATGATTAACTGCGTCAAAGCAATTTTACGGTAGTGTCATATTTACTGCATTAGATAATCATTGACTTCATGAAATCAATAATACTCATTAAATGATACTGATGAATTAGTTATACATGAATTGTCATGATGACTGCGTATTTGGATCATTTTTGGAGTTTGTTTAAGTTTAATTTTTTCATGGATATGCATAACTTTTGCCGTTTTAATTGGATGTGGCATTGTTCTTTTAAAACTACTGCTTTTCAAACTTTTAATCATAGGATCTTTATTTTTCTATCGGTATTTCATTTTAATTGCAGTATTTAATGAAAAGGACAACATACAAAAACTCTTTTTCATTAAAGTGTACTCGAACAGTTTGCAATCCTTTCTGTATTTTTAAAAAACTATTTGGAGTGGGAAACGAAAACCGTTGCTGTTTTTTTTCGTCACTGTTATTTAATTCAAGTATGGAACATAGGCCTTCACTACAAAAGTGGCGTATGGCGACGCTTCCTTATTTTAATACTGAAACAAGAAAGTAATTGAAAATTCTCTGTGGTATTTTGAGAGTAAATTTCCTAACTTCCGTTTTATTTTTAAAGTGTATCAAAGTCTTTAGTTTTTTAATTAACGTCGCGCTTGAGCTTTGAGGGCTATTGGCGACAGGTCTCGAAATTTTGAACCGCGTTGAAGTGACGAGTCCGGCACCTGAACTGGCACCAAGCTCAACCTAATACTAGACATTGTACGTTGCCTCAGGATTTTGGATACATAAAAATGAATAATTGGAACTTATAGTGACGTAATAGTTACGTTGACCGGTGTCTTAAACCCCACAAACCACCCGGCAGCTAATTCGTTTAAACTAGAACGTTCACACCTACAGTTACGTCAAACATTGTCTTTCCCACAAACCACGCTCCTCCCCGTTTGTATTGTCCATTAATGTGCAACAGTCCAGTATACACGGTATTTTTTTTAATTGGCAGTAATTTTATTTGTCTATCTCGATTTGGCTGAAAACAAGGAAAGAACCTGTAAACCAAAGAACCTGAAATACGACGTCCGTCGCTAAAAGCCCTCGTGTAGCTCTAGTGCGACGATAATTCCTATCAATTCCTAGACTCTCTCTAAAAGAGCCAGACTGGCGTTGTACCACTTTAGAAGCAAGGCTCACATTTTTTGTATAACAAATGATAATAGCAAAAAAAGTTTCTGGAGAATTAACAAAGGGTTCTGTAATCCAAGCAAATATTTTTAATGATAGTTTCTCGCTTAATACTCTGTTTTTATCTGAAAAGATAAATTATTTGAAAATAATTTGTGTCTTACTAAAGTTAGTTGGGAATTACAACTTTATATTACTTAGATGAAAATCACTTAGTTGAAAAAATTAAAATGTAAACATTGGAATTTATATTTGTCGCCAAGTGGGCGCGAGTGCCAAATGTGGGATCATCCAACGCTGCCAAACCCCACGCTAAGACTGGAAATTAAAAAATATTTAAAAATGAAGAGCTTAATGGAAGAACGTGCTAAGTGACAGAAAGATTAACTTTAAAGTTTTTCGTTTGCAGTTAGATATGTTAAAAACGGCACTTACAAAAGTTAAATAATATACTTAACTTTAAATTTATGAAAAGGGGGAATCTTGTTTCCTTTAAAGGAGGGAATAACATGTTCATAGAAAGAAAAATCTCATTCTTTTCAAAAATGTCACTTAGCACGTTTTTTTACTAAGCTCTTCTAATGAGATGAAAACTTCGAACTGAAGTAGATCAGAACTTGAATCGAGAGTTGATGAGGGTCTAGAAAAATCATAAATTAAGTGGGAATCACGCCAGTTCAATTAAAACTAATTTACATAATCAAAGTCAGTGCAGTTCTTTGGAGTACTACTCATCTTAAGATGATCTTCGTCAACAGTCGAGTGTTAGTATATTCATATTTCTACCGAATTCCACTTATGTCAAACTTATAGCAAAGTCAAACACACAGTTCTGATCATATATTATATGTTAAGTAAAAACTTCATTAATAAAACAGTATCGAAAGAATTTATTCAATGGTAGTAAAATAGGCATTTTCTTAGAACAAGCATTAGCATTTTTTTTCTTTAACCAACTTAGCTTTACAATTAATTCTTTTTAAAGGTTATTAGCATTTTCCTTGTAAATGAATCAGGCAAAAATGTCGCACTCAACAGCAGAAAACTGTATAAAAACTGTACATATCACTTTGGCTCTGTTTATTCCTTTATTTCTCCATACCAAAAAAAACCCTATTTTTACTTTGATACCTAATATGAAATATAAGGTAATGAAACTATTGCGTTTTGGTCGTCAATCCGAAATGGAGATTCTGTGTTCTGCACTTTTGGAGGATGCTAATTCCAAAGAAGTGGCTTTTGAACATTTCCCTTCGGTGTGAAACCACTCTACAGCTCGAACTGAAAGAGCTACAGACTTCAAATTTGATACGCGAGTTCCCAGTACCTGTCGAACGTCATAAGGTTTTCCAGAAAATCGCGCATCCGCAAAGGGTAGCTGCAACAGAAATTTTAAAGTTATTGAAATTGCCTTATAGGGTAGCTATAGGAATGTATTAAGTTATTGAGTGGTAATTGAAAGTCGTGTAGTGTTGCACTCATCTAGTTTTTAATTGGTTTTCCAATATTTTACACAGTTAACAGAATTTAAATAATATTTATAAAATCTATTAAAGTAAAGTTTCATTGCAAAGCTCAATTTGCGGTTTGAACTATGCTTATAATGACATTTATTTTTATAAAATAGAGCTTAGAACTCTCTTATTTAGTTTTGATGGGGGCACAATATTATGGTAATTGACTGGTTTCCAATTGAATTTTCTACATTTCAAGAAATTTCGGATTACTTTTAGTTTCGTAAAGTATTCTACCTAACAACAAGTCTGGATAATTGTATTGAAAATCAATTTCGATTGCTTTTGATTCGTAAGTTGGTTTTCATACTCGTGATTGAGTGTTGATTTCGTTTGAATGAACTTAACAAGTTCTTTTCACTTCAATGTGTTATTTTCTATAACACAATCCAGCTGCTGCTGCATTCAAAAACAATGCGTCTTGAATTTCGTTTTATTCCCTTCAATAAAATCTTGTATATATGTAAATATATCGCTTCTTATTTTGGACGTTTCTCGGCCTTTTCGGAAAACAAAAATCCCGTTTTTGTTGAAGATGTTTCGTCTCCTGTGAAATATTGATCAAATAGATTCAACTGCAGGGATTTGATGCCCTTTGTTACACGTTCCTTTCTAGTGCTTGATCTCAAAAATAAGGAAAGTTTTCCTTCAAGTGTTTGGTCACTGATCTGGAAACTGTTTTGACACTTTTCAGTTAGTCCCTATTATCCATGAATCTTCTCTGTAAACATTAATAACTTCATCTATTCTTTATAAAGCAATCACAAAATGCCACGGAGAATACCCTGCAGGTTCTGTCCTCGTCTTAGCCGCCCTATAAACGGATTGGGCTGGGGAGAGGCGCTTGTTTTGCATGCGATAGGTCCCAGGATCGGGTACGGGCATTGCCTAAATAACTGCCGACCTTTTAACGGTCTGTGCAGCCAAAAAAAAAAGTCCGACGAATACTACCCCTTGTGGAGAGAGTGCACGTTAACTCGCTTCAATATTCAGACGCAGCGCACGATGTCGCCCTTAAAGTTGCGTTGGGTGCCTACTCGGGTGTCGACTTGTCACTTAACTGTGTTTCTAAATTAAGACTCCCGTCGCCTATAGCCCTCGTGTAGCTCCAGTGCGACGATAACCCACCCAGCCCTATAAATGGATCATGGTTTACAAAAAATACTACCAATAAATAATGCTGGTGCCAGGTGTCGGCCACATCACGTGACCGCGACTCAAAATTTCAAGTCTAGTCGTCAATAGCCATCGTATAGATCTAGTACGACGTTTATCCGACCAAATCCAATTGAAATGTTGATTATTTTATTTTCTCTAATCAAAGACTATATAACTAATTTAGACTGAATAAATAATTAGCAATAAAACTTTTCCGTAACAGCAACTAAGTGACAGGAAAAAAACTTTCTTTGCGAAATTACTTTGTCACTGTATTTAAATGCTACTGCCTTTCCAACAGAAACGCTAAATAAATTTTATTTCGCCTTTTCTTGGAATTTCCTTACTTTGTCTTGCAAAAGTTTTCTCCTATTTACGAACTTGTGCTTTTGTTGATTAAGTTGCCCCGGCCCATTTTCTTACGGATTAATCAGTCTCCCATCAGAAAATAACTTTTCTTAAACATCTGGAGAGATGCAATCGGGAAAAGGGCTTCCGTGATTTAGCATTAATAAACGGAGTTTATTCCCTTATCTACCGTTTGGTTCTGGAATGCTGTTAAATTATAAAGTATTAAGTTTTTTTTTGTTTGCAGAAACCTTTTAAAAAACTAAACAATTAAAAATAGTTAATATTTTAAAAACTGAAATATTTTAATAAAATATCGTTAATCTATTTTAGTCTGAATTGGGAAAAATAGAAGTTTAAGGGGAATGAAAGCGGGTCTCTAAACCGAAGTGTCCCGTGTAGCTCTAGTGCGACGATAATTCAAACGAACTTGACCTGAACAGCAGTGTCTGTTAATCTAATATAGGACAACAAAAAAATTCTAAGTCACATTAGTCGGGCTGCATATTGAAAATTTTTACAAACTGTTTTTATATAGTAATTGTATCCGACTTACAGGGCTCTATAATCCCACTTTTTGAAATTGGGTCGAATATTTTTTTTTCATTTTCAATAAATAATTTTATAACAAAATATTTTAACCAATTTCAAAAAGTAGGATAATGGAGCCTAGTTGGCCCAGCTACATTTATCGTTAAAAAAAACCGTTTATAAAATATTCAAAACAGCCGGAGAAATGTGGCTTAGAATTTATTTTTCATTGGATTAACACACTAAGTTCGAGTCCCGCCTATTTCCCCCTTAAACATAACATACGAGTTCAAGCTAATTTGAGCTGCTGAAATTGTACTATAGATAATTCTGGTTAAAAGAATTCAAAATAATTTGTTTTTTAGGACAACATCTAGGATAACTAAGGTTACTACAGATTACTTTTAAACACCATTGGAACAAAATAAACTTTAAAAAAGATTTTACTAGAAACTGATTGAAACATACTCTTCGAAACATGTTATGTTCTTAGTTGAGTTTTTCTAATTAGTATCTTTTTCAGCTACCCAATATAGATAAAAAATAATCCTTATTTTTTCCGGTCATTAGTAGGGAATTTGCCATCTTGATTAACTTGTTCTACTTATAGCATTAAATGAATTTCTAAGAAACTCTATAAGAGGCTTTTTCCAATCTGTCCCGCCCTTCACAATTGTCCTAATTAATTAAATAATTAAATGACCTTCTACGTAGTTTTTATTTAAAATTCTTAATGAATTAAAATAAAATATCCAACCTTTTTATTTCTCTTTCGAATGTTTTTTCTGAATTTGATACTCTTCATGGTATTGATTTGGTTTTGATTCCTTAGATACTTATTTGTAAGTTGTTTTTTGAGTTTGTTAATTATTTTTTTTATTTTGATGTTCTTTTATGAAATTATCCAATGTTAATTAAAAAAATCTGTGGGTATGTATGTGTGGCTGCGTGTTTCGATATATGTATAAAGTAGCTGCACTGATTTTTGAAATTAATTTTTTATATTATTTTGGAAAATCTTTTACTTCCAGCGGTTTATCATAAAACTATCCAAATCGAGTTTTACATGTTCAAACACAAAGTAATTTGCATAAATTTGTTCATCAAAGACCACCGTAATAAGCTTACGAGACTAAATAAAACCATTTATACTTATTTAACAAAAGGTACCCAAACCATTACTGTAGGAGGTTAAGAACTTTTCATTTTCAGGAAGTAGCTGTCTGCCAATGTGCTTTTATACAAAAGGTGAAAAATATTTTGTAATAAGATTTTTTTAACCTCATGAAGTCCTTATGCCCCGCATAATACATAAATATTTCAAAAAGGACTATATAGGTTACCCACCACAAAAAATGCCGCAGTTGAATTTATGTAGTATATTTCATTAACATCAACAGTAAACACCATAAATTCGAGAGATGTCGACTTCGTCATTTAACCTCAATTCCAACTTACGAGGATCGCCGCCAATAGCCCACGTGTAGCTCTAGTAGAACATTAATTCAACAAGCAAAGCAGTCCCGCTCTAAACAAAACAAATGAACTGTAAACTCAACACACTGTCATGTCTTAGATTTTTCCCCTAAATGAAATGCATGGTTGATTCCTTTTTGTATACCACTCGGTTGTAACTTCACATTTTGTCAACTACTGAAGCATGAATTATCAACAAAATCCACCGCCTCCTTTTCGACATTAAAAATCTACCCGCGGCTGATGGCTATTAACACAAAACAAAGATTTCCCCCCTTTTAAAAAATGAATAAAAAAAACCTCAAAGAATTTCTTATCTCGAATTTGGCAACCCTGGAGATTAATTTTCACCGTAGCGCCACCAAGTGCCGTAAGCGATTGTTAAGGCAACTATTAAGGATTGTGAAGAGATATAGAATGCTTATAATTTACCTGTTTGGTTTAATTATCGTTGCACTAGAGCTACATAACTGGCATTGGAATTAAGAATCGCGGTCCAGGTAAGAAGTCTACACATGTGCTGGCACCCACCGCAACTTTATAGCGACAGGGTACGTGGCTATAAATCTAATCAGGTGTCGGATAGTCACTTGACTGTGGTTCTAAATTATGAGGCCCCTTCGATAATATTTCGTGGAGCTCTAGTGCGACAATAATTCAACTATTAAATGCAAACATTATCACAGCCCAGGAGTCCGACTTTTTTATCAATTTTTATTGTGATTCAAATATCCTAATGCAGTATTCTGTTGATATGAAACAAAATGCATTACTATTTTACTCATGGTGATGCAAGCTATCCAGAAGTTTTTCCTTTAATAAAATTATAAGAGGAAATGCTTCTACTACCAGAGTTAATATTATTTAATTAAAATAAGTTTTGTTATTCGTGATATTAGTGTAATCATTTTACTCATATTTACAAAGGCTGGAATTGAGTTGTCCAATAGAATTAATTTTATTTAACCAGGAGTATAGAGAATAAAATGCGATTTTGCGATTTTTTTAAAAAGTCAGTTTGAAAAAAACTTCTTATGACAGTAACTTCAAATAACTGCTATTAAAAAAATTACTAAATTTCCATGTCCCGCAACTATTCAGAGAATGCCAAGTGAGAGGAAAACCAGCAAAAGATAAAAAGAGATTAATTTTGTTGGCGAGATATTTTAGTCCCCTATAATATATCCCCGAGGTATTTTCAATTAACGTGTGTGCATAGGATAGCCCTCCGCCATTACATTTCCTCCGGTTTCGTTTATTGTAGTGAATTTCGAAGTTCGTGAATCCGACGACTTTGAAATAGAAGTGTCATTGAACTAATTTTGTCTATGCATTTCAACAATAGTCGTTCTCCGTGCATTTATTTAACTGAAAGTCACGTTTGTAATAATTGTCTTGCATAATGTGGTATTTCTAGGAAAATTCTTTAGAAAATTTTACCAGTTTTATTTATTGCAAATGAATAGGTTGGCAATGAATGTTTAGATATTAAAATCCCCGTTTAGTTGTAATTAACGTATCTCTAGAGGTACACAAAGATTATTTACTACGGGCGTAATATTTTGAAGCGAAAAAAGTATTTGGAAGGAAAGTTTATTAAGTACCGTCAGTGCGGTAACTTTGGTCCAAAATCATAGTTTTTTTACAAAGAAGAAAAATTTAACTACAAAAACAATTATAACACTTAAAAATCATTATGCATTCTAAGTAGTGTACTTTTAGGAATAATTTCCAAGCATTTTTGCTAAATTTTATAAATTAATAAAAAATTGGTATTAGTTTAAAAAATTAGAGCACGGGAGTAACTTTGGTCCAAGCATGAAATACATGAAAAACATACTTTTTAACATCCTTAAAGGCTGTGTTATCAAATTAAATAGTAATATTAAAATGTTTAAATATAAAATAACAAAGTTCTAAGATACGTAGTTATTAAAAATAGTATTTAACTTAACATTTTCATTGCAGTACATCGTAGAATGACATTACACTATGAATACCAGTATTGACTGTCGCTTAAAAGAAAAACTTACATTTTTATAAGGGAAAATAACTTATTTTTAAAGGCAAGATTTAATAAGAAATTTCTTTATAAAAAGCAAACGATTTTATTATAAAAGGGGAAAAAATAATATATTCGTAATTAGGAATTTGAAAATGTTTACATTTCGACATAGAGAGCGATTTAGAATGCTGTACGTTTCTTGCATTCTATCTTTATCTTTTTAAGGGTTAACATCGTTTAGTTAAAAATAATCGTCTCAAAAATGATAATCATAAAAATAAAACTTCTTCAAAAATAGTTAAACAGAATACATGTTTACATATATTTTTGAAAGTGCAAAGTTCCATAAAGAAATAGGTACATCTTGGACCGAAGTTACCCGGATTCATCGGCAAAAGTTTCCCAGTGACCAATAATTAAATATAGCATAAAAAGTATTCGACTTATATTATAAAACAAATGGTGTAATATTCATCTCCATAAATAAAATAATATTATACAGTGTTTTACTTAGCTATTTTCAATATTTCTTTAGGTGTTCCAGACAAAAGTTAGAAGAAACAGATTTTTGTCATTAAATGCTCGTAAGAGTACAAAACGTCATTTGTAGTATTGTCAAAATTAGAATGAAAATTTTTTTACATGAAAGGAAAGGGAATGTTTCCACCTTTCCAAAAATGTTAAACAATTTACGATGGGATAATTTTAGGAAGAGAAATTAAGAAACACAAATCTTTTTCCGACGCGTGGACTAAAGTTACCCTCCATGGCCAAAGATAACAGCTTTGACGGTATACAGAATTAAATTAGTATAATATTTTGCAATATTTGTTATTGAAATTTAGAGTACTTGTCTACCTTAAATATGTCGGGCTGTTTCAAAGATGAACAACGCTATCTTTTACATATTTATAATATACGTGGCAATGCTGCAATTGACCTTCCCATATCGGCCTTTTGCCGATTACTAAAATTACAGCATACTACCGAATACCTTAATCTAAATAAATTGTGTAACTATTTCTTCGGCCTTAGTTTGCTTACAAACAAAATTTTACTTTATCTGCATTCCCAAAGGCGATACTACAAACCCGGGCCAAGACCCCTTAATTTAATGTACGGAGTCAACTCATCTTTTTTAAATGGCTTTTTAAAAAAGAAACAGGATTTTCGTGAACGAACGTTACAAGGTTAAAAAAAATATATTAATCGAAGTTTATCCTTTCTTGAGTCTAAATCAAATGCCACGTCCGCAGTATTTCTCCAGTAAGTCAAAAGTCGCTTTATCACATTAAACGCTGATGCTCTCCCATCAATTGTGCCAGAAGGGATTCTTACTTCGCATTGCGCGGCAACAAAAAATACGCGTCCTATTGGGGCAGCCATTTCCGTTCGTTCTCCTATTTATCTCTTTATTTTTAATTCGTATTCTGTTCCGAATTTATCTCTTCCTGGCCCGAGAGGAAATATCGTGTTCGCTAATGTGCGTTGCTCCGGTTTTTATTATTTCGGGAGAACTGGATGTAATGGGGTCTTTTAGCATTTTGCTAAAAGCCGAATTGGGAATTTGTTCGCCGTCATTAAAGTGGAAATTTTTGAAAGTAATTTGAGTTATTGTTTAGCCGAGGAAATGACAGCGGCGTAGATGCGGGTAATTTTTATATCTTAAATTAAATTCTACCTATAATTAAATGACTTATGGTTGTTTCACAATGTACTTTTCTGAAAACTTTCATTTGATGCTAAAAATAACTTGGGATAAATTATATTCTTTTTTCTGATTGTAAAATAATGTTGTCGTACATTACCTTTTTTTTTTAACTTGAAGCCAATTTAAAGTGATATATATTTTGTGATAACAAAATGCGTTAGCAATTGTTATCACGAAATGATAAGATGCTGTACTTCTTTAACTACCATTCCAAAAACTAAATTTTACAGTAAAACATAAACTGTTTTTTTTAAATACAATTTTATTAAGAAAACTTTAATTTTAGTCCACTCATTATAAAACTATATTTGCGCAATTTTACGTCATAAAGCTCTTTTCCACAAAACGTTTTAGTTTTTTAATACTCAGATAGCTTAGGTTTAAGCTAACTCCATTTTTTTTTTAAAGTCTGCCTTTTTAAACACCAGTGGTTAAAATTCCTCAATTTCTAAAAATCGATTTGTTAGAAAATATATATTTCAGTTGTATATTCTTTCAAGCTAAATCAACACTGTAAAAATGTTTTCTTTTAAATCCTTTTAAATTCGAAATCTTATTTTTCCAATTTTTCCGAGAAAAAGCGAAATGTTCAGAAATAAAATAATTGAGAAATAGATAAGATAAAATTTTAGTCATTGGCTTACCATTAAGTGAGGTTATATTATTCTTTAAACTATTGGTTAGGAAGTGACTTAAAATCTGAGGGACATTAATATTTTTTAAATAAACGTTATAAAGATTTAAAAACCGAAAATACAAACTTTAATGATAATAGAAAAACACCTGGTATATTTTTAGAAAAGTACATAGAATTATTTTCTGATAATACTAAAAAATAAAGAAAATTGTGCTTAAAATTTCACTGTTATTTATTTATATACTGTAAGTACATCATATAGCAGCAGAATATAATTTTGGGGCTGGGGAGCCCAGTCGGTTAGGCACTCGCCTAGCATGCGAAAGGTCACAGGTTCGGGTCCGGGCATCGCCAAAATAACTGCCGACCTATAAACGGCCCGTGCAGCCAAAAATGTCTGACGAATAATACCCCGTGTAAGGGAGTGCACGTTAAATATCCTTCAAAGTCCTAACGCTGCGTACGATGTCGCCCTCAGTTGCGTTGGGTGCTATTCAGATGTCGGCTCGTCACCTGACTGGTTCTAAAATACGACGCCCGTCGCCAATAGCCCTCGCGTAGCTCTAGTGCGACGATAATTCAAACCTAACCTAACCAGAATATAATTTTGTGTCTAGTTTTATCATTTTGAGGAAACATCTTTTTAACATAATGCATGTAAATTCTGATAGTTTACCATTTCGGAAGTGAAGCAAACAAATTTGTGAGCTTTTTTTATATCTAATCAACATGTACAATTTAGAAAAAAAAGTACTCGACGTTGATTTTTCTCATTTACAGAGAACGACCCAAAAATGAATTCAGTGTCAATCATAGCTTCTTTATGGTTCAATTTATAAATCTAGAAATAAATGTTATCATAGAAAATACAATTCCCAATTTTTTTTTAATCAATGAGTCCACCCCTTCACCCAATTCCTATCAAATTAACCTTGCCTTATTCACTGGGTAGTCTGCGACAGAGAAAAAAGTGGAATTTAAAACCATGTAAAAAGTTATGCCAAGCATTTAATATTTACTTATTTAAAGTAATATTTGGTATACATATTGCTTAAAATATATATAGTTTTGAATAAATAAAAAAAATCAGTCTAGAATTGCTAGGTTTTTTTTTATGAGGAACAATCTACACATGCATTTCAATCGGTTATCGTAAAGTGAGTTTGTTTATGGTGCGCACGTAAGGAAATATGATTTTTTAAAAAACTTTTTATGGTTTAGTTTTTGTTCAAAAGGTTGAAACTTGTTATTGAATATAAAATAATAAAGAAAATTATTAGTTTTTTTTATGATATTTGACTCCTAATTACAGAAAGTACAAAACAATCCATATTTTTTAACTATTCAATGAAACTATAAGAAAATATTAGGTAGCAATATAATGGTTTTAAAATACAGTTAAGTGATCAATAAAACTATGTACTAAATTTTATGTTAGTATCTTCAATACATTTTGTTACGTGCGCACATAAAGTTAAAAATTCATCGTTTTGAGAAAACGCTAAAAAACCAAAAAGTTACTAAAATTTACCTAAATTTCTGATTTCAATGTAAACTAAAATCCATAAAGAGAAGTGTCCTTCTTTGAAGATATATCTGCTACATTTTGCTGTTACTATTTCTTATTACTGGTTTATTTGGTTGCATTTTAATGATCACTAAGCTGCGGCAACTTGTCGCTGAAATGTTATTCTAAACATGGAAGCATGTGAGGCCAGGTTACATTCTTAAATTTTGTATTACAAATTTTTTTTGGCTTACACCATCATTAAAGCAGATATGACAGTATCCCTCACACCAATATCTAAGCTATGATGCCAACAAAGAGACAAATATTCTCGACAGGGAAAGTGAGCGATGCCTTCTTGTTTCATGATTTTGACCTCATTACTGTAAATTTGTGCTGCTGACACTAAATCGAATGCTTTTTAGTCCGTGTTCCCCAGTAATAGTGTTATACCAAACACATTTCACTTGCTGTATCCCTCCAAAAAATTATTACTCCATAGGCTTTCATGCCACCACTGGATCCTATATTATTCTGACACACATGAGAAACTGCAGAACACAAAACAAACAGAATTTTTACGCGTTCTCAACATCTAATACTTTACCTTCGAATAAGTTTATGCAACTTTTAGAAGTATGGCACTGCAGCTGTCATGTTACATCAGACACATATTTTGGTTGAATTAACTTTATTGAACTGTTTCTTCAACATAACACAACATTGATTTCTCATAAATATGTTCCAGGCTGTTAAAACAAAGCTAATTCCAATAATAACAAATGTGTATGTGTGTTTGATCTTTTCCCGAACACTACCTTATTTCTCAAAACACTGTAAGGTGTTTCAACTGGAAGAGAACTGTTGAGAATTTCGGTATATAGATTTGGAAAGAATTTTAATAAATGTTTACCGAATTGTTCTTTACGACCCATTTTTTGTAAAAGTAATAAAATGAATATAAACGCTGGCTCTAAAAATATGAAAAAAAATCAATCAATGACGATATTTTATAAAAATTCGTACGAATTTCAAACGCACGAGGTAAATAAACAACAGACCTTTGCCCAATTAAACAGTTACAGTTAAACAACTTTAGCTCAACACAAGCACAGAAATATGTAAATATAACTGAAAATAATTAAAAAGAAATTCGAAACAAGCGAAATAAATTCGTAAAACCGAAACTAAAATAGTAATATTTAAATATGATATTTACTATGTTCTAGTTGAAATTTTAACAAAAAGTTGATATCATTTGAAAGGTCTGAATGTCCTCCATGAAGGACAGTAGAAATTGAAAATACGAAGTTTTGACGATTTTTGACTACCCAGTTCCCTTAAAATATTATTATTCTTTTAAAACACTTATAAGTGCATCATGAAAATATCACATTTTGATTCATCAATGTTTGTAATTAAAGCAATAATCTTTCATCAAATTCCACAAATTGATGACTCAAACATTAATTTAGCATCAATCCGCCCTTATTTTATTTTTATTGGAGAAATCATTATTGAAACACCTAATATCATAGAAAAATGCTTAATTTTAATTAACTAATATTCGTAATGAATGAATTTAATTACCCCTAAATCCTTCCTCCAATTCTACCTATCAAGTTCACCTTACCTTAGCTCTTTGATTCACTTTAAAATAAAATAATTTTTAAGCACATAAGTGACTTATAAAAATACCTTATTTTAATTCATAAATGTTTTAATGCATAAGGCATCAATCCTTCATCGAATTCCCCTATTTGAGGACTCAAAAATTTAACATCAATTACAGCTCTCTTTTTATTCTATTCTTATTGGGGAAATCATTATTCAAACAACCAATATCATATTTAATTCGCTCATATTTGAATTTAATTACCCTTAAATCTATCCTCCATTTCCATTCCACCTATCAAATTCACCTTACCGTACACACTAGCCGTCAATTCGATCAAGCCCTCATTGTGAAAACAATTGCGATCCCACTAATCGCATTAATTGTAAGCAAACAAATGCCTTTGAAGAGGGATCTGTTTGTTTTCCTTGTTGTTGGCCATTAGATAAGGACTTGTTAAGCTTTTCTTGGCTCCCTTGTCTGTCTTGTTATTTCAAACTCGGACTGCAGATCCGAGGGATTGTTTCTTCCTTAGAACGAGTTTTCTTTCCGAACAAACTTTTATAAATAAACGTTGTTTTTATAGCGTAGGTGATGGTTGGAAATGTTTTGTTTTTAACGCTCAGCCGAGTTTTACTAAATAACTTTAACGCTGAATGATAAGCAAATTAACGTGGAATCATGTTTTAACAGGTTTTTTAATTAGAAAAAACCTAGTGTTTTTTTTTTTTTTTTTGGTCCAGTAGGGTCTTTGATGCTCTTGTGACATTAAACCGTGACATCCATCCTGTTTTAACAGCATAAGATTTAAATTTAAACTCAACTAATATTTTAATTTTTTTCGTAAAATGCTTTTAAAAATCCTCTTAAAGATTCTAATCAAACATAAAAAAAATGAAATGTGTTGTTGCAAAAGCTGACAGACTAGTTTATACCTCTGTGTACGAGTATATCGGGTTGTTAAAAATAAATCTAGATAAATCGGTTATAAGTTTGTCACATGAATTCGGTACTAATTATAAATCTTTATTATATTATTTCTGATGTTCATTAAAAAAAATGCATACTTTTATTTACAACTCCAAAACGTTTAGATTTAGTGAAAAAAGTGTTAAGTGTGCATACTTTGAATAGCCTAGTTGTATACAAAGGCTAAAATTAGCTTCCTTTTTATAAAATAGTCACACAAAAGCGATTTAATTCAATTTTTGTCACAAACCAATCTTTGAATCAAATTTGTGAGCTCTGTGAATTGATTTTGTACTTCATTGGGGCAAAAACTTTCACTGCATTTATTGCATCTGTCAAATCTCATCACAAGACTAAATACTTTATTTATTTGGTATTACACAGTGCGTACAAAAGTAAGAAAACACATAAATTTACAAAGAATACAAATCAGAACATCAGTGTGACAATTTACAATGTGCATATATAAATAAAAATAAGTTTTCAGTAGTACTTAAAAATATGTAGATTTATAAGTATCTAATATAATTAATAAAAAGAACAAATGAACTTGTAACAGCTTAATTTCTGGTAAGAGTTGGATGCCTGTTAATGTTTATGTTAAAAAGGTAAATACTAAATATGGAAAGACTCTACAAATTGCAGCGTTCTGACAGTTGAAAAGACTAGGTGAACAGGAGTGTGTTGTTCTTGTAAGAAACATAAGGCTCTGGTTTCCAATGGGGCAAAAATAAGCCCCGTTCTTTTCAAGAAGATAACTCCCAATCTCCTTGGGTTTGGAGTTTTTAAAGGTCCCATTAAAGGGCCTCTCTCCGTCTTAGTAACGAGGGGCTTTTGCGGAAGGAATGCAGGGCTTATTTTTATTCTGAATAAAACATTTGACGTGCAATCTTTAAGAGTCAAATGGGTTCGTATTTTCCGAATAAAGACAGGCCAAGATAGATTTAGAAATGAAAGCGAGGAAAAGTACCTCAGCAGTTCCGTGCGTATTCAAATTAAAGTCTTCAAACGGAATAGATAAAACTTGGAATTGCAGGCATATTTTGATTGCCTGGGAGAAAGATGGCTTTGTTTACTTTATAATAATGAAAATGTATTTTAGGAAAATAAGATTCAAATGTTATGCATTGGGCATTCTTTTTCAGTAGAATTCAATTTGAAAATTTGAAGGTTGGAACATACGGGCTCATTAAATCTATTGGATTCAAAGTTATGGCGGCATGAATGCAGGGCCTGTTCTTCCATAAGGCCCTTTAGGCCCGGGCCTAGGGCCCCGAGATTTTAAGGGCCCCTTAATTTCAGTTTCTATCATGCTAAATGCTGTAGTTCCCCAAAATATCAGTAAACTAAAAAAAATCTGATACTCCACTTCGTTTTTTGCTCAATTTTGACTGAGAAATTGACCTAACGTGATTGTTTTGATCGATATTTATAAGGAAGCCTATAAAATTGTAGCAAAATTTGATACATAGGTCATATAACACCATCACTACTGGAAATCATACACATTTTCCGTAAAGGAGCCCCCAAAATAGGTTGTGCCTATTCCTATAGTCTGAGATTTCCTAGAACAGGCCCTGCATGAATCACATGTCGTTCACAGTTATGTAGGGTGCCATATCAGGTGATGACCTTGTCACTTGTCAGCGATTTTAAATTACCAGGCATAATTCCATGTTCTTTTAGTTAGAACTGCCTTACTTAAAATGAGAGCAATAGTTCATGTAGTTTTTATTTTATCTGTGTCTAAAAACTACTTCTACACCTAAGAAGTGTTAATTCGCTTGCAACATTTTTCATGATTTTTCAAGAAAAAGTGAAGGATAAAATGTTGGCTCGAATAGTAATAGGATACGTTCGCAACTGCTCTCAAAACATATTTCTCAGATTTTATCTGACAATGACTGGTTTCGATTAAATTTCTTTGTAGGACGTAGATCTACGTTCTCCCGATTTCTAAGTGTTAAAGACTTAAAAAAATAATCAACATAAAGCGGCACAAAATATAAAATAATAATGTAAAGCGACCCTCGCAGGTTTTAAAAAATCTATTACTTGACATGCCTGGGGTACGTAAAGAAATTGCACATTTAAAAGCAAAAAGGTGGTTTTGTATTTTGCCATTTCTCGTTCTATTAAATGAGATTTTTAGTTTTTCTTCAGACTGTACAAATTAATTCAATTCAAAACTGAGAAATATATGCGTTTATTCAAACAGTTTTTTTTAACTCCTTACCGATCGGATAATTTTTGTGAAAACGGTCATATTTATATTTAATATATATATATATATATAATATATATATATATATATAATATATATATATATATATATATATTATATATATATATATATTTCAAATTTTCATTTGTTTTTAGCTTGAAATTTAAAAAAAAAAATCTGGGAAAAGCTAACAAAACCTCACCCAGTGATTTTCTCAGGAGCTAGAAGGAAGGGGTTAAAATCTTTTTAATGATTTTAAGTTTTCTAAATCCTCATACTCCGTTGTGGAAAATCTTCCAAAAAATGCCTGGGGTGTAAATGTTAGCTCCGGCTTGTATTTCACTTAAAATGTTTCGATTCCTGGTCCCTCGATTCATTTGACATACGACCCCTCGTCACGATATGTTAGGTCGCTCGGGTCAGCACTTCTAGTCTGCTTCTTTTCTCTTGGAGTTCCTTCTGGCCGTTGGATTTGATTATGTGGGAACATTTCTCCAGGGGCAAAAAGAAGTACGCCGAGGAATTGTGGTCATTTGGCAGGGCCTTGCTTACACTCCTGGGAGACAAGAAATTGTGCTGCTTAGATTAATGTGCATTGTCGGAGTGATGTCAAACTTCGGTTCGAGTATATTGAAGGGCTGTAACTGCAAAAGTCATTGGCTCCGCTTTTGGAAAGAAATGTTAGGAAAACCACAAAACTGCTAGGCACATTAAAAATAAGCTAATCTAATAGGGATATAAACTTGGAGGTTGTATTCAAGCGAATCAAAAGCTGGTTTTCAGCATAAAACTTAGTTAAATCAATGAAATTTGATTAAATTGTCATTCTTTAAAATTTTGTTGGACACTTTGGAGAAAAGTTGTTAAACTAAATTGAACTAAGAATAAAGTGAATTGAACACTTGAAGATTCGGAACAAAACGTAATTTTCAACAGTAAAATAAGTGGGTTAGTGTTATTTTTCTTTTTTACTTTCCTAAGCATATGTTGGTACTGAAGGTAGAGAAACCAAATCTACCGTGTCTTGGTTCTAGTTCTCAAAACATTTAATAAACTCTAGTCTATTGACTGTCGTGTTGGATATTCTCAAAACAACTTATTCTTTGTTGAGCTTGTTTGTTTTCGCCACTATAACACTCCTAGAACTATATGCAATATTGATGAAACATTCTCGTTGATATATTTTTTTTTGTAAAATCTAACATTTATACCTACAAAAAATCTTAAATTTGGAATTGAAATGTTTTATTTCTTCAATTCCGTAACATACTAACTATATGTTACCTAAAGTTCAAAATTATTGAACAATAATCCAACAAACCACTATTTTTTTTTCTTTAAAAGATACCCTTAGCCTATAAAGGTCTCATCATTAATACTTCTTGTGATCTCCACAGTTTTGTGGCTTTCCATAACGAGACTCCATGTTCGCGAATGGTCTTTTTGCTTTATGTTTTTCATTAATGGTTTGGTCGATAGCCAAGATCTCTTATCGATCCGATATTTTGGATAAGGTTTGCCGAGATTGGTGATTCCTCTAATCAATTGACTTTTTTTTGCTGTTTGATTCTTGCTGTTTTGTTTGCATTTGCTCTTCCTGTCGGACATATTGATCGACTACGTTCTAACATGCTAGCAAATAAATAACAAATAGTGGCATGGATTTTTACATCTACATTTTCAGCATTATATTCTGATATGGTTTTGAGATATGCTTGGGTGGTTTTCCAAGTTGCCAAACTTAAGAGGTAGGGTCAGTCTCATAGACCTAATGCTGTATAGTTTTGAAAATAACGTCTGTCAAAGCACTGCTTTACAGTTTTTAAGCATTTTTAGTAGGTTGTGTTAATAGTTTTTAAATTTGAAGAGAAAATATAACCTGAAAATTTAGTTATTAATAACGGATGTCATAGTTTTTCAACGTATGGTGGTACCATTTTAAGACTTTAAAACTGGTTTAAGATTGAATTGAATGAATTTAGGACTTTTTTTAAGCAAAACTCTCACATTCTCCATAATATAACTAAGATGCAAATCTGGTCCGTTCATTGGCTACTTTTGATAATAGTAAATTCCATTTTACGAAGTCGCCACTGAACGGGCCGGTATATATTGGTTATGCCTTGACGAATGCGAGTTTTGCAGCGACACCCTTCGATTATAATCATAGGCTTATACAATGAAATTAAATTTCTATTTCTGATTTAAGTTCAGTTCTATTTGAAAGCGTACTGGTCGGAAGCAAGTACATTAACTGAAGATATTTTACACAAGTTTTTGTCTCGGAAAAGAAATTAATTGAAATTTTCTTTTGACTTACTATTTCGAAGTTAATCATATATATACAAGACTAAAAAAATAATAACTAAACAAAACAATTATTTGTAGTTCCGATGTGAATCACATCCTGTCAAGGGTTGCAAAAGTTTGTTTTGGCAGTTTTAAAGTTGTTTTTCAACTTATTATCTTTGTCTATACAATTTCAAATTAATTAGGCATTAGAAGAGAAAACCTGGCCTAAACAAATAGTATGGAAAAATAAAACTTTGAGCAACTATTATTTCTAAAGTTAACTAAAGAAGTAGAAAACAAACTTCAAATAGTTATCGCGCTACACCTTCAAAAGTTATCTCTACAACAAAGTAAAAGTTTGTCGTGTCCTTAATTACAGTAAAGAACCAAACAATTTAATTTAAAGGGACTTTTCCCTCATAAAAATCCGTAGCTTTTTCGCTGATGGCATTCCTTTTATAGTTCGTAAAAAATGTGCGCATCTTTCCTTGATGTATAAAACCTTATCTTTCTCGGTAAAAATACAAGTACCATGTTAAAGAAAATAATATCCTGACGTTCCTCTCTTGCTATTTAGAGTTATTTTAATGCTTATCTTTATTAAATAGGCATCACAGTAAAATAGTATTCGCCATTAAAAGCAAATTTCTTGTCCAATTGGTTTTGCTCGTTTGATTCACAGAAAATATGTTAAATATACGAAGAGTTAAGTGGAAGAACTTGCCAAGTGACATTTTTGAAAAAAAAAAAGTGTCAAGGAACATATTATTCCATCTTTTAAAGATAAGTTTCCTCTTTTTCATAAACTATAAAGTTAAATATTTTTTACCTTTTTGCAAGTATCGTTTTTGACGGATTTAAGTGCAAACTTAATACTTTAAAGCTCATCTTCTCGTGTTCACCTTATTGACACTAAGCACGTTCTTCCACTGAGCCCTTCAAATATTTAACTAGTTTGTTCAACAAAACTGTTCTCTTTTGGGCTTTATGAATTTCTTTGGAAACCACTAATAATCTGCAATACCATGAGGACACCTGTACAAATGAAAAATGAGCCAATTATAGAACCCATAGCTATATTTTATCGACAGATGGTGGGACTATTTAAAGACTTATAATCAAACAATCAAATGTTTAAATCAAATTAATTTGGAAATACAAAAAATACTATTTTCATACCTGTTGACAAAATGCTTGCTTTTTAAAACAATACTTTGATGGATTCTGTGATTTCAAAAATAATTTGGGTTCACGAGACTGACCATCCCTCTTTTAAAAACCCTTTTATGTAAATAGTCTTTCCCATAACATAAATGTTCTTTAAAAATAACGTACATTTAACATTTCTGAATATGAGTATCCATGGCTACTTGGGATCACAGTTTCTCTTGTTCTACTGCTTTCAAAGAATAAGACCGCCCATAAAGATTTTGTTTTTTACCAAGGATAGATTCTCATCGAGTATTCTGTAGGCTATAAATGTATAGTTTTATGGCTGTATAGGGGGATCTAGTGAATGCTCCTGTCCGATCTTTATTATCGGAAGCAGTTCTGTTGAACTCCGTTATTTCTCCCCGAAGAAGTTTATTTCAGTTTTTACTGTAGAAATATTCATAAATATTTATATCGGTCATTAGAGGGAATGCTTTGTAAGTTTACACTTGATATTTAACGAAATAGGCTTATCGAATCATTTATTAAATTTAGCAAAAGCCTTTTGGTAGTTGCATTATTTAAGTCAGTCACAGTTTAGAAGTCAATTATTAGGTGTGGGAAACTTCAGAATTTAATAGTTAATGTATAATAAGTGATCATATACGTTTATTGAGGTGATGTGCTGGCAATATATGTTACTACAACGCGAAACAAGTTGCCAAGTAATTTAACACAATTTTGATTGTGGATGGATTATTCATATTTGGGCTACATATAGATGTATTGACGTAGTGTCCTTTTTAGTTTTTTTTGGCTATATAAATGTTTCTAGAATATCTCAAGCTTTTGGCAGCTGGCTTCGTAATTTTACACCACCGCTTAGTACTAATGTTATGATTAATTAGTGTTTGTGGTTGGTTTGCAATACTAAATCAATTTAGTACTTCTGTAATAAAAGAAAACAGATTTAAATTTACGAAGCCAGCGGCCAAATGTCCTTGGAAAATTCTAGCAAGGTGGTAAAAAACCAAATCAATCCCAGTTGGCTACTTTTTTGGTGGTTTGGTAACGAATATCGCCACCTAATCATTTCCCCCCCAATAAACGTGTTAACGTTTAACTTTCAAGTAGCATGTTTTACTCATTCGCTACAGCTTATTTTTTTTTACCCATTATTAACATAATTTTCTTTAGTGTAACAAAGCTGTGGATTGTTTAGTCTGGAGATATTCCCGCAATAACGATGCATTTTACCTTGTTTCGTTTTTGACAAAACTTTTGTTTATTTTAGGCTGGAATGGAATGCTCGTCACAGGCCCCTCAGCTTTAGCCATCAAGAGGTGACTTCAGAATGCGCCAAGGCAAGCCGCCAACTTCGCCATAGCTACAGCCAACGCGAAGTATCTCGCCACAGTCGCCAAGTCAGTGTGGATACGCTGGCTAACTCAACCACAGACCTGAAGAACCCGGAACCCGTCGGGGCTTGGTCCGGCAATAATCCGGCTGTGACCAAGTCCACGCCACACTTGCTTCAAGGGAGGTCTCCACGCCATATTGCTTCGTCTAGCAGTTTACATGGGGAAGCTGATGAAACTGGGGTAAGTGTTAAAAAAAATTACAATGCAGTTAAACGACTTTAAACCGAATTCAAATTACGGTTGATTCGAAATACATTGCGTACTCTGCCAGTCGTATTTAGAACTGAAGGTTCTGGATCGGTCCAATCACGCTTAAGCCGAACAACTAATCTATAGATCTTTTATATTTTGATTTAATGAGGTTTGACTGCAATTCTCTATATTTTAGTATTTCATTCCAATTCTAATACTTTTGCCATTCTTTCGATTCAATATTTAATTTGTTTTTAATGTTTCCTAAGGGTTTTTTAAAAACATTTTTGCTTTACAATAAATAAAAATAGCTCAAGAATAGTCATTCGATTTAATTTAAATCTAAAGTTAGTTTATTTTGCTTTTCTACTTATTATACAATAATTTATTTTACATTTTATTTCTTTTTCGTGCAGGCTAACAATATGGTGACAAGACGGTTCAAGAAAGGCTCTGTTTATGACGCTCTAGCATCTACTAGTGGTCTAGACTTTGCTCCAGTAGTCCAGTTGAAGGCATTCAATTCCCGAAGAGATGAAGCGCTATTGCCTCCTAAACCGCCAGAAAAAATTTGGGAAAAGACGCAAGCATCCAAACTGAAGCTTGACAACAGTCCTGCTAAGGACAATGCTCCTCCAGTATTTAATGATCCTCCCCAAACCGAATCTATGAATTCTACATTTAGTACCCCACCAAAGCCTTCTGAAGTTAAAAGAACACCATCTGCTTCTAAATTTGATGGCAAAGAAGTTGCTGCCAAGTGTCTTACTGCTCATGAAAAATATCCGTCTTGGCCTGTGGTCGAATCTGAGTCACCTTCAGTTTCCCAGCGATCTCACTCCTGGACTGGGAAAACTGATTATCCAAAGGAGAAAGTAGCTTACTCTAGACCGAAAAAAGCTCAACAGTATAAGATATCCACCAACCAGTTGCAGCCCGTATTGGAACGAGCGCCAGACTACAATGTTATCAATACCAAGTCCCCAGAAGCATTAATTGCTGATGCCGAGAGAAGTCATACTAAAGAAAGCTTCAGAGTGGAGTTTACTGGTGGCAACATTCCTTCAGGGGAACGGAATGGCAAGCAGTACCCAGAATGTAGCTCTACAGGAGAGTGTAATGGTCAAGAATTTGATTTCGAAGCCTTCCACACTCCTGTTATTCCTGAATGCTTCGAGGACAAAGATTACAGAATGCACTCTCCTCCCGAACGTGACGCTCCATCGGCATCTCCGTCCTCAAAAGCAGCAAGTGAAGCGCCTTCAGCAGAATCCAATGGTTTCCTAAGTCGATATGAAGAAGTCATGCGCAACCAGGCTCAGTACTCGTCGCCTCTGTCAACCTGGAACAAGGAAAGATCTGAAAATACGTCCGGGGGTGCATCTCCTGACACTCCGTTCATGGATCGCCTACGCTTGGATAATGGATTGCAGGTTCCTCCGCCACGACCTGTGCCCATCCAACCCTTAGCTGCAGTCGCTCAGCTGCCCCAGCAGCTGCATCAACAGGCCAACGATATTGAACTGGCCAGTGAAAACGGAACCTGGATGGGTAGCATGGAGAGTAGCAGCCATGGCCGAGGTGTTCCTAAATGGCAGGGATCGTACAGTGACTTAAGCACACTTAGTACTCAACTGTCCAATCGAAGTTCCCTTTTTGATAGCGGCCACTCCACCATGCCTGAAAGTGGGCGTCTGTCACCCCAGTCTTCTTGTGATAGTACAGCGCCCAGCCTGTTATTGGAAGGACCCACACGTGCTCAAGTGGTAGCTAGGCATGGATGTCATCGCGAAATTGTCGCCCACAGTGCTCGAGTGCAGCAACCCGAAAGGCATGATTCAGAAAGCATCTTGTATTACGCGACTGGCACTACTAGATCAGTTCCTGAAGGACGAAGCCCATCAAAAAGCGTAGATGGAGCATCTTCTTCTAGCCACACCTCGACAGAAGAATCTTTATTCCGTAGCCATGCTTCCTTGACGCTGTCTCCGTCACAAGAGACTATAACCAGTAAATGCCCGACAAGACAGGATTCAAGGAAGAGTTCTAACTCTTATTCCTCGGATGATTCCTATTCACGTCCACGTGGAGCGCATGGTGATGATACATCAGGTTCTTCTTCCGATGTTAGCAATGTTACATGCATATCCAACTACAAAGGAGGCGTCAAGTCCACCCCTCCAAAGAGGTCAGAGAAATCTTCTCCACGAGAGGCTGTGAGAGCTAAAGCTCTAGATCAAACTTATCCCAAATATAAACCGAATTCCGATCCTCCAAAGTCAAAAAGCATGGATGAAACAGCTACTAAGTTTGTTTTTCCTGATCCAGAGAAGAAACAACGCGCGTCTGATCCAGAACTAAAGGCCATCCAAAAACAAGCTGTAATGTCCTTCTACGAAAGAATGTCCTTAGCATCCGAGGCTAGTAAAGCAGAAGCACAAGCCACTAAACTGATCCATGCCCCTGGATCTGACCCCGAACCACCACCTCCTTATGAAGCCAAGCTAAAAATGCCACCACCAAAGCTCTCCTTGCCCAAAGTGACCGGCAAACAGCCGCCGCCTAGGCCTGGCAACCAAATTTCGCAGCCCAAACTTCCTATGAAGGCCCCCGAAGTCGGACTTCTCAATGCTCACAGCAAGTCAGTCCCCAATTTGATGATGTTGAAAAACCAAGGCTTGGACTTGCCCGCTAGTCATCCGATTTTCAAAAAGCCATTCGGATCGAAGATGATGGATGGAGTTCCAGCCAACAGAACGGAAAAGAAGCGAGGATCCCCATTGGCCACAGAGGCGATCATTTCCTGGGACCAGTTGCCCATTGTCCTGGAAAAACAGAGGGAGGCCATGGAAAGGGTAAGTTTTTATGAATATTTAATTATTTGTTTGCAGAAGAATATTTTTATACATTCACAATTTATAGTAGAAAGGTAAAATGTAAAACAATGGCCTTTCAATAGAAAGAATATAAAAACTTTCTATCGTAATTCTTTTCGTTGGAATGAACTCTGTTGAATTTTCCGATCAAGCTTATTCTAAAGATATAGACAAATTTGAAAAATGAATTTGGTTACAAAAAATAGTTCGCTACATAAAATAATCCCTTTATTCCCAATGCTTCTATAATTCAAAATATAATGCATATTCTCGTTTTTCGAAATAATACTGTTAAGCTTCTAAGTTGCATGAAAATATAGTACGGAAAATAGTCGATTTCGATTTGTTTGTTTAGTAACTCTTAACTATTCTGCATAGCGCAGTTCTTTTGGAATCGAACTTTTTCAATTTTTTGAAGTAACGTATTCAATTAAATACAACATTCCAACCAATATCAAACTTATATTTTAAATGTCATGCCTATGCTTTAAAGACGAAATATAACATAGCTATAATATCTGCCTTTTCTGAAAGGCCAAATCCAGCCAATGATTCAATACCTATGCACCTTTGGCCTAGTGCAGCATGGAAAACGCTGCTATTCATTAGACATGACGCGTGTATAATTCCATCCTCTTCACAATGCATTGTTCTGTCGATGCAGGCCGCTTTGATATAACAGAACGCGAAGGGATGACTGATTGTGTGCATATTGACTGGGATTTCATCGCTCAGCTCATTTTCGAGGCTTGTTGAACTTATTACATCGGCTTTTAAGATGCTCCTGCTTTAATTTACGCTAGTTTGGGTTGCCAATACAATATAATCACCTATTTTCCAGTTTAAAGCTTTTATATTGGAAAACTTATTTCCGTGGTCAATTTAAAGATTCAGTAGCAATAGATTGATTATATAAACAGAAGATAGTAAAAAATATGTCTTATAATTAAAACTGGGGACATCTCTAACATCTGATTTTATTGTATTATTATTTTTTGATTAAATTTATTTTATTTTGTAGTTCCGAAAGTTTCAAATAATTGGAAAATGTATTTCATGGTTAATATGAAAATATTGAATGATACAGGATTTGTTAAAACGTTAGATGGATTTTTAAGCATTTGTTAATAAATACAAATAATAAAAAATGGCCCTTGTTAACCTAATGCGACGTTCAACCAACCCAAATCATAACTATTTTAATTTTGTTAATTCAATTAATGGTAAACATTTTTATGAAGATACAGCGTTATAGAAATTGTAATTCTTAAAAGTTGTCAGGATAATATTTAAGTTTAGTTTGTGAAAAATCAATTTAAATTGTAGTCGATAATGTGTCCCCGACCGCCTTAGAAATGTAGTTTAAAGTTTACCTGGGGTAAATATTTACCTCGGTTTGTAGTTTAAAGGTTAAAAATGATAAAAGTACAATATTCGAAAAAACACAGAAAAATAAAGGTTCAATTTTTTTAAACCATATGCTACTTGCTAAGTCATTCGAAATTCATTAGGTTAGATAAAAAGAAATCAGTTTCCTACATTCAGAATCAATTACAAAAAGTCAGTTAGAACTTAATTATAAAAAGTTAACAATTATGTTTGTTTAATCGCTCGTTAAGATTGGATTACTCTTGAAATAAATTATTTTGCTAGTGGTTCAACTCTTATTAAATACTCTTTGAGAATGGGTTTAGTTCCTAAATTATATCTATTTTAACAATAACTTTTTTTTGTAAGCATCTCTTACAGCTGTACACGTGCCAATAATTAGAATGATTCCATTTAACCTTGCGTTAAATCGCATAAACTTTTATTTTAACTTATATTTTTTCGTGAAGTTGTACCACTATCCACATAAGTTCTTCAGCCCATTAAAAAAGTCACTAAAAAGTTCTGAAAAAATTAAACATATGAAACTACCCAATAAGAACAATCTTACAAGTATCAATTTTTAAAACTAGTGTTCGAGGATACAAAAAATCCCAACAATACGCTCTTATTTACATAGAAGTCGTTAAGCATGATATTGTGACTGAGCAAGAACTTTAAGCAACCGAATTAATTGGAAAGCTGTTCTGTTTCGTATTTTTTGCCCGGTTTTTTCCCCTCTCTTTTCCTTTGATATCTGGGACTCGCTAGCTTAAGTAATCTGCATTTCTCGCCCGGACTGTCTTGAATGACTTTCTGCTTGGCCTGGCCCCTTCGGGGATTTTTGAATTTAAGATGAAGAAGAAAATAATTTTTTGTTAATTTTTTTACCTATTATCCATGCATTTTTTTTATTTTAAAGTGCAATGAACTGGTAATTACACAGCTAAATATTTAATAAATGGGTTAAATTTTAAATAAAATAATTAATAGATATTTTCATCGCTGATTTTTTTTACCCAATCAATACTTAATATTAAAAAAACGCGCGGCTTCAGTGATTTAAATGGAACACTGAACTAGCCACAACATTAAAGGGTAAGGTTTTTTCAGTATATTATCAATGTATAATGCTTTGCTAGATACTCGAGTCTACTACGCATTTCTACTTTTATACATCGTTATCTATTCAATAGCTATTTTGTTGGCGTTGTTTTTTTAAAACTGAGTTACCTACATTGAAAAAATTGTTTAAGGTAAATTGATAGAAGTTAGTGCTTACCATGGAAAAATTAAACTAAAAATAGCGTTTTATCTATATATTTAAAACATCAGAACGTTTTTTTTTATTTTGTTTAGAGTGTGCTTTTACAACCTAAGACACGAAATTCCAGCTAAAGAAGTTTTACTGAGCTTTGTACATGTGCTCTCAACAAAACAATGAATGTCCATGGTTAGAACGATTATTAGGTTAAATAAAAATTGAAGTATATCAATTCCACTCGCGCTTATCCGGCTTATTCTTTGCCGAAAACCCGTTGGATTCGTGACAGCGCAGAATTATAACGTGTGGTAGTTGTTCTTTTTCTTTAGAATACGTCTCACTAGAATGTACCTGTTCTATGTCAGTGACTTTTCTATCTTCTTCGGTGCTATTCGTAGAGAGCACTTGAGATATTGATGATGGCTCGGGATCTTTCCTGTATGTTTGTTTTACTCCCTTTCGCAGCTTTTTTATCAAATCATAGGTTGGTTCCTCCTAAGTAGCCTCAAAACATTGCTCTTAGTTACATTGGAGACGGATTAGATATCATACTTGCACTATATTTTCGTAAATTATTTTTAATGGATTTCCATATAATATAATGGATTTTTCCCTTTTCTTCTGATTTATACATAGAACATGATTTATACATTCCGTAATCCTGCCCATAGATTTCTAATAGAAAGCAAGATTTTCAAGTACATAAAAAAATTATACATTTTTAGCTATTTTCATATTTTAATCTTTAAAATGAAACTAAAAACAATAAAAATATTTTTCAATAACAGGTCAATCAACACATCTTTATATGCACCTGGTCTTACTTTCTTTCGGACGCGATAAATTAGAATTATACTTACTCGTATTGTTAATGAGTGGATATTAACTTTTTGGGTACGTTATCAATTTATGCTATCCAAATTTACGCATCCAGTAACTTAATTAAATCCTTAATTAAAACGATGTAATTATATTCTATCCATTACCGTGGTAGGATACGGCAGGCAGGGTTTTTGGTAGAGCTTTTGTGAAAATATATTTTTAAAACTTAATTCAGCTATTCTCTCGCATATGTTCGTTATTTTATTGATTATTTTACGCGGTTGTCATTGGCATAAAGCTCGTATTCTCACGTAAAAAACATTCCCGTAAATACCTGATAGTTAGTCAAAGCCATATTAGCTTGGCTTTATTAAGCCGATAATAGACAAATAACTCCACGTCGGAAAACTTAAAATGGAGAAATCTTTTACATTTGTTTGTTGATTTAACTTTCGGTCGTAACCACCCACCTCTAAATATGACGTATTACTGGCCCGCTTGCTTGTGGTCTTTTAACCCTTTATCTACTGACGGTACTTATAAGTACCACTTAAAAAACGTTTGTTTCACTTTTCATTGTTCAATTTGGAAAAAAGATGAAATTGACATTTTCGGTTTTAGCCACATTAAAGTCTGTAAAAGTAAAGTAAATTCTTCCTAAATCTTTTACTTTAGTTATCCTAACATTAAAATATTCAGATAAGCATTTATAACATTAAAATATAATACTATTAAGATAAATAATAAAAATTTAAATTTAATTCTATGCATAAAGGGTTAAATAAGCTTAAGCGGCATGACAATTTTTTTTTCTACATGAGGCCAATTTTTACCTAGTCATTATGCTTAAAGCAGATAGCTTATCAGAAGCTGGATTCGAACCCATAAAACTTGCCAGAAAAACTAGAAAAAAGCACAACTGTTCCATAAAAAGATTCTGTATTCACTTACCTATTTTAAAGGCCAAGTAATTTGTGGTTAAATTGGAAGTGGAAAAGGATGGGGTCGAGCACATTTGCGAGTAATTTGGGACCAGATTCGAGTAAGAAGGGGATTTTGCATTCGTATTTAAAGATATTTTTTTCTACCTTTTAATTTTAACGTTTATGTTTTCTGCAACTTTTGCAACTTCTTTTCACTTAACAGGCTATTCCACAAGACTAGGCATGTCTTTAATCTCTCGATACATTGATTTTTTATGCAGTTGCTGTTTATTTTTGATGCCTCACCACTGAAAAGATCAAAATGGAACTTCGAACTCCAAATAAATTTTATCTTTTCTCGCTCAATTGATCCATAAGTTGGTTTCAATTATAGGATTAAGCAAAATAATATTTCCCTTATGTTACGTACACTTTCAATTAGCTGCGGATGTTGAAATTGTATATAAACAAGTTCATCATAAACTATCTCGTAAAGAAAAATACAATCTAGAAATTGAAAAATATTAAATAAATTTTTATAATCTATGCAGAGCTAAAACAATTATCGATTTAAATTCAATATTCTTGTATGTAAATATAACTCGCGAGTTTCGAAAATAAGCAAAACCTTCTTCCTCTTTATACCATTCAATCACTATGTATTATTTGTGTACGTTGCATTTTTTCGCCGGTTCCTCTTTGAGATTTCCGAAATCGAATCTTAAACACGTAATCTTGTTTTCGAGAACATTGTTAGCTTCACTTTCTTTTGAAGTCACGAAACGAAGAATCGCTATTCGCTTCCTATTCTTCTTTCGGTTCGCCATAGAATGCAACTAAACAGACCTGCGTATTTGTAATCTTTAAAATTAATGATCCATTGTCAAATAAGTTTTCTTAAAGTTTCATTTCCACAAAAGAAAATTTTAAGAGGTCGATTATATTTTCAATAAATGGGGGTTATAAGAGGAGATGGTCAGTCTGTCAGAAGTTTTAAAATAGAAATAGGTTATCGTCGGATGACGACATTATTTATAAACTTTACAGATTAATAATTAAATAATTATGTGATATTTTTACCTTTACATTTAATTTGTTTTGTTGATGATGTTATTTTCATACCTAGGTGATAAAAAGATTGAATTGTAAAGTAATACTTTCGCAGATATTTGGATTTCAAAACTAGTGCATTGGTCTAAAGAATCGACTATCCATCTTTAATGATCATTTTCCAATAAGCTTTCCAAAAAGACAATTTTAAATAGAGGTAGATGGTATTTTCAATAAATTGGCAATAACTTATACTTTTATATATTCAGAGTTAACGTATTCTCTTTCTATATACATAAATTCTTCGATACCGAATAACTTATTCTCTCTTTATTCTTCAATTTCCAGACTATATTTCGTCAGATTCGTAGCCTGACGTAAGTTAAGGGACCCATGCCAAAATAACATTTGGTGATTGGTAGGCAACTTAAATATAATTCTCGCATTTAAATTTAAACGTTCTTATTTTTTACTATTTCTGTAACCAGATTCAAATGTTAAATAGAATAGGGTTTTCTCTCTCTTCTATGTATAAAGTTGAAGCTTAAAATCCTACCAACTTGAGTATTTCATTGTTATACAACAGACCTAACTATTTGAGTTGGTCTGCAAAAGAATGAATCGTTGCACACGGTAAAAGTTCACCTACAAAACTTATAATCAACTGAAATATCATTTTATAACTTATGAATATGGTTTTCTGGATACGAGGCAAACTAAAAAAGCATTTTTTTTCCTATGTCAGGGGGATAAGACAAAAGTGCCCTTGCGAGAACTTTTTATTTGGGGTTTCCATCGACAAATGCAATCTCTTGGTTGGTAAATTGCATTTCTCTCGTGTGCGTCTAGTTACGGAATAGAATGGCTAAGTGCCTTTTAGGATTTCAGGGACTATCTACACATAGGCTATTGTCGTGGGACCCGAAGCCGAAATATCTGGATTGTAGAAAGTTTCTATTCCCAGTAATTCACAATTCAAACTGAAGTTTTAAAATACAAATGCAAGTCTAAATATTTTATACCCGGGAGACAGTTTAGTCTGTTTTAGTCCGTAAAGCCAACTGTAAGAAAATTTTGATGTTTTTTTATGTTAATATATGCTGATGCTAATGACTAATGTGTATCCGCAGGCTGGTGACAAAACTGGAAATTTCCCTGATAATTTCAAAATTTTAGTAAATTCTCAAGAATTCCAAGTTCTGTGACCACCCTGATCTGGAGTCCTTTAAAATATGAATTCTTGAAATACCTAAATCTACTTTTTCTTTCACCAGATAATTCTTTAAAACAATAATAGATAGTTAGGGTATTTTGTTTATATTTTTTTAAAAAAATTTCTTTAAAATGGCTACATACCGGACACATTGTAATTTTATATGGCTCAAAATATGTAGTAGAAAATTTATTTTCAGTTTATTGGCTAATTGCTATGCTAACCAAGTAAATAATTAACAATTTGGAAAAATCATATAGACTTACGAAGTTATAACTGAATGCTTTATTGAAGCCCAATTTTAATTTACCAAAATAATCAGTTATTTTATTATTTTTCTTCTATCGATCCCCTAAATAGCCATTTTAAATCCCTCAGTTTAAATATTCTATTCTAAACAGTCCTCAACTTGAATTATTCTCGCTGTGATAGATCCACCTTGTAATACGCTGAAGTGCACAAGGCTTAACGTTCTGCGATCTGGATTGTTAATACTCTAGCTTACTCGCTGATCCACGGATCTGGTGTGATATTGATCAGGATTGGAATCGCTACGAAACCCCTTGGGAGGTTCAGCTCGCCCCTCTTCATTAGGGTCTTATCCTGGGATAATACCCAATCGACAGCTCCAGAACTGTAGTTGGCGACCTTTACACATCATCAAAGAAGACAGTTTTTGAAATAATTTTATGTATCGCGCTTAGGATGGAAATTAACTTTCGGAATTAAAAGCACATTTTATCTGAATTCCTTCCTTTCATTTGAAGTGGTTTCAATATGACAAGATCCAAGCCATAGTTCCGAAACTGTGATTGGCGACTTTTACACGTCATCGAAGCAATCGCTTTTTAAAATAATTTTGACGTCGTGGGCCTTGGATGAAAAGGTACGGCGCAAATAAAAGTGGCCTCGTCATGGAAATTGGAATAAGATAGAATTGTTGGCAAGTCCGAAACCAATGCAAAAACAGGTTTGCTAAGTGAAGCTATTGATCGCTTCAATATTAAACCCAAACAAACGTTTGACGAATTATTTGCCGGCAACTACTATGGTTTGACAAGTTAGTTGAAATGCAATATAAGCTAAAAGTTTGTACAGCTGTGCAAAAAAATTCCCACTAGTGATTATTTCGGCCGTTATTTATCCTAAAGAATCGGACCTTTTGTGTTTTTGTTAATATAAAACATTCTAAATTAATTGCAAGACACAAAATCTGCGTAAGGGGCTGTTTTTATATACTAATACGCACTAAGATCTGAACTCGATAATAGTCCATGAGTAGCTCTAAGTGATGCTAATCTAATCCAACCAATGCAAAAACAGGTTTGCCAAGAGAAGTCATTTCATTTCACGCTTAAATAATCTTTTATTGCGACGCGTGAAGGCTTTCAGACGGATTCAATAGTTTTTCTCGCCAAGCATCTTAATGCATTCCTATCTCTACGCCGGGGCCACTTTTATTTGCGCCACCCTGTACTTTCTGAATTAGTTTTATCTGAATTTATTTATATTTTAGGGCGTTTTTCCATTCATTGGGATTAGCTGTCGAGATAAGCTGGAATCGTCGGGTTGAACAGTGTGGTTGGCGGTGTTTACACTTCCTCAAATCAATCGGTTATTAAAATGATTTTATGCTTTACTCTTAAGATATGAACTTTATTAAATATTAATTCCAACTGAATTTAAAGTTTTGAGTTAGGGTGTCCATAGGAATGTATGTCACGATACTCAACACTGTGCTTGCTGGCATTTATGTGCCATCATAGTAATCGGTTATTAAGAGTAGGTTGGCTACTTAAAAAAATTAGATTTGCGGAAAGGATCTTTAAGAGTTAACATTTGTGATTTCAGATGTATTTATTCAATTTAATATAAAAAAGTATTCAAGTTTATAGTAGAAAAATTGTTTACAACGTCATTTTTTAAGTTTAAACAGCATGCAGGGGCAGCTGAGGGATTGTCAAATATACAAACAAAATTACTAAAACATACAAGTACGTAAAAAGTATTTAACTTAATTTTCTATTTGTAAATTAAGTATATTTTTTCAGTGAGACAACCAAGTTTGAGCCTGTCAAATATAATCAATCACAAGAATATTTAGAAAATTTAAAAGTAACAATACTTGGGACAGTGACCTGTTCTTTTTTTTACATAGAACGACCACCGCCATCTTTTCATTTAGTAATTATCTACACGCTAAGATATAGTAACGCAGCATCGTAATTCGTAAATTTTATATTTCAAAAAATTAATCAAATTTTAATTGATCCTTCGATTGTTCTCGCTTCTCTACTTGGATAAAATTCAACACTGTAGTTTTCAATATATTTCATCAAAATAATTTTTATATTAATTTTAAGTTTTAAAATATATTTTGTATATATTGGACCATAAAATTAAAAAAAACCTTATTTTTTCTCTACATTTCGTAGTTATTTTGCACCGTATTTTCACTCAGACATTCGGAGATAAACCCAGACAAAGCACTTCGAAAACTACAGTTCATATATTACTAGGAAACCAACAACAAGCAAGAATTAAGGTTCGTCTAGAATTCTATATCAACCTTAATGTCTGGACCGGCAGTCTCCTCCGCTTTGTTGCAATTGAAAATGCAGTTTCCTATAACCAGCTAAAATATTTTCGCTTGCAATACGAAAATAAAACTGAAAATTAATGGGCTCCTTTTTATCAATGGGATCCAACCCCACTTTTTTCTTAGTCCTTGGACACTGACAAAAAGGCAGATGAAATCTAAAGAAGTTGAAATGCGTCAAATAGTCCTTTATTTTTATTATTGTCTGTTTACTCCTTAGCCTATTTTTTTTAACCCATTAGGGGGAGAAAATAGATAAGTTTATGGAAATTTTAGGCTCATAAATTGTTTTGGCGCAAACAAGAAAAAGTAAGATAAGGTTATTAAGCTTCGTCTAGATTAACCAGATATCCGGAATAACAGCAGTTTCTAAACCAGCTAAAATACCCATAAGCTCATTTAAAATAGGAAAATAAAATAACTTTGGGAAATAAATGGTATTCTGTTTATCAATGCTATTTTTTTTGCTGTAGCTTAGGACACACTAAGACAGTTAGATGAAAGCTAAAGTAATTGAAACGCGCCAAATAGCACTGTGAATAATTTTTCTTTTGGGCACGATATTTTAAACCCCACTGTCATGAAGCTTACCTTGTGACTTGGTAAGGGAATTTTACTTTTGATTCTCTATTGTTTGAGTCCTGGAATCCGTCCAAGCCAAACAGAAGTGACAGGAGGGAAAATGATTATGTAACTTTGGATGAATAAAAAAAAGTTGGTATATTTTGCTCGTGCATATCTTGTCATCAAAGAGACGCTGGTGAGCAGAAATTCATTAACAACTTCCTTACGCAGTTTTTTTTGTGTTATTCCTTTTTTATGAATTGAATTTGTGATAAGGTCTTTATTTATCTCACATTTTTTTTTCTCTTTTGTTAAAATGACAAGTTGGTTGCCTAGAATATTTACATTCAATTTCGGTCCAATTTATTAAATTCTGATTAAAATGTTACATTTATGCCAAATTTTCGGATGTTTTTTTTAAAAAACATTTTCTACAATTAATTTTTTTCTTTTCTGTATAAATATAAAACATCCACGAAATCAGATGACCCTCATACGTTGTAGTTCAGAACTTAGCTTCCCTATATATGCACTAAATAAATATTTTCTTTGGATCTTGTACACTGCCTTATAAAAGATCGAAACATATTTTGTCATTGCGTTTTAAAAGAACTGTCATGTCTTTCCTCATGGGATTCAATACTAAAGCTTCCCCCTAGTTTATTTGACAACTCTAAAACGATTTTAACCTAACCAAATCGAAACATTTTGACAGAATTTATTTTGGTGTGTTCAAGTTATTCTAAGTTTCATGATGGAGTGAGGTTGATTGGCTTTCCCTAGAAATTAAATTATTTCTTCATTTCAAGCTAAACAAATGAGAAATGAAAAATGAATATATTTATATAATGTTCATATGCATATTTTATGGGTTTTAGTGATAAAAAATAGGTGCATACTTTTATAAGTTTTCTTGAAAATTATCCGAACGTTGAGGGGTTAAATAAATAGCTGCGAGCAATCTATTGTCTCTATAGAATATACTCAATAAGAAATGACGAGTCGTCAAACAAAAAGCTGCGAAGCAACAAAACATATTTATTTAACAAAAATACTTGAAGAGGTTAAAGTCAAAACATTTCTCTCCTGCAGTCCTTTCCAAACACGAAATGAGATTATCTTTTCTACTTATTTCTCTGAAGTATCTAAATCATCTAAACTTATTCCCCTCAAGTATGTAACCAATATCTCTGGGTGAACATTCGATCTACAAATACCTCCCCTGATCTTAGATCCTCCCTTAAAAGACTGTGTGCCAGTCTGTTTCAGGAGCGCTCTCCAGCCATATCTCCTTTGACAACCTGATTTTCCCTTTTTCTTTCTTTACTTGCTTTCAGCCTCTTTCTTTTTTTACTATTTAAGGGCTCCTTTTATATCTTTTCTCCTTTTCGAGAATCGCTTCTTGGAGTTCGGTATCTGGGTGCTTCCGTCAGCAACCCCAGTCATTTGATGAAAAAAAGTTTTTTTTTTTTTTTAATTTTCAGTCATTTTGATTTGTTTTTACTCTCAACTTTCCGTCGCTTTTACCCACTGTAAAAAATTAGCAAGAGAAATAGATTTCTTAATGATAAATTTTGTACCTTTTTCTTAAAATAGCTGGTTTTATTTTTAAATGGCTAACCTTTGAATTACATCTTTTGTTGCTGTAGTTTGGTAGAATTAAATTTAAATGTAATTTTAAATACAATGAAGTAGTAAACACGGTAATTATAGTCTAAATTACATGAGTTTTGAGTGCATTTTCCCATGAATGTTTTGGAAAACGTAGCATTTAAGGAGTTTCGGCGATTCGTTTTCTATAGAATCAATAACCACTCAATGTATTTTGTTTACTTTAAAATATGCTCTCTTATTATCGCAAATGATTTATAATTAAATTTAAAGGAAGATGATTAAATTGTTGGGTTATTTTGGACTGTATAGTATAACAAATTGCGGATTTTCAAAAAGACACATTAATTAAATTTTATTTGTCCCCTACTTAAATACCACAATAAAAAATAGATTTGAAATTTTTTTTATTTAGAAGTAATCCGATAATTTAAATGAACTTAATTTTAAGATAATTTACGTATTTGAATAAATACAACGATTCAAAAATTATCTTTATTAATAGGGTTTTTTCTTCTACGTAAATGCCGCATTGATAAATTAGCTTTTACAATTCGAAATATTTTGATATCTTTCACTCGTTATTTTGAAACACTAGAAATAACTTGTTCTATATGTTAAAATTTCACTGCCTGTTCTGAATACGATTTAAAATAAATATATTTTGAATGAATAGCGTTTTTTTTTTTTACAAATCGTTAACCAATAATATCGTACTAATAAACAAGTGTTTCATTGCGAAAAATTTTAATTAAATTATTTACACGGTCTTTCATATTTTATCTGTTTCAAACTATGGTTTTAAAAGATTTTTCATTATTTTAGAAATATAAGGAACGCACAAATTCTTTTTAAAAAACCATTTTAGCATTAAGTTTCGCAGATAAATTAAATGAAAACGAGAAAAAATTTAATTAATAGTTTTGTTATCTTAAAATGTAAATAAATAGCTTCGACAGAAACATATTAAACTTCCCACTTTTGATGCATAAGGCGTTTAAATTAATATTTCTGATTTATAGAAAATGTTAATTAAGTTTTTCATGAATAAAAATGTAAACTTTTCGCTGAATATAAAATATGCATTAATAATGTTGATAAATTGAAAATGCAAATTAGTGGTCTCGTTTAAACGAAAAATAATTAAATAGGATGAAAAAATGAGCTGATTAATTATCACATTCATAAAAAACTTACTAACTTTTTTATCATCAAGCAGTTATTGACAATTGATTATTTACTTGGAGTCAGCGTAGCCTGGCGGGAAAAGTCATCATGCAACGGACGTTACCTTCGATTGTTCTGTCCTCGTTTTAGCAATCCCATTAACGGATCGTAAAGGGCAAAACATTCCAATAAAAAGTGTATACGAGGCTGGTGCATGTAATATCTGTTGTGGTCCAACGAGCTGACACCAAAGGCCATGTCACTATAAGGTTGTATTGGGTGCCACCTCAAATGTCGTCTATTTTCTGCGGTTAAAAATGACAGGCCCATCGCCAATAACTCCCCTTTTTTATTGTTAGAGCAGCAATAAAATGTTGCAATTAAAACCTTCATTTACACATTAAATTATTAACATTATGCATGAATTAAAAAATAAATTGTAACAGTCAACATAAATACCCAACACTAGCGGATCAGCCCAAACCCCTAAAAAATTATAAACTATTCTATGAGAAAACAGACATGGAGAGCTTAGGTTTTAACTTAAATAGAAGAACAGGAGGACATGGTCAGAAATTTAAAAAAAAAATCCTGCTTCAGAAAGGAGGTAAGAAAACATTATTTTTACAATAAAGTGGTCAATGAGTGGAATGCTTTACCAGGTTATGTTGTTTATTCGAAGAGAGTAGAAGAAACTTGACAGTTATTAGAGACATATCAAAATTATAAATTTTTTGGACCAACCTTGCTGGGCCTGTTGTTAGTTTGTATTTGTAAAAGCACAGGAACAGCAAACAACTGTTTCTGCGCAACATCCACCCTAACCTGTTTCATAATCGAAATTGCCAGCGTGTCCCATTACGGTATCAATTCAAATTGTTTGACTCCCTTATTGGCTTAATCTATGTACCTAAAACAACTGCGAGGATAGCTGAGGAACTTATCGATTCCTGTTGTCCCGCTTTCGGGAAAAACTTTCCTATTCTCTAACTTCTTTTTCTTTCCCTCCATTCTAAATTTTGTGGGCGGCAATTAAGGCTACTTCCATTAATCAAGTCGGCCCTATCAGATCGTATTCTCCGAAAATCAAATGCCGGATAAGGGGATCTAAACGGGTAGGACATTTTCGGATATTCTGCTGTTTTCGTTGAAATTTTAAATTAGTAGGCGACTTTCCTTTGCTCATGATTAAGACTGTATTCGAGAGATAAGAAATTCGATTATGAAGCACGCATGCAGGGAGAGTTAAAAGGAGTAATTACTTCTTTCAGAGATGTTTGGTTTCGGAAAATAAAGACATTTATGATAAAATTTTAAAATAAATCGTGTTGTATAACCTATTAGGATCTGTGCTGTACCTTACCTACTTCTTACAAAATGTTCAGTTTTATCTCATGACTTACCTCTTAAAAAATCTGAAATTTCAGGGGAGAAAAACATTTTCGAAGCATTTTTTTTTTTGTAAAGCTATCACTAGGTTTTACGTACACAATACTTTAAAACCGTAGTAATTGTTTAAAATGATCGTCATATAATTTTATTTTAATCGACACAGTAGGCATCATACTACCATAAATAGAAAAATATACGTACTTTTATCTTAATTTCTTTAGCAAAATTTTATTATGTTTATAGTATTTTCTATTAACTGAAAGAACCTCACTCCTATCTTTTTTATTTTGCGTATACTTTAACAACTTTAATTACCTTAATTATAATTAAACGTAAAGTCCTATAAATTTATTCATTTTTTAACCTTTTAGTTATACTTGCATACATTTTCACCAAGCTTTTTTTAAAATAAGATTAAGTTGATATTCCTGTTTTCATAAAACTTAGTCTCTACGCTCGTTACACTTTAATTACAAAAAATTATCACGTTACTTTCTTTACTCACAATGTCTAACGAACATCATAAGTACGTTATTTCGTATTATCACTAAAATGTTTCTATCTTGTTTTCCTTTACTTTAAAGTATATTTTACATGTAGCATGCAACATTTACATGTACATGAAAACATGTAAAATCCAATACATATTTGATAGACTATTTACATACTTAATAATAACGGATGGCATGGTTTATCGACAAATGTCACTAGTCTAAAAGTTTTCAAAGTTTTAAAATCTAATAATTAAATAACAAGCTGATACTAACCGTCAAACAGTTTTCTTTTCTTACTAGTTATAAACTTGGAGGGAAGTGCACAATATTTTAAGAAAATCTTTTTTTTTTCAAAAATAATGCATTAATATATGGGACTGAAGATCTCTCCTATCTTTTCTATCTGTTTGAAACCCACAGCCTTTCTGTTTTTCCAAGCGAGAAACCTCTTGTTAGACTTTAATTAAGACAAAATAGCCCTCTTGGACCCTTCGGGACGGTGATTAACTGGTCCCATGCCTTATACAAACAATCCCTTCTGCACACAACCTTCCCACACTGCACCACACTTTCAATTTCCCGCGCTGCCTAATAGCTGCTGCAATATTAATAGGAGGGAGAGCTGTTCTAGATGATTATGTTTGCTTTACAGGCTCGGGCACGTTTGATAGCGTTGTTGAGCAGTTATAATTTCCTTACGAATTTTTACACCTTATGATAAGTGCCGAAATTATAGGAGGTAGTTCTGAAATTTTTCATCCTGTGTTTACAGTTGAGTCCTGATGTATTTTTATTGATTTATCTTTTGATAAAAAAAGGGTCGTTGTTGTATTTTTGACTAAGAAAATCGGTCCTTTTTGTACTGAGGTACACGTAACTTCGCATGGTGCTACTGAAGTAGAAATTTTGTGATATTAACAGCGGTTTTTATGTTTTTAGAAATTCTGTTCAAAGGTATTATATATTTACTTTCGAAGGAGTAGTAGAGTTTTGGACTATTCAGCATATTCTTTCGCAAACAAACTTATTTATAAATTGAGAAAAAGATTAATTACGCTTTTTGATGTTGGTTTTAATAAGTTTTTAAATCATGGTCCTTTTTTTAACGAAATCTGTAAAAGTCATAATAAAAGATCTAATGGAAAGTAAACAAACTGACAATTTATTTTCATAAAAATAAAATTTAAATAAAATTAGTATATCGTTAGTCAGTGAAATTTAAAATGGAACGTTTTTCAAGTTTATTTAAACGCGTTAAAATTAATGTTAGATAGTTTTATTTTACTATAAACCCAAAACACTGGCCAAAGTCTCCTGTCAAGCTATAATACTATCTGTATAAACTTCCATGAAAACGCACTTTCTGTGAAAGACGTTTTGAAAAAAATTGAAGCGCTCTGTTTAAGATTCAATATTTAAAATATCCCTAAGATGTCAACTGTCATTTTAGTGTGGCTCAAGTTTTGAAAACTTTGAAATATTTAAAAGTAAAAAGGCTCTTAAACAGTGTCAGCTGCATTGACGTACTGCAAAGAGCGACGCATTTCATGAATAATGGTCTGCTCCAAAGTATGGTGGAAACTGATTCGTAAGAAAATTTTGCTGAAATATGCAAAAATGGCTGGTACGAAATTGATAAGTACAATTTAAGTATTCACCAACCCATTTCTATTATTTGGCGCAGTTCCCGAACGAATAGTTTGTTTCAGAAATCCGTTATTGTGTACTGCTTTAGCGATAGACAAGATGTTTCCGAACTGAAATCTTCAGATACTAAATGCGTTTTTAATATTTTAGTTTAAAGCTATGCCAAGTTGGCGGTATGTGAATTTTCTAAAAGAGGGTCTGTGAAACGAAAAAAACAGGAATGTTTATAAAGATTTTTACTAGATGGTTTTGAAATCGTGGATTCATTTAAAGTAACTCTAGTTTGTTTTTCGTATTTTAAGTAGTATAAATTTAATACAAGTATATAATATATATTACCTAATGTAAAACAAATGGTGATCATACTTAAAACAGTTAAGAGATAATTTATGAGAATAACGTAGTAAAAAAATCAAATGGGGGGGGGGGGGGGGTTACAGCCATATAGAATGAACATTTATTAAAGAAAAGCTTTAAAACTACAGTGATGAACTCCTTTTTTGGCCCTCACCTTTTACACATTCGATTAATTTACTCTTTTAATTTCAAAGCATGAGATATTTACCACCTAAATCAATCAAATGCTGAGAATATCGCAAAACACTGATCCAAATATATAAGTTCCAAACTATTTTAAATTCCAAGTATTTCATTTTTACTATTCAGAGAATGACATTTCTAGTTTAGAAATTGCAAACAAAATCGAACTCTATATATTGGACAAGAGTTAAATCCTCCTCGAGTTAGGCAACCCGACAAACTATTTGCAAGCATATCTGGTTTCTACTAGATATAACACCCGTATTTACCCCCCCCCCCCCCTTCCCTGTCATACAGTTTTTCTCTTTTAAAGAATGGCAACATGTTTGGTGAGCTTTAACTCAATACAAAAAAAATATACTACATTTTTGATTAAAAAGAATTGTTGGAGTATTTTTGATACTCAACGCTACTTGTAATGGGATACGGAGAAACTAACTTTTAGGAACTTTTAGAAATCGATTATTATGGTTGCTTGGTGGAGAATAAATTACGAATTCTGGTTTTGTTGCTTGTTTTGACGAGCTGCTAAAGTTAATTACTTTTAGCTCTTGTTAAGTGTTTATAGTGTTCATAGCTTCAATTTTGTGCATTTCGAGAAGCTTATTTGTATCTTGCAAATGAAGGGTCTAGTTGCTAAACTCACATTCTAAAAAGTAATACTAATATATAAGGCCCGGTCCGTTCATTGGCGACTTTTAATGATCGTAAACTGAATCGCACGAAATCGCCAATGAAGGGGTTGGACCGTATATCTTAGTTATACTTTGGAGAATGCGAGTTTTGCAACTAGGTCCTTCAAATGGGTTTGGTTCATCGGTTTAAATTATCTGAGATTTAATAGAGGCTCAAAATTAGGTTTTGATTAATTGTGTGCACTTACAAAATCCTTAATATGTGCAAATAAAAAATAGATTAAATTAATTACTTCTTTATTGTAAATTAAGTCGAAACTTTCTTTTAAAATCTCCGAATGCAAGAATTTTTAAAATACATTTACGTGTTTAAAAGGAATTTATAGTACTTTTCAAAAAAAGTATCATTATTAGAAAGCAACTGCAGAATTTGTTAATTTTTTAAGTGGTTTAAAATTTAGCGAGTTAAAAAAAAAGGTAAAAGGAAGATATTTTAACCTCCACTGTTTTTCGTTTTTTTACTACTTTCATACCTGATAAAAAAAAGGAGTAAATTTTATAGCAATACTTGACAAATAAAGTCAATATAGATGGTCTATGGAGACATAGATACAACAATGAACTATATAAATTATAAAAGGAAATCGGCATTGTTAAGTTTTTGAAAATTCAACGAATGATATTTGCCGGACATATCTTCAGAATGCAACCCTCTCCCTTAACTTATCGAATCTTTAACTACAAGGTTATAGGAACCAGAGCAAGGGACAAATTAAGACGGTCAGACTGCATGACTAAAGACTTTTAAATTTTGACGATAGTGGCAAACCATCTCTAAGAAGAGAACGAAATGGAAGCAAGTTGTTGAGAAGGCCATGACCCACACTGGGCTGTCGTGCCAATCGAAAAAGACAAATAAAGTTTTAAAAAAAATACTGTATTAGCTCTATAGGACTGACCACCCCCTTTTAAATCTTATAAAGTTTCTATCCCAACCTGTTCTTCGATTTACTGGACAAATCCATCACTCTAAGAACCCCAAAAAGGCCATTTAGAAAGTTCGACTGACAACAAACTAAACGATTTTCATTACCGAGGCACCCACTGCCTGTAAAGCTATCTTTCCTGTCTAAAAAGACCCCGACGATAAATCATCCTCTGTAAATAACGACGAAGTTCTAAAATTCCACGGAAGCAAATTTGATAATCATCTGTCAATGTTGGGTCAATAATGTACCCAAAGATTAACCAATAAAGAAAACTCGCCAAATTATAAAGAAGCGAAATTATCATGTGAAATCGTTTTCGTTATTTTGGCTCAAAAGGAAGCGAAATAATTGACGCTGAGGAAATCGATACAATTATTAATAAGTTCTCATTATGCGCTTCGTGATTTAATTTCCTCAGCAAATGAAATCTTTCGTTGTGTCTGCGGGATATAATTTAGAATTTATATTTGTTACAAGGCAATGAAAGTTACTTTTATAAACTCCGATGATGTTCATTTTAAGAATTACTTTTTCGAATTTTTTAAACGTTTTATTGTTAAGTTGGGGAAAGTGTTTTCGGGCAAATAATTATGTTTGCTCATCGAGTATCTAACATTTTTTTACTCTTACAACTTTAATGTGAAAAGATGCAACAAACACGATACATAAATCTATTATTTATTAAAGAAATAGTCAGTGTTATAGGGGAAGAATTTTTTTTTACGTGAAATACTTTTTGGAAATAGCTTTATTTAATTTATAATTTGTTCATTTAAAAAAAATTATTTTTAAATATTAAAAAATTTATCCTAATTAACTTGAATGTCATAAAATGCGTAAAGGACGATAATTGGACAGACATTCTTAAATCGTCCTAAAATATCAAAATGTAATTTTTTAAAAATGCATCATTTATTTATTCAATTAGAACTTATTAAGTTCATATCTGAAATCTAATTCCAAAATAAAAATGTATTCAATTAAATGTTTATCATGTAAAAAATATAGAAAATTATTTTGACATTGATATATTTTAAAATTACTTTAATGCACATATTTAATTTAGATAAATTGATTATTAATTTTGTTAAGTGCTTTCTATTTTCTTGCATTTCTGTAAACTAATGATGTATAATTGATTTTTTCCCCATGGAAAAGAAAGGATTTTGCTTTTTCTGGTTTAAAGTTTTGAAATTATTAGTTTCATAATTATTGTCAAATTTAAAAAAAATCGTCCCCCAAACTAATAGCTTATAATAAAATATAATTAGTCCACATCAGTATTTTTTGTGTAATGATGTTGTTTAAAAGTAACGTTGCATTTGGTTAAACATTTTTTATTTTTAGTGAAATATATATTTTACTTAACGACGTATTTAATATTTTGCCGTTTAGTTTTTCTAACTAGTAATTATTAATGGTTTATTTTTAATTATTTACATACCATACATTAAAGATTATTTTTATCTTCTACCTTTTTTAATGTTTATAGTTTTTAATGAACCGAGATTAAATTTATATTGAAAGTTACTTTTTGTATGATGTTTACTACACTCTTGTATTCCGAAGCATAATTCCCTTAAATTCGATTTCTTGCTCAGCAATAATTTCAGTATGCTGTTATAATAACTATTTTGATTTTCGGTATTTATAATAGTCTAATTAAGTTTTCAACAATAAAAAAAATTATGTTGTAACAAAAATTGTATTTGCTGACTAAAAAAAAATTCCAAACTGTTCAAATAATCTGATAACTTGGTACTCCAAATTTTGGTGCAACGTCTTGCCATAATTTGCCAAGATTGACCCAGTGCATCAATTATGGCTGGAGGTGGTATCAAAATTTTGAGTTTCACCTGCGCCAAACTTTATGGATTTGGTTTGGTTGAATTGACGTCACACTAGAGCTACGGCTATAAAGTTTAGTGTTGTGGCGTACCATTTTTTTCTAGCCAGCCATTTTTTGGTGAAACATGACTTATTCTATTACAATATAGCTTCTAAATATAAAAAAATCGGTGCTTCTATCTCATTTTTCAATCGCAATTATCGACAACTCCCCTTTAAAATTTCCACCGCGCATTCTTATCGTTCCAGGGACAATAGAAATCTTCCCCGTCCAGTGAAATTTTTTCCCTTAATTATATCTCCCCGAGTTGATGCACCCTAAAACACTCTTTCATTGGAGCTGAAAGGAATTTGCCAATAAATGGAAAAGATCGAGATACTTCCTTGGAATAGTTTTATTGAATAAGGAATAAGGTATTGATCCCCCTTCGTATTGTGTCGAAGAAGTACGTTTATTGGAATAAATTTTTCACCTCTTCTTGGCTCCTCTCGTGGAAAAGTTCAAAAATCACGTCCGGTCTTTATAGCGCTGTGTCTTTTTCTCGCCTTGTTTACGAAGTTCGGCGGCATCGATTGGGGACCAAAGCGAAAAGTTGCTATTCGGGGAGCAATAAATTGGATGGTATTTGCTATGGACTTACAGAACCGAATTTCTGTTTGATAGAATGGATTGTAAAATAGCTATTAAATATATTTTAAAATAAATTGTTCACTGTTAAAAATGTAGGGCATGATTTCACTAAAAATATGGTTCCCAGTAGAAACCTCCTGTGGACTTACAGAACCGAATTTCTGTTTGATAGAATGGATTGTAAAATAGCTATTAAATATATTTTTAAATAAATAGTTCACTGTTAAAAATGTTGGGCATGGTTTCACTAAATATATGGTTCCTAGTAGCTGCAGGAAATTGGAGATCCCAGTCGGTAAGGCGCTTGCCTTGCATGCGAAAGGTCCCAGGTTCGGATCCGGCCATTGCCAAAACAACTGCAGAGCTATAAACGTTCTGTACAGCCAAAGAGTCCGACGAATAATACCCCGTGTGGAGGGAGTGCATGTCCAATGTTCCGATGCCACGTACGATGTCGCCCTTAAAAATTGCGTTGGGTGTTTTGCGTCTAGTGCGACGATAATTCAAACTGACCTAACCTAGTAGCTGCAAAGGCTGTAGTGAAATGTTTCAGCATATATTCTGTTTAACCTTTTCTCAGACCTTTACTTCTAAAACCTGAAATCAATAGGAAATAATTATTCAAAACAAAACGCTGAATATAAGAAATTTTCGAACAATGGATACGTAAAAAAATGATTGTATTGAGTTTAAGAAAATATAGAATTTCCTTTAGTAAACTCAATAAACCCTAATGTTTTCTTTCTCCATGGTTCATGTATTTCTATAAAAACGTATTTTATTTTGCAGTCACAATATCTGATGAATTGTTCGTTATACTCAGCCACTAAATAAAAATAAATTTGGATTTTTTCGATTGTTCCACTCGTCAATCGAGGCAACATCTTTCGAGGTGAACGAACGACATTTGATTAGTTTCCGATCGCGTGTATTGCATATCCTGATTCATTATATCTCGGGGCCGGCTTGGAGCGGTGGGTTAAGGCATCATATCATGGAGGAACTGTTAAAAATGTTGCTTTGGTTTCACCAAAAATATGGTTCCTAGTAGCTGAAACGGCTGTGTGGTGAAATGTTTGACGATATTTTTGGTTATTGATTGGTTTATTTTTCAGATTTTTGTTTCCATAACCTGAAAAATGGTTCAACCTAATACCAAAAATAGAGTAAAACATTTTACCAAAACGCCGTTGCAGCCGCTATAGGAACAATATTTGTTGTGACACCGAGCGCAAAATTTTTAACGGTGTATCTTCAGAGGTTCTGTCCTCGTTTTCGCCACTAGATATTGGCTCTTCTAATATAGACTAAGTCTCGACAAATTCGACGGTATGGCGACTCGCGTTCACCAATATTGATAGCCTGGCGAACACATAGCGGATCTATTGGCGTAGAGGGCACTGGTATTTGGTTCTAAATTGCCTTGGAAGGTGGTTCCAACTCGTAAGTGTTGTAGTGACTCTGGATTAGTGCAAGTCGATGTAGATTGACTCTCTTCTTAGCCATCCTGTAAACGGATCGTGCAGGGTAAAACAAAACTAAATAACGTTTTTATGGGTCTGGTCTAAATAACGTTTAACGTGATTATGGTGCTGGTGCACTTTAAATATTTCGTGGTACGAAATCCTGCCTTCGAGTACATATTGCTATAATGTTGTGCTGGGTGCCAGCTCGGGTATCGGTCTATCCACTTGAACGCGGTTCAAAATTACAACGTTTTGCGAATAGCTCTCTGTATCCTAGTACGTAACTAAATAGTAGTAAACCAAGCCTGGACACATATAATTTTCTCGAGCTCGCCTTGCACATTGGAATAAAGATATATACATGTTTGACACCAGCTAATCGGCATCTCGTAAGCGCCGTTAAACCCATCTAGAGGATACTCTTACCTCGAATAAATTCCCGTTCTAAACCTTTTAAGTCTAATTGTTGGACAGAACGGTGTTTGAAATTGGATCCGCCGTTTCTCCTATTCCTAGACCAGTTTTTCGGAATGGCCCAGCTTTTGGGACGAATATTTGTAACAGATGACAGAAATATGGTCACAAACATGCATTAATCTCAAATTAAAGCTGTTTCCTTAAAGCTTCCATTTCGTAATATAATTGCTCAGACGTAAAACGTATTCCAAATTGGTGCTTTCCTACTTTCCGATTGTTTCATGTATTCATGATTACGGGGCTAAATATTTTCGGTAACAATTGCGTACGAAAATACTTGGGAAAATACTCTGATTCAATCTTAATAATAATAATATCGAAACAATATCCAAGTCAAGTTATTTCTAAAAATGTAACCTTTAAAAATAATGCGTGGTTTTTCCAATTGTCTAAACAACCTTTTATTTTGTAATGTTCATGTTTTTGTATAGTTTCTTTTGAAATGTAAATCATCAGGCGGCTTTGAATTTTAAAAAATAGTATGTTCTTCTCTAAACGTGTGGGAAAATAATTTAGTGAAGTTGAATTTCTAGAATTTGTGCCAACGTAAAAACTGTACGACTTCATTTACATATTATTTAAATTTTTGAATTGCGGATTTAAAATTGGTCAACATATATTTATTTTTTTTTAATTCTATTGGTGTAAAGTAAAAGTTCATAAACACCATATGTTCAATTTATATTTAAATACACGACACTATTTGATATGCAGTATAAATAATGTTTATAAACAAACTATATTGTTGATTTTTATTGTTTTTAAAAGAGTAATACAATTAAATTTGCATTATAAAGTTTTAATTAATTTCTTTTTTTTTAGGTAAGTGTCTTCCTTGTCATTCCTTTTGATGAAATGCGCATTTTTTTCCCAAATGAGTAAGTACATTTATGCTCACAAAATACAAAATAATTAATTTTTATCTACAACATTGAAAACTCTATATAATTTATTTGAAATATTATTGTCATTTATTGGGTCTCTTATTGTAAAAGATTATACAAAGTTGGCTGTTGACGAAGTTGGCTTTCAATTCCTTTTTTCAATCTGTGTGTTTCACCCTCCGCTATTGTCACATCAAATTGTTAACCTTAAATTGTCGACCAACCACTATACATAACCACTGACCAAAAACTAAAACATAACTAACTTAAGAATCTTATGTTTTTTAAACAATTAGTTTAATCTAGTTCCTATTTAGGTTTATTTTACCTATTTCAAAGAAAATGACGTTATTTCGAAATATTTAGATAAAAAGTTTTTTAATACTTTTCAAAAAGAGCAATTTAAAAATTTGGGGAATATTCAGGATAAAAAAAAATGCCAAGCGCAACAAGCCTTTTTAAAGTTCTGTGTTGGTTTAAATGTTCATTTGAAGAAAAAGATACTCATTAAAAGTAAAAATAAGTACAATATACAAATTCTTCAAATTCTTTTTTTAAAGCAAAATGGATTATTTATTGTTTTCATCTTAAATGGTGAGGCAAATAAAATATTTAAAGATATTAAAGATGGATTTAAAAATTCGTTCTATGCCATCTTATATTTATTCCTAACGCATTTCAAATCGTTCCAAAGCATTAATTCAAACTGTTAAGTTCCCCAAGAAAAGTTTTATTTCAAGCTCTTAGATATTCAAATTTCTCCCATCTGCATTTAAAATATATTTATCCCATTCACTCGAACGCTAAAAATCTGCTTCGAAAACAATTCGATTCAGCATTTCAAAAACCAGTTACGAGAACTTGAAATCGTTATCCCGTCTCCCAACATTAAAAAAAATAAAGTTACCTGGCGTTTTGTTTTTCATCAAGATCAAGTTTTGGCTGCAATTTGAGGGTCACCTGGTTTGGCGATGCCCTGCCATTGTCTGTGTCCCGCACCTTGGCGACGCGGCTCCGAATTCCTGTCGCCAAGCCAACCCCTCTGCTTCCAAATCTATCTTTCAGGCCCACTGTGGCAAGGTACATCGATGGAGGCTGACTTTCCACGCTTTTGCTACAGAAGTGCTTTTTACTTCACCGGTGTGCCAGCATCAAGGTATTGTTGTCATCAGAACTTTGGCTGACTTTTGCGTAAGATCTTCTTCAATTTATCTTCTATGAAATTGGCGAAGAAAACTTTCTCTTCGAAGTTCCCCTGGTCGTTTAACAAAAACTTCGAATAGTCCGGTACATGGATGTAATTGTTCTGGCTATGTATAGAAATATTTAATTATATTTCGTTTGTTTTTGTGAACTAGATGCTAAGTGAAGTAACTTGAGCTGCTAGATGCATCTTTCTGAAAAGTTTGTTTAGTTGGAAATTAATGAGTTGAATGACAAGATGCAATTGTCATTTTAGTTTTAGAAGTTCCAAACTTGACAAGACGAAACTTTTAATAAGTAACTAAATGTAGTATAAAACTTCAAGTCGTCATGCTGTGTTTACGCGTTAATGACTATATGCATTTCGGTAATTTTAAACATTGTGACTATAATAGATGAATATATTGGAGAAAGATAGCTAGTATATTTTGTCGACACAAATGTTGTAGTTAATATTTTTTACTGGAATATCTTATGTTTGCAATTTAAAACTAAATCGTTATTTTAAACTACTTAACTTTGTACACGCTGCATTTGTGTTGAAGATTATCTGAAGTGTACTATCTGAAGTGCTAAATATTTGAACAAGAAAATTCATTGCTTTTACTGTTTAAGTGCATAAATATTTTGTCATAAGACAGAAAAAGTTGATTTCTATTTGTGTATAGCCAAAATTAACACTTGTGTTCTTAACTTTGCTAATTATAAAACATAATTATTTTTGTCTTGGCTTGTGCTTAAAACTTTATGGTCTTACCATTTTAGCACCGTTGGAAAACTTTCAAAAATAGTTTTACATTCGTAGAAAAAAATGTCAACGATGAAATTATCGATTGCTAAAAAGTGTTCGAGGGTTTAAAAAAATCCCTCATGAAATTTGGGAGTCTAAAGAGTGTGAAGTAAAGAATAAAACTTTGACGCCGCGCCTCAGTAATACATTTCTCTCTGCGAATTCCCGGACTTTAAATTGGAAGACATCTTTTGAAAAGCAAATGGGGAATGAGCCCTATTTCGGGGGTTCTTTTTCAATTCCCTGAAAAGCGTTGCCGAGTTTAGCTTTCCTATAACGGAAAAGAAGTTTCTACGTCAAATGCCCCTACGAATTATTGACTTAGCCGTTTTGGAAAAGCTACGAGAATTTAAAAGAAGTCGTGGCTGACTTAAACTGATATTTAATTTTTTATTTTGATTCCTGTTGGATATTAAGTTGGCTCGGAATTTTGCATCTCGGATATTTTAAAGCTATTTTCTCATCCGATTTCGTTTTGAAATTTACTTTGCGGATACTTCTATATTTTCAAATTGATGTAAAGAAGTTGGAGCTATCTTTCGTTTCTGTATAGTGCCAAGACTTTTTTGTTCAACTTTCTGTTCGTGGAACTGTAGTGTAACTATTTGTTCAGAGTAGATAATTAGCAAGTTGTAAAATAGTTGTTAAAATATCTGTTAGCGGGATTTGATGTTTGTAAACTGTATTTAAACTAATGAGAAATAGTTAATCACTGATTGTTTCGAAAAAGAGCTTTTGCTGTTGCTAGAAGCTTTACTATTACTGAAGTGTTAAATAATATATAAAAAAAAGTAATTTTCTTGATTATGGAATAGTGGTATATTTTTTAATGTGCCATCTACAAGATTTGTTTCTTTTCTAATCAAGAATGCTAGCTATTGCTAAATAGAAACTATTTCCATAACCTAATAACGGAGCTTTATGTGCTGTAGTACTCATTCAATCAGCCCATTGTTTATTTTTGCTAATCACAAATTATAAATCTGTTATAATTGTTCCACAACAACAAAGTTTCAATAACTCTAAATAAATAGTCTGCTGTAGACGACGTTAGTAAAGCCCTACTCTGCATATTTTGAATAAACTGAAAGTTTGAAAGCACTCGTTGAAACTTGTGGCAAGATCTATTTTACACGAATCTCGGAACTGGGAAGCGGCATTATTTACCAGTTACCCCAAATACAGACTTTATTAACCAGCAAACATATCAACAATTTTCATCTGCTTTTGATATCGTCGAAGTTGTTAGAACAATCATATCGCAAGTGAAGACATTGATATATAGAAGCTATTAATAAGAATTCTTAGCCATGTTTCTGATGTCCCTATACGCTGTTGCTATTACTGTTGGACTTTGTTTGTACTGGTTTCTACATAATGTTATCAAGAAACCGCAATATTTGGAGGTAAGTCAAGAAAAAGTATTAAGGTTCAAGGGCAAAAACTTCCAAGATCAATTGTTATAATAAATAAGTTTAAAAATCATTTTATTTTTAATAGTAGAAGCAAGAAAAATTACATATTTTTTGTAAAGAGAAAATATGCGATTTTTAATGTGATATACATTTCCAATGTATAATAGTACAAACTTAAAAGCTTAATTGACAAATTAGTGAAAGAGGATAGTCAAGTTTCTTGCCCATGACCCTTCAATTTCTCCATAATGCTTCTCCTTTAAGTTGTGCTTTTTTAAAAACATTAGCAGCTTATACCCATAAAATTGTTTTTGCTGTTGAAACAAAAATTAAACATTGATATTGTTTGAATATTGATTGAAACTGTGGAGTGAATTTCTCAATATTTGACAAACTACTATCACTAGATTGGTTTTCTGTGAAATGTCTTTCGTGAATTGCGGTATTTTATTGGAAATTGAAACACTTTTATCAGTTTTTTTTGTGTAAACCAAAAACAGAAAGTTTCAACGACAAACACATTTTTTAATTGGGACTATCGGTTTTTATTTTGGGACTTCTCGTATTTCATTATTCTTTGTGATGTTTTGGCATATTGATCCTCATTTTGAAATGTTTCAATAAAAAACAATTTGGAGATATAATATTGCAACCCTTTCCAATCATGAAATTGTCTTGTATCTTGATTAACATGTTTTATTTGATGCCATTTGAGAACAATCAATTTTACTTCTACACGCTACTTAAATTATTTTAGTAAATGTTTTCGGATTTTGATGGCATTAAAATTTATTTTACAAATCTTTCTGTTTTTTATGTACAGCAGCGAAAAAAAAAACCCAATCCAGCCATTGGTTCTCGGCTGCTATTGAAAAGATTTCGAGAGCCATATCATTTTTCAAGAAAAATAAGAATATATTTCCGTCATCAAAAATTACTTAAAGGGTCATTACATATTAAAAAGAGTACCAACCATAAAAAAAATCCGATGGTAATAAGCCATTTTTTTTACCTTAAATTGTTAAGCGCAATCAAAATTCCACGAATATCAATTTTATATCGTTAACTTTCATAAAATATTTGGTGAAATATTATAGCATTAATTTTGAACTAAATTCGGAGTTATCCAGATATTGCATTTATTGTTTTGGATATACCTTCAAACGACCGCGATGTTTCAGAATGTTTTTTTTTTTTCATTTTAGGAACTAGTTATTTGTTTGTGCAGTGAGGGGGGGGGGGGAGTTTTAAAGTTAAAAAACGAATGATTAAAAGCTTTCTTAATGTTTATATTATACCATTCCGCCTAGCTTACTTTTTCTAACTAAAAGTTAAATCATACTCGAAATTTGTCTTTTTTAAATGCACACCAAAATGAAAATAGTTTTTCTTCTTAATCCTAAGCATACATCTATTGAAAAAATTCTTAAAATATTAAAAATGTAATCGTGCGTTATAAATTAAAACAATTCCTAATATTCTAACAACATAAGTCAAGATAAGCGGTAGATTGTTCGAAGTAATCGGCCGAAATACCTTAAAATAACTACCTGCCCTTTATTGGATCAACTCCCTTGAGTATACCTGGCTGCGTGCTAGAAAAGCAAGGTGGGGCACGTAATTGATTGATTTAAAGAAAGGCCACTGACTATATTCAGCATCTTTAATAAAGTATATTTCCAGTCGACTTAAAAATGACCGCTGGAAATTTTATACTTAAGCCCTTTACCCATCCTTGTTAATAAATACTTATGTTTTTCATACTTCAAAAGAAAGTTATGAGAGCCCAGTTGATAAAGCGTTTGCCTTAAAGCCTCCTGATTGAATTCTGTCCTCGACAATGCAATTAAAAACTCTTTCTAACAACTGTTAATGTTTCTGCTGTTTAAGTGTTACCTTTGGCAAATTATAGGATAAAACATTTGATTAACTATTAACCCTAGAAATACAAACCTATATTGTTAAACTACAAACTTAGGCAAATATTAACCCCCTAGGATTTTATTTGCTTGTAACATCGTTCTAAAAGCTGCAATTTGACTAATAAGTACATGTATTTCCTGCCGCAGAGAATTTTGAGGAGCAAATTCAATTTTATTAAAAGTTTAGTATGTGAACAATCGATTGAATAGCTAGTCGATTATGTCCCACTGACCAGCTTAAGTAGTTCAAAGTTTATCCGGGGTAAATATCTATCTCGGTTTGTAGTTAACCCTTTCAGTCCCAATGATGCCATTTGGCATCATCATTTTTCTGATCATAATTTTAAAAAAATAATAGATCTGACATCTATTGGGATTAATAAAAAATATTTTCTAATAGAAAAAAGTTTGAAGAATCGAATGATGTGCTTTTTGATATCATAAATGGCTACAGACGATCAGAAAAAAAATTCTAAAATGGTGATGTCAATTTTTCATTGGTGCTGAAAGGGTTAAAAGGTAAAAATTCAATTATTAACTATACTTAAAATTTCGTAAGCATTTATTATTTTAAAAAAATAGAATGCTGGTATACCGAAATATGTGACTAAAGGTTCGAATTCCATATTCGAATTGGGAAGTAGGGCCCTGCTTATCTAATTAATCCTAGTAAAGTCCCTGATTAGTAACATTAGAAATCACTAACTTGTTTACAAATATCAAACTTGCAGTCTGTCAAATTTTAAAAGTAAACATAGTTAATTTACATTTTTCCCTCTCCGAATCTTTGTAGAATTAGAAAACTGTTGGCAATTGTGTTTTGTAAGTTAATTTCATTTTTTCATCAATTTTTGCAACGTGTTTACACAACACCCTTAAGTGAAACGAAACCTACGGCGTTTAATAAGAAACTTTTTCTAGTTAAAATGACAACATTTTAAAGCTCCATATTTAAGTCTAACTTCGACTTTTTGATTTTCGTACCAATTCGAGAAGATAATTCATTGTCGAATTTATTTTCCTTTTGAAAGTAATTTCGTTTATCTCTTTTGTGCATTGAGAGCTTATACAAATAAAACAGAACATTGAATAAATCACTGATTTTTCGTTTGTTCTTCAAATTTATTTTATTGGCTTAAAACGTTACTCGTATTTGAAATCTCGCTGGTTCGCCCCAGTTCAAACATGTGGAGTTTTCAAAGACAAAAAAAAAAACTTTGAGAATTTAAAATAACTAAACATGTTTTCTTAATCCTGACTTAGTTTTTTTAAGTTTTGTGGTTTTGCATTTCGTACTACTTTTGACACAAAAAAATGTAAATTTCACAGGTTTAAAGAAATCTCCTATTGTCAAATTTAGCTGGGATCACATTGCAGTTGCCGCAAGCAAATAAATTTTCGTATGTCTCGCATTGAATTTAACTTTAACCGACGCGTATATATATATATTTAAAATCATGATGTGTTTTGTTCAATTTCTTATTAAATTTTTTTGAGCAGTTACATACTGTAATCGCTAAAAAGTAATAGAAATTTAAAACTTTAAAATAAGTTCTAGAATTATTTCCTAGAGATTGTACGATTAACTTTTTTTTTATTAAATGAGTGGTATCTCATCGCAATACTATTCCACAATTCCGGGGTTTGAATACCGAACTAAGCAAGTTTCTCTCGGCGTTTCATTCCCTCAAAGGGTTGGTAAGATGGGCCCCCAGCTAGCTTGGAAACTAAACATTTGGGGTAAGCGTCAGTCTGGATTGAAAATTTGGTGCAATGCACCCATTGTCTTTAGTCTTCTAAACTGAAACGGACACAGCAGGCCTTGACAATCCATAATATGTTGCGCCAATGAGTTTATGGTACTTTTGGTATACAAATATTAGTTTATTATTTTTATTGACGACTTCTAATACCACAGTTTTAAGCTTATTTTAACAAATAAGGTTTTGCCTTTTTCCCCTCCTAACAGTATTGAATAATTTCAGGCCAACTGTTGCCATTTATTTGAAAACCAACCTGTAAGTATCATTGTAAAGGAAATATATTGATTACGTGTAAAAATAATTCTCCGGTCAAACATCGAAGCGTGACTTTGTGGCTCCTACCTAAGCAAAAATTTCATTTGATAAAAGCTTTTTTTCCTTCTAAAGACAGGTATGCTGATTCTTGTAGTCGATAAGAAATTGATCTGTTATTTTCAAATTTCTTTTCAGCTATTCAAAGGTTGGAAAAGCATTAAAAATGTAAAGGTTTACTTTAACTTTTTCTCAGGTTCGAATTTGATTTTAGTTCGTGTTTTTCCTTCTGATTTATAAAGGACGTTTACTTTTTTCCTAAACTTTTTATTACGACGAATATTTTCGATACACGCTTAAACGCTGATGATTTGAAAAAAAATTTTGTACACAAATTTATCATCTAACGGTGCTAATAATAAAGTTTTCATCTAAATTTCAAAACGACCTAGTTTCTTATAGATTTTATGAACAAAAATAAGAGAATGGCAGACATTTATATTATAATGTATATAATAGGTTGGTTACATATAAAAAAACAGAACTCCTGCAATATAAATTTTTACTTTTGACATTCACCTTTAACTACAGTATATACACCATTCATGCAACAAAATGTAGGTTGGTTAAGAAAATTTATAATCGTTTAAAAACAATTAAAATTTTACTTAGTAAATCTTGAAGAATTAAAAAATATATTTATGACTGTCAACTGATAATCATTTACAACACCATTTAGATTTTATGCGGTAAATTTTAGCTTTTGTTTTCAGACAATCATTATTAATTGTAATTAGTTGTTTTGTTTCATGCTATGGATAGATTTCTAAAAATAGTTACTTAGAGGTTTTGTGAGACAATTGTTGAATGAATTAGCGTCGCATTTTACGACAAAATAATAATTATCCTCAATTGTTTAGAATAAGGTGATGCTACTCACTTTCCAATTAATTTAACATCCTCCTATCTCGTTTAAACAAAATTATTGGACTATATTAATTTACAAGCAAATGGTTTTGAATTTACTGAAGATCGTAAAAACTTCAAACAATGTTTCTTCCGTTACAATAGCAAGTATTTAATTCGGTTGCCAAACTTAGCTGTTGCACTTTCAATTTCAAAACGCAAAAAAAATCAAAGTTGATTTTTTTAATGTACATAAAATGCAATGTGAACTTTATTACATTTTTATGAACTAAAATTTATTACTGTGTTAAATTTGCAATTGCATAAATATTAGGTCTATAAAGAAATAACGAGTAAAAATATTAATAATAAACTTTGGAGTTAATTTTATGCGAAGAAGATAATATATTAATAACAGAAATATTTTAGAGTGCATTGCTTCTTTCTATTGAAATTATGCTAACTACTTCAATATACTTTTCGCATAATTCAAAATTTAAAAAAACGCGCTTGATAAAAACAAGTTAATATGCATATATTAAGCCACGAGTCTTCCTACCAATGACATAAAAACATAATGAGTCTTTTACAAGACATTTTTTTAACAATATTCTAAACTTGGTTTTCGAAATTGAATTTCAATATAAAAATATACATATAAAAATTAAAGTATTTTCAGTTAATTAGCTTTTGTGTATATATTAAAAATGTGCAACAACTTCTTTTATAAGAAACCGCACTATCTTTTGAATCTATTAGTCTTTAACGTTTCTCCCAATTCACTTTCTTTAACTCCCTTATCTCTTATCTCTCCTAAGACTTTTTTCCAGAACGCCTTTGTGCTAATTGCACTCTTTAATTATTTATAAAAGTGTCTGAGCCCTATAATAGGATGGTTTTGTTTCCTGGACCTAGAGTATCTAGAACGTTCTCTCTGAGAAATAACCCTTCAGGCTATGTGGAATTCTTTCCAACACACGTAAATGCTATTTTTTTTATTTAATTTGTTGTGTGTTTGTCTTTTTTTCTTCATTTGGATTGCCATTTTACGCATGGTCAATCACTTCATTTCAGTTAACCCCCCCCCCCCCCCAGCTTGGTTATTTTTTGTTTTTGGAGACTAATTTTCAAAGTCCCGGTCCCAAGTGCACTTTTTATACTCTACAAGAAATTCTAAAACGCTGTTGCTCAAACTCTTTCTCACGAGAACGTTTTATTTTTTTTCTTTACAGAATTGATCTTTATTTTTTTCAACCTTTTGTTTTTCCCCTTAGGGTTTTACAGTTAAAAATAATGAACGCGCTTAGTTTTATTCGGAAATGGAAGACGCGATTTGTGATAACCGCATATTATTCTTATGGCGTTTCCGAACAAGTATGAATTCTTTTTTTGAAGCTAATTTTCTTTGTAAGTTAATTGAATCATAGTTTCCCTGACCAAAATTGACTCCAAATAAAAACATCATATAACGCAATAAATCTCGTCTAATAAGTTGTATGATCACCAAATAGAAAAATATTTAATTGAAAAAGCATACCCCAATCAAGGCACTTGAAATTAATTCTATTAACTGCGGCGTGCTAAATATTAATGAACAAATGTCCTTCCTTAACTTCCGCTACACCACATATCGCACGTCAAGCAGCAAAACTGAATAAGCTGAGCTAATGTCTTTATTGAATTAAAGTCACTGTTGTATGTGAAGTGACAGAACCTAGCGTTTGGTAAAACTGCCTCAGTGTTTAAATGAATGGTGAGCCTTTAGAAACAGAGACACGAAATTGGTATAAATGTAACTTTAACAAGCAAGAAATTTGTTTTGATGCAATAAAAAATTCTAAATACGTATATATTTAAATAAAAGTTTTGTCTGTGAATTCGAAATATGTCATAATTATGACAAATAAGGAATCAAAGACAGGTGTGGAGAGGTTTTTCAATTAAGGGGCATTTTAACAAGGGGTTAGGGTTTTATAATGTTTAAGGGGATTTTAAAAGTGGGAATATTCTTTTAGGATATTTTACAAATAGTGCCTCCAAAATCAAAGCACATATTACATTTATGTCTTCCAAGACTTAAAAAATGCTTTTTATGTAGATTCTAGGTTTTAAAACTAATATTGTTGGACATTTAAGATAATTTAGGGTACTTTAAATTTCAGAAAAACTATCAGTTCAAAATTATGGTTTCGTTGTTGAATGCCAAATTAAATACTACATCCTAAACTACAATAAACTAAGATCCCCTGTTTTATTTTGCCTGTAATAATTTTTTTCGCAGAGAACCATATATAAAATATGCTGGTTATAACATTTTTAGTATTTGGTTCTTAGAAAAAATGTAAAATTGCAATATATATATATATATATATATATATATATATATATATATATATATATATATATATATATATATAT